>VWZS01004142.1:3036-22864 GCA_013397075.1 Rhabdornis inornatus | reverse complement strand
TAAATATATGGCAGGTAAAGGCAAGGTATTCAGCTTTTTCAAATGAATTTAAAGGGGCAGGAAATCCGCTGAAGTTAAACTAGTTTATTTCCAAATTTATTAGTGTTCCAACCATGCAGCTGTACGGAACATAATTATCAGATTAAAAAGTCTTGCTAAGAGCCTGAAGCCATACAATAGGAGATGAAGCACTTAAAATCCTTCTTAATTATTCTGGTCAAGGGAAATCCTTAGTTCTATTTCCATCTTTCTTCTAATGGTTTCTCTCCTTAGAATTCTCATCGCGAACAGCACACCTGCATCTCTAACCAAAAGAGCAGGATATTCTGAAAACTGTCCGGGCAATGAGAGCCGGAATAGAGATGCTTGGTCTGTGGCACTTCCTGAAGAGAATTCCACCTTAAACAGGACACACTCGTGCTCCTCTGTCCCAGACCAAATCGCTTCAAATACATCATAAGTATTAAATGTAATATTTTTGCTTTAGTTATTTGAACAGCTCAAAGAAGACTCCAGTCCTGCATCTGCTACTCAGCCAAAACTTCCGGTATGGGGAGGGGACACTTCTTGTAGAGAACTGAGCATTTCTCGAAAACGAGGATAGAAAGTTTTCTGTGTTCTTTGGAAACGGCGTCTCTTTTGTTTCCTTTTCAAACTCTGAGCAGAATGTTATTATAAAAATGTATCTAAGTAACAAAACGAGAAGTTTTGAACATGCTTTGGCTTAGCACGTTTTACTTGAAGTGTTTAAAATATGTTAAGATCGCACTCCCACTGCAGTCCAACCTAAATCATCCTATGATCCTGTGATTCCGTGATTCTAAGATTCTGTGATTCTATGATCAGGAAGTCCGACGTGTAAACTGAGTCACGCGGGACGCCCCTCTCGGGAGGAACACGGTGATAGCTCCGGTCCCACTCGGGATCCACACGGTTTCGATGTGGGTGGGGAAGGAGAAGTAAGCCTGCTCGACCTCAAAAACGAGGTGGGAGTTTCCCTGCTGGAAAGGCGCCGACATGCTCATCCCAAACAGCTATGTGAGGAACGTAAGGCAGGTTTTACCTGACCTCCACTGACTCATTTCAGCTGGGATCATCGCTCCCATTAGAGGAAAACGAAAAGTGATATGAATTGCCTCAGTTACCTTATTTTTAGATTTTTTTAGCTGTGTATGTATGTTTTCCAGACATGATTAAAAGGGATGATTTCCCCAAAGAACTGTAGAAACAACAGGATTAATTTTCTCTCCCCCTCCCCCCTTCTATTTTTTTAAACCCTTATGTGAACAACTATACCCGCTAAAGACCACGGGGTTGGAAATTATCTTAAGGAGTAGTTCAACCCACAGTGATCGTGGACCTATGACCCGGGATCCACCAGGAGGTGGGAATCAACTGTGGGTAGGAGCAAACTTGAAACCGTCACGTAGGCGTCACACCCCACTGCATGGACTAGGTGTCCCTATGCGCCTGCAGGCACCCGCGTAACCTGCAGCACACAAACCTCTGTGTCTCCCTGTTAAGGGTAGATGCTACCGAGAAGGGAGGACTTTGGTCACCAGACGCAAAGCGGCTTTGAGAAATAGTTTCCAGGCACGGTCGCTGACAGGCGGGGAAATACTCTCGTCCTGCGAGGACAGCTTCCCCCCCCCCCACAAGCTGCACGTTGCTTCTTTTCTCCTACTTCCATAAAAAACAACCTTTACCTCATGGGCAGGTTGTCCAAAGCTGGGACGGGAAGGAGAGCAGAACGCGGGGACATACCTCCCAGAGCACGGAAAACTCTCGTTGCTGTGGTTGGCCAGGAATCAGGGCCATCCAGAGAGACTTTCGTGCAGGATGATGGCCACCCCACCTGCTTCCCAGCTGTCACCGGGACCCCATATTCACTCCGCCGCAGACAGCGAACTTCACCGCGTAAAAACTCCAGCGTCAAGGGAAACCACTACAACAACCATATTTCTCCGCCGCCCCCTCCCCTCCAGCTGGGTGAATATTGTGTTTTCGTCAAGACGTAATTGTTTCTGCCCGGTTTCCAAGCTGTCCTGAGCGGATCGATGCCTGCACCTTACCGTCTGGTGCGGGAGGAGATACAGTAACCCCCCCACAAACAACCAACCTCCAAAGAGTATATTACACTATGCCTGGTGTTATTACCACTATAAATATGATTATTAATAATCATCATTTGCATTGTTACTAAAAGAAAGGTCGAAGAAACCAACCTGTGGAGGCAGAGTGGTGCACTCTCCCCGGAACGGACGGACAGAGAGGGAGCGAGTGGCAGAGCCTGCCCCGCTGGATGAGAGCCACCACTCTCCGCCGCTGGGTTCGCGGGGCAGAGCCGGGCCTGGGGCGATCCCTTGGGAGTGGCGCGTGCGGTGCAGGGGAATCGGGCGGGACAGGGGGAGCGGCAGATGCGCTACGACCCTGCAGCCCCTGGCGGCGCCACGCGGGAGCGCCTCACCGGGCACGCGCGCGTCCCGCATCCTGCCGCGTCCTCGGGGATCCCACACCTCCGTCTCCGCTGCCTCGGGGAGGGGGGCAAGAAACGCGGCAACATCCGACTAGGCGGGAAAAATAGCGATAGAGACGCTAAGGTACGCGGCAGCGACGTGGGAGAGAGACCAAGTTCAGCCTCGCCATCATCCACGTCCGTGCTTTGCAAGGAAAAAATAAAAAAAAAATCGGAGTAAGTCTGAAAATAAAGGAGGTTTTCTTCTTTTTAAGAGATGATCGAAACTTCGGAAAATCTCTGGGAAACGCGGCGATGTGTCTGTGGAGCGTCCCTCTGGATCAGCTAGGGCCCAAAACAAAAAAATAAAGCAAAAAGGTGAAAATTTGGAAAGGGAGAATGCAAGGGAAGGGGGGAAGAAAATTTGAAGAAAACGTGGTGGAATGAGACCAGGGAGGAGGATCGTACTGAGAATGGGTGTGGAGACAGGAGGACTGCTGAAATAGATGTGACACAACAAGATGAGACCTGGAAACACCTGCAGCATAGAACAGAGGTAGCATGGAAAAGAGGAGTTGTGGTTTTTGGTTTGTTAATTTGTTTTCTTTTTTATTTATTTATTTATTTTTCTTTTTGTAATATGTATGTTCAGTGGGGTTTTCATTGTGTTTGTTGGTTTGTTTTTTGTTTCTGCTGGTTTTTGTTTGTTTTATTTATCTATTTATGTATTAAAATCTTATTTCAGTAATTTTTTTTGTCTCGTTAGGGGCAGATGCTTTCTGATCTTCCCTATGCCGACCTGCACTTCCCCACGGAGGTTCTGGTGCTGTCCAGAGAAAGACGTGAGGTGTATAGGTTTGAATCTCTGTATGAGGGAATACTTCCTTTAGAAGAACAACTTGAGGTGAAAGTTCTCACCAGCCATCCCTTTATCACCGGTCACCAACTCTCACTTGCATCAGAAAGCATGAGGAGAACTAACCCTTGAAGGGAAATACATGTTTATTAATGAACATTAACTTTCTTGTGCCTAACAGACCTCTCCCAGTGGCAGAGTTTTGCTGCTACTGAGAGTAAAACAAAAACTTTGGGAGATTGGCAGAAAACTGCTATTTAAGGTATTAGCTGGCCCATTTCAAAACTCTTTTCTCTGGGGCTATAATCAAGAATCAGGGTCTTATTTTTTGCTGGCAGTCCTTGCTTCTCACAGAGACCTTTTGCTTTGCTTGTGATTACTCATCCCAAACGTGTGAAATAAATAGCTTTTCTTCCTTACATATTATGAGGCTTTGTTTTGTTTTGAATGCATTTTCAGATGAACCTACAACCATGAAAAACATTTATGTGGCGTGCAACAACCAACATTCAAAAGCCAAGTGCAATGAAAATAAAGCTCTAATTACTTGCAAATAAAATAATCTTTCACTTTCCTAAGGGTTGTTGTAGTCAAGATTATTTTCCAGACCAAGCTTTTATTTGTTCACAGACATGCATACAACAGTCCTCCTCCGTGACTTTATGTTTGACAGTTGTTAAATACAATGGTTAGATGCTCAGTTCCTTCTCATCAAATCTACCTAAATGCCAATCATGTAATTTTGACAAACAGAAAAGAGACAATTAATATAACAGAATTCAAAATCTGTTCTCTATTGGACACTTTTGAAAGAACAGGATCAAAACGGATAGAAGTAGCATAGACTTTTTTTCCCCCTGTTGTATCCAGAGGAATAGAGGAAAATATTAGATGTTAAATATCACAAGGCATTATTAAGGCTGGAGCTGCCTTTTCCTCCCTCTGTTCTTAGATCTAGTTTTTAGGATACCCAGGTTTTCCATATTGACATGGCCCGTCCAACTGTCCATTCTGGCTGGACAGCCCGGCTAGCTCCGGGCAGGTCTGCGCCACAAGTGGCCCTTCCCGGATATCTCCGGGAGAATCCGGGTAAGGGTGTGTAGCATCCGCTACGAGACGGCAGCTGGTCCGGTGGACGATGAAGAGTCAGAGGGAGACCTTCTGGTAGATCCAGGGAAGGGTTTATTGGAGAGGAACGAGATACAAATCCAAGCTTAGGGAGAGGAACCACCAAAAGGCGGGGAGAAAGGGTGCGCAGCAACTTAAATAGGGGTCCCGCCCATTGGGAGGGTACAATGCGGGGACCAATAACAGCAACTGAGGGGGCGTACAATAATAACCAATCAGGCAGAACCGGGGCGGAGAGAATACAATATAACCAATCGAGTGCAAGGGACGGGAGAAATGACAGGGAACATTTGGGAAAAAGGGGAGGAGCCAGGGAGGATTGACACAGCCTTGGGAGGGGACTGGGGAGACGGACAGGGCCCTTTCTGGAAAGTGGGCTGGGTGCAGGGTTGATGGACAGGGGCAAAGGCGGGAGGGGAACAAACCAGGGGGAACAACTTAGAGATGAACCATTACAAAACACAGAACTATACAACAATAAAACAGCAAACCACAACACCATATATTCATAATTTCCTTATAAAACAAATTCTAGACTCTGATACAGACATTTTCTTTCTCAGCCAGAATCACTGCAGCACATAACAACACCACTGTTGTCTTTGTAAAACTTTTAAAATAAATTGATACGCTACAGGGGTACAAATACTAAACATCAAGATTAAATTTACACTTCCTTTTCTTTCCATTCACTTCATTACACATGCTTTGGACTATATATCTTTATACATGTTGAGCAATACTGAGATTTAAACAAAAAAAGTAGAACCCAAATGTATTCAGGTTTGCTGCCCTGTACCAATGTAATGCTACAATTTTCACGGCATATTGTCACCCTGAGAGCTTCACTTTCTGATTAGAGGTGATCTTATAAGATCACTTCTCTTAAAGCAGTGAAGGCTCTTGACTTGGGGCACAGGCAATTACAAGAATTCCACTAAATTTCCCCAAAGAATATCATCATTCCTAGTAATACAATCCACAACACCAGACTAGAATTGAGAAGTACAGACAGACAGTAGTTATAATGATTTCAAAGTTAATACAAGCATTTTGCAAATGTTTATGAGATTTAAAAAATTATTAAGCACACACTTAAAAATTCAGGTAATGCATTTTGTGATTTTGTGAAGTGGTGGAAAGCAGCAGTTTACTGCTGTGTTGATCTCAATGAGAGAGTGAGAATCTGTCAGACAGTCTTATAACACCTTATTTCAGAAATGAAGAGATGAATACTTTTATTGATGGAATTAGCTTAGGTGGAAGAAGGAACTATTTTAAACACAAGTGAAATTATGCTATGTTTTCTACTCCCTGATCCTTGATAGAGTTCATATGGACAAATATTGGGTAGGCCAGAAAGCAGCAAGTATTCCCTCTTTGTGTGGGTTTCTTTGGTGAACTGCTCGCTGTCCCCCTTCTCACTTTCACCTATCCCAAGTAATTAAGTCTACATTCATCTTGTCTGCTCTGCTTTTGGGACTGTATTTATTGTCTACTGTGTCCACAAAGACACACCAAAAAATCTCACTCATGATACATGTTGAAATGAGTAATTTTCTAGGACAGTGTCATATTCTATGTGACCAAAAATGGATTTTTTTTAAAAGTATTTGAATTTACACACAGACTTTTGGATCTTTTCAGTCTCAGAAGAGAGATGACACCGGCTACAAATAGGAGTGGATATTACAAAACTCTGTGCTTTTCCTGTGATAATTTAAAAAAATTATATTAGGCACATTATTGACGCTAGTCAGGACCATTTTTCAGCAAGGTCTTGAATGCTTGTGGATGACAATTACTTTACATTTCTTAAAAGGCATATATTACTGCCAGTAACAATCCTTTTTCTACTCAACAAAATCACTCATGAGAAAGTTTCTGTCTCTATGTATAATACCACATTTTTCTTTATGACATCAAGTTACACAGGAAAAATTAAGTAATTAATGATTAATTCAACTCAGCAGAGAAGAACTGGTGTATGATTAATTAAGGAGAAACCACAGGATTGGCGGCATAACAATTTAATGGAAAATTAGTTTAATAAAAAAAAATGGGTTTTTTATAAGATGCCTGGGTTGACTGATAAGAGTAACTGTGTAGTTCTTCACATGGCAGTTGGATCTAGCGATGCCTGACAGTCTGAATGAAGACCATCAGGTCATCAATACAACACATGTTGTAATGACTTAGGAACTGGTTAACCAGTAGACCTCAAAAATTGGTGTCAGTGGAAAAACTCTCAAATGAAGTGTTTTCCTGACATATCTTATTGCTCAGTTGATGGCCCCACCCTTTCCAATATGTTATTAACTATTTGAAGCTAAACAAAACGCCCTACAACTGGCAACTGCAGTTGTTTGGACAAGAGAGAAATAACGTTGATTAAATGGAAGTCACAGAGTATATTCTAGTTTTGACTTGTGTCAGTCAAAGCATCTTCTAGCACATGCAAATCAAATGCAAAGCCATGCATCATGGGTCAATGATTGCAGCCACCAGCAGAGTGGAGCTTCTTTTGAAAAGCAATAATCTTGTTGAGCATCTACAGTAATTCTCATCTTGAGGCTATCAGAAAAAAAAACAAAACCCAAACCCCCTGTTCTCAGAAAGGTATGTGCAGAAAGATTATTTTGCATTTTTGTACAACAGTATGTCACATGAGGAAATGTCCTCATGAAGATGTTCTCTCATGTTCACACATTCTCAGATCCATTTTTAAAAACAGAAGCTGAAAAATTGGAGACCACATCTAAAAGGTATTTGAATGCTGGGGAAAACAAAAGCCTAAGACAGGTACATAAGTGTATATTAAAAAAACACCACCACCACCACCACCAAGAAGTCTTGTCTATGTAACAAATGTAGCTTTACCAGCTGTAGAGCACTGAAGGGGTCTTCCTTGAGGGAAGTATCTGTATTTGTCAAGAGTAGGCACAAATCTTGTATGGATAGAGGATGTCACAAGTACAAGGCAAGTGAAGCACTTAAACCTTGTTATCCTGTCTCAAAAGCGTATTTTGGTATATGAGTGAGGTCAGTGCAGGGTGACATGAAAATCTGCTTCCCACAAGACACAAAAAGTCAGCTGAGATGATCTCAGATTCAGGTTGTTTTTCTAATGTGAAGGGGATCACTTAAACCATCTTACTTAAAAAAATTTAGGAGGCTGTTCCCTGTAGGTACTCAATAATCACTGGAGGAGACAAAGTCCTCTCTGACAGCATTTAAGGACTGTTTTCAGAAGGAGCATTTTCTGTTACAGCTGTACACCATGGCTAGAAATAGAACTGATAGTAAGTCAGGAGTGACACACTGCTGATGTGTGTACATTCTGCTCAGCAGTGGGAATGCACCTTGAAAGTGCTTATGCAGGTAGGGAGTGGGACAGAATATCCCAAAGCTGCTGTCCCAAGTGTCCCAGGAAGCAATCTCCAGGAAGAGGATGGACCAGGAACAGGTGGTATTTCAGGTGTGGTGTCTGCACAGAAACAAAGGAAGACAGTGTAATTGAAAGACTAAACTTTGCCATGGAACAGATGTCATTATGAATGGCATGCATGGTTGTTTGACGCCAGCCCCACAACATCAATTCCTGAGACAGAAGTGTCAGACAGCTAGACTGTAAAGGTTTGGTTTCAGGTGTATCTGTTGTTTAGTAGAAGTGGTTTCCTGCTGCAGGCAGTGGGAGACAAAGGGGGACAAAAGCTGGTAGCACAGTAAGAATCCAACTTCTCTTAATGAAAAACCAAGAAGTAAAACTCTGTTCCTGAAGAACCAAAAAATCCAGCTGCCAAACCATGTGCACCTCTATACAGCAAAGAAAATCAATATGTGGATATATTCACTGACAAAAATTCCTGTGTTTCCATGTTAAAGGCAGTTCACAGTTTGGGACAGAGCCCTCACAATACCTTGGTGGCCTGATGACCCCTCCAGTGCCAGAAACAGGACCTGGTGGAAGTACTGTCTATGGCTATACTTGATAAGCCACATGGTAAATAAGTGAGCTGACAACACCAGCTCCCAACACACTCTACCTGAAGATGTTAAAAGATGGTGGTAGTAGAAAAGAGTCACCTCTTTGGATTTCCACTAGACCTCCTCCCTCAAGATATCTCATTAATATATGCTACCACTTTCTGAAATTGGACATATTTGAAAAGGAGAGTCTTGTAATCTTTTAGACCCTCTTCACTCCCTTTTCTTTGTCTTTATTGATGTCTCTCTGGTCATGGGCTTCCCAACTTGGACTTATATTTTAGTGTCACCTCTGTCTACATAATTTTTTTTGTATAGAAACTTGTCAGATCATGTCACCTTTCCCTGCATATCAGAAGACAGACGAAAAAAGCCACTGCAGTGCCTGTAATTCAAAATAGTTCTGTGTGGTGTCCTAGCTTTGTTCTGAGGAAATACAGGCAATATGCTCTCAGGTTTGGCTTATAGAGAAGACGGTAATTCAGGTTGTTAGCTGATTATTCTATTTCATGACCCAAAGTAATACAAAGTAAACATCCCAAAATGCCTCTGAACAAGTTTTTTCCCTGTAGCTTTTTTTTAATATGGATTGTCTGGTGACTTATCTTAAAAACATGCCCTCACAAACACTGAGGTGGTAAAAGATAAGACAGTAATGATAAACTTTCACCTGCTTCATGACTTTGCACAAAAGATGGGTTTTTTATTAGGCTCGTGAAGTCTTCTAAAGGCTTATATTTAAGTTCCATTATTGTGTATCATAAATGGTACATTTAGCTATAACACAATTATACACTTAAGCAAAACTACATACTAATTTTGTCTTATTTAATCTTAGTAAATTATGGAAAATATTGACCATGTAGTGTTTAACTTCAAATCCACATATAATTATGAGTGATCATTAGAGTTTCTTCGAATACAGCACAGGTTCCTTTGAAGACAGAAGGTAATGTCAACTCAAAAAATATCAAAACAAAACAGCAGTTTCCATCTCTACATTCAGAGATTTGAGATCAGGAAGACCCGCTTTTATGACACAGTCAGATGTCTGTTTCCAAGACGTAGAAGGAAGATAACCTGAGCTACATTTTTACCAAAACCTTGTGAGTGGAGACCAGCAAAGCAACACTAGCAGTTTCTATACCTAGTCTCTCTGATGGGAGCTGCTGCCACAGGTCTATCAAAACACAGCTATTAACACAACCACACAGAGAGAGTGCTTGACTGATCACACAAACAATGGATTTGTATCATAACACCTGTCCTTTTCTTCCCAACTCTTAGAGTTTAGGTTTGTTAATTTCAATATACTGATTTTTTGTTTTGAGATAGAATTAGGAGTAAAAGCAAGGCAGGCCTAAAACTGGAAAGGGAATGAAAAAAAAACTTTATTAACAACACAAAGAAAGAAAAAAAACAAATTCAGAATACGATGTTCAGACCACTTCTTCCTTCTTTCTCCTAACCTTTTTAACAACAAAACAAATATACCAGAAAACCACTTTAGTTAGTTCTTAAATAGTCTTTTTCAGTTCACTTCAGAGAAAGAAGTTTTTTCTTGTCAGGCTATAGGGACTTCTTTACAAGGAGGGAAAAATCCAGTTCTTTCATGGCTTTACTTTCACAATTCACATCTGCCTGGGAAAATCTGCAAATTGTGAAACTTCTCCTATTTTCACAGCTTTTCTAAAGCTGTGCTTATGGGCTATGTTAAACTCATAGGGTATTTACCTTTAAGAATGAACTGTTCCAAAACAAAATTTTTAAAATCTTTCTTTCTGTTCATACTTCATTTTCAGAAACAGAGATCTCTTTTTTTCCTTGGGGCGAAGGATTTTTAACACAAGTACTTCTAGTTAATAATCTATTAAATGGAACACTCCAACACCCCTCCCCCCCGCCACGTTATTTTCCATGGTTTATAGGAATTTTCAGTGCAATACAGTTTATCTTTACAGCTTGCAAAAGGATTTCCAGCCAACCATAATAGCATTTTTCATTTTTCTTCCATCTAAAGAAAATTAGCTCTGGCTTCACTAGCCTTGGTGTTTTCTATTCTTTTCCCCTCTCACTCAGGGGAGGATTGAAGGTTTGCAAGTCTTATCTGTGCATTGAAAGAGTTAAGATCTCACACGGGGGAAGCTGCAGCCAGGCTGCGCTGGAGCTATGCCAGGATCTCAGGAGACTCGGGCCATGCTGGGAGGGTGAGGACGGGCAACAGCTAAGATCTCAATCAGCTCTCCCTGGGGCTCAGCTGCAGCACCCGCTGCCCATGGCCACCCCTTCTCCCTGCTGGGACATGCCAGCTTCCCAGACAGGGGGGCCTGACTGCCTCCCCCCAGGGCAGCTGGGCGGGCTCAGCCACTCCTTGGCTGTTCTGAGGTGGCTGCAGTGTTCCGCGGGCCTGTGGGGGGAAAAGGGAGGGCTAAGATTTTAGAAATGGGCCTCTTCTCTTCCTGACCATCAGGGCCCCTGTTTGCAAACGGGGCCCGGTGGCCTCACGGGTCCACCATGGCCGGCTTGGGCGAAGGACCCGGGCCAGGTTAGTTACCTTGAACGAAGCAGGAAATGAAAGAGAGCTTATTTCTGGGTTACCTCCTTCAAAATGTGTTTTCACGGAGTGAACTAACTTTCTCCAATTGGTTTCTCAGGCTGTCAATAACCAAACCAGCCTCCAATTAGTCCCATCAACTCACAGAGGAAGTTAAAAACCTCTGTGATTCTGCTCTCCCCCAGGTGTAACCAGCACACCAACTTTGATAAGTACCTGCTCCTGTAGAAGAAAAAACCTCCTGCTGCTCACCCAGGAGCTGGGAATGGGATCACTAGGGAGGAATGCAAGTTAAAGTTCCCACCAGGAGGAGGATGAGGATTCAAAAATTACTCTTTAACTGCTTTGCCATTTTTTACTTTGTGGAGCCCATGCACCGGGAGCAGAGATTTGCAGATAAAAGGACAGATCTGGTGTTCAGGGCACATCTTGGACTAACGGGGTCTTTGCAGCAAAACTGGCAGATGCATAAGGGAGATGCCTAGGGTGCTGCTAGGCAAAGCACATTTTGTCTGCCCACAGCAGTGGTCAGGCAGCTCCTGATGTCACTGATAAACCTTAGGGAAGTGCCTTTGAACATACAGGTCCTACTTCAAAGCCCATTGAAGGCAGTTGGAGCCCTTCAAACACCTTCTATGAGCTTCATCTTGAAACATACACTGCAAATCTGCCTGGACAGTTCCATCAAACTGGTTATAAAGCTGTGCCTCCATGGTGTCTTGAAGAAATGCTTTGATCAGGCTTGAATTTCACCTTTCTTTGTCTACACAGCTAGACTGTTAGTCACACAAGTGGTGCCAGGTCATCAATGTCTGTGCTCCTTCACAGAGATAGAGCAAATTCCACCAACAGACAGGTTTTTCTATCTCAGCATGTAAGCCATGGTAAGCCTTTCATCCTCCCTCACGTATTCTGTATGTCCCCATTTATCTTTTGTTTACTTAGAGGTTTGCAGTTGAAAAGGTCTTGAATTGATCAGGAATATCTTTGAGGAGAAAACCGAGATGCAGAATGAACAGCTTGCCTGCCAAGATTTGCAGAATTTGTATTCTTTTAAAATTAAATGGCAACTAAGGGGAAAAGATTGCCTAGAAATGTTTCTAGGTATCTAACATACAGTTAATAATACTATCAAGTCCTCTGATCTGAAAATATCTTACTCTCAGTTACAAAATATTTGTTGCTGTCGTACATCACTTCAGGAAGAATTTTCCCATTGCTCTTCAAAGAAGCATTAACAAACAGATATATTTTGCAACATGGCCAGAAGAAGGACAGGCCCAAATCAGACATGTTACACAACGGAGAAGAGATTAGGAGTATCGTTGCAACTTTAACTTCAGTGTGACACCTCTGAGCTGTGGCCTGGCATGACTTTGAAGACTCACAGCCTTTTAACAAAGACTTTTAAAACTGTTTCTGTCTTGTTGTTTGTCTATTCACTAATTCTGTAATTAAAATTATAATTTTAGTCTCCTAGTATTCATAAAGAGTTTGGAATTATCAGAATGCTACCTGTGCCTCCATCACCTGAGTACCCGACAGAGCAAAGCAAGTTGCTTTATCTTCTTCGAACAATGTGAGGACAGCATGAGATTTTTCCACATATTGTAGCCACAGTGAAGAGTTTTATATCGTAAATTAAACTCAGTCCCGTACTCTGCTTAAACTGTACTCTGGTATAAAACAGCATTAACCTCAGTGAAATTAAGTCACCCAGGAGTGAGGCTGAGCCAAGGTGCTGCTGTGCAAGGGCTGTGTGTCTGTCTCTGGCTGACTATTTGCATTTTTTGGCTAAACCCAATAGAGTGGGCAAAGGAGTGGGACAACTTACTGAGGAAGAGCATGACTGGACCTGTTCTTCAAAAATCAGGAACTCCAGGGAGGTATGGGGAAGTATGAAGTTCTTTAAAGTAACTGGATGTAGTCCAATCAGTAGAAGGGGCTTTAAAATTCTTTAATAAAAAAATAAAAAAAGAAAAAGGAAAAAAGGGAATAGAGTAACAGACTGGAGTCACTGACTTTCAAAGAGCAAGATCAGAGGAAATCCAAATGCCTGGAGTTGGAAAGGAAGGGTCTTCCTGAAGCCTAATATTCTGTGACTCCAAAAAACAGGATAGGGAAACTGTATAGGAGAGACAGATACTTCTTGCTAGCAAAAGTACAATCCAGTATAACTCTTTATAATCCAGTAGGCTGGAGAAATCTGTTGCCATTCAGAAAGTGGGAAGAGAAAAGGTCTTGCTGATGTTTGCCTCTTCCACAGCTATTGATAGGAATATTTAAAGACGGATGTTAACATTAGCTGAAAACCTATCCAAGCTCACCGACATAGCCTCACTCCAGGTGCCAGCACGGCTATAGAAGTTTCTCAGAAACAGCAGTTAGTCTGTTTGGCTTCGTCAGAAGAAGTAAGTGCAAGTGGGTTGCTAAGACTCTCACAGCCATAAAAACTTAAAAGAATAAGAGACCACATTTTATAAAAGTGATCTGAAGGGTTATAGTGCCTACTGAAATATTACCCCTAGATTAAGATAACTAATTACCCCTAGATTAAAATAACTAATTACTCCTAGATTAGGATTAAGTCTTAAAAGACTTAACTGTCTCTTATATAGCCTTATCTTTCCATGTCTGGCAAACAGAACAAATATGATGTGAACTACCTCTTTATAGGGTAAATATATTTTATTGTGTTCTTTCTTCCAGCTTCTGACTAGGGGAAATTAATTTTTCAGTTAGTAAATTAAAGCTGCAGTAAGCCAGAAGCTGAGTCTTGGTATCCTCAAAGGGATGTATGAAAGCCTTGGCTGAACTGAGCTTTCCAGTGGCACTGTCTGAATTTGTCTTACTGTGAGCATTCTTATTAGCGCTGTCACTCAAGCAAGGTTTTCTTAAAAAGTTAACTCCTAAACACAAGAAAACTTTAAAACACAGGATATCAGGAAGAGATACTAAACGAGAATAGGTGAACTCCCTCTTCCCTTTGTACTTTCTAATCTTGTAATCTTCATTACTGGTCTTGTGCTCCATTCCAGTAGCAATTGATGGTATTGTGAACTGTACAATCTTCACACAGTTCCCCTCAGCCTCTTAGGAAAAACTCCTTCCCTCTTTCTTTTCAGTATTTTCTGTGTGGGTGATTTCTTATGGGTACATGATCAGTACCCCACCCCTGCTAAGACTGGATTTATATATCACTCCAGAAACTCTGCTCTTTTTTTTTCTCAGAAGAGGCTCTGTTTCCCCATTTTTTCCAGAGGACTTTGACTGCCTAAAATAGTAAGTGCCATGGTAATGCAAACTGTTGGTTTCTCTCAGTCCTTCAAACAAAGCATAAAGTAAACTGCAAACAGAACATCTCAGTGCTGTGCAAGATGTATCACCTCTGGGGTACATGATGCAGCAGCACAAGCAAGAACCCAGTCAAATAAATATTTTTATTACGGAAAATTACTTCCTAATTTAGAAAAAAAACCCCAACCTTGAAAACCTTTAAAATTATAAGCAGTTGATGATAGTTTCCATGTTTCTTCCTTCAATACCTTCATTCAGATGTTACTCAACCTGTGAGCAAACAACAACATATCCAAACAGCAGTGTGTATACTGACCACGAATTCTCAGCTGAAATTTTCTGTTTAAAATTTTATCTCTCTATAGAAATACATGACTAATTCCCTTTATAATAGAATTCTTCTCTAAATTCTACTAAGTTATATAGAAATATTACCAGGAAAAATTAGAAAGGATCATACTAGCATCTTGTAAATTGGCATATTAAAAAAAAAAAAAAAAAAAAAAGAAATTATTACTTATGTACTTATGACAAGATATTTGGGATATCACTTTGCATGAGGAAATATTTCGAAAAATTAAATCCATACAAAAATGCTGTTACATTAAATCTGGTCTCTTTTCTGTCCTCCATTTAAAAATGTGTTAGAAGGCAGTAAGCAACTCTCGAGGTCCAGTATAAAAACCATGTCTTTCAAAGTCAAGGCTCAGTGCCGGGTTCTGCCACAACAACCCCCTGCAGTGCTGTAGGCTGCGGAAAGACTGACTAGAAAGCTTTCACTTCGGTGAAACTGGTGAGATTTTTCTCTTTTCCTGGTGGGAAAGGGCCTGTGGGTGCTGGTTGACAGCAGCTGAACTTGAGCCAGTGTGGGTCCAGGTGGCCAAGAAAGTCCATGGCATCCTGGCTTGCATCAGCAGTGGTGTGGCCAGCAGGACCAGGGCAGAGATTGTTCCACTATACTGGACACTGGTGAGGCCACACCTTGAGCGCTGCATTCGTTTTTGGGCATCTCATGACCCAAAATACATTGATGTGCTGCAGTGAGACCAGAGAAAGTCTGTGGAATTGGGGAAGGGTCTGGAGCACAAGTCTGATGAGAGCAGCTGAGGGAGCTGGTGGGGCTCAACCTGGAGAAAAGGAGGCTCAGATGGAACCTTGTCACTTTCTATAGATGCCTTAAAGGAGGTGGTAGCCAGGTGGGACTTGGCCACTTCTCTCAGAAAACCAGTGAAAGGACAAGAGGAAAATTTTTCTCACCAAAAGAGTTGTCAAGCCCTGGAAGAGATTGCTGTCAAGATCCAGGTACTCAGGTTCACATAAATGCCTTCGCCTGAATTAAGGTGCAAACAAGACCATATGCCAGTGACAATAGTATGGGTTTTATTTGATAGTGAATAAGAGAGAAAGAGTAAGAGAGAAGTAGAAAACAGGTGGGGAGGACAGAAAAGGGTTGACAGAGACAGAATAAGGAAAATTCCACCACTCCATTGTTGTGGTCAGGGTTCTTGTTGAGGTGAAACAGGTGAATAAACAGGAATGGTCTTTGCGAGGGTTTCACAGAGATGTTTATTTCAGCCACGCGTGTGCACAGTCTCAGAGTTCAGAGGCAAAGGCAAAAGGTCTAGCGCTTTAGGTTAAGTACATGGGNCAAGGCCTCAGGAATGACTCTGGGGGGCACTTTGGGGGGACTTAGTTGGATTAAGGCGTCTCCTCCACTGCCCCTCAGTTAATGTCCCATGGATTCCCAGGCATTTCCAGGGTTGGGGGGGTCCATAGGCAGTTTGTGTAAGGGATGATGTGTTCACTGCCCCAGAGCAGAGGTTACGACACACCCCAACTTCCTCCCCCCACCTTGGCTGGGGGAAAAATCTGTGCAAACCTGGTCCCAGCAAATGGGTCTGGGGGCTACGGCCTCCCTCACCCCGAAGCAAGCCAAAGATGATTCTTAGCACGGCTGCTGGGTTTTGCTCACATTCTTTTCCTCGTTTACTTGTTTGTTTCAAGTGACTGAAAAATAGGTTTTCCCTCTATCTAATCTGAGCAGTTTGACTTTCAGGCCAGAGTCCTTGACAAATGTCTTCATGGAGGCTTCTTTGGTTGTAGCTTTTGACACGGCACCAAAGTTCCCCAGCTAGCTCCCAGCACTGGGCTGAGAGCGGCTGCTCCCTGACCAAGACTGGTCTGCGTAGCAGTAGAGCAGGCCTTGTTCTCTACAGCACACAGTTACAGAGGACATCTGAGGACAGAGGCAAACATGAGAGAGGGACTTTTGGTGTGGAATTCAAAACACCTTAATTCCAAGACAGTCCAGTACAGGGGAGGTTCTAAGGGAGGGTACAAACTCTTAACCAATAGGGGGAAGGCTGGGGAGGAGCACAAGGTGCGGTTTATCTAAAGAAGAGCCAATGAGGGAAGGAAGGGGAGAAGAATGGGTCACGTGGGCCAATGGGGCATCGAGGTTTAGGAGATTTCTGAAGAGGAGGTCTAATCAGGGGGTTGGCACAAAGGAAGATTGACAAGGAACTTGCTGGAACAAGGGGAGGCACTGGCGTGGATTGACAATTCAGAAGGAGGAGGAACAGAGAACTTCTATAACAAAGGGCAGATCTTAGGGAAGACTGACTACTGGGTAAGAGGGTACAACTCAGGCTGGACCAACAACATAGGGGGGAAACAGGAACAAGGCCTTAAAGATGAAACACACCACAACACGCTTCTTTCTATGGTTTTTATTATAATGAGCAAAACTTTCTATCAGTGTTTGAGGCATGAACTATTTCAGTCTCTGACTGCTGCCCAGGGCAGTGGTGGAGTCACCACCCCTGGAAGGATTGAAAATATGTGTGGATGTGGCACCTAGGGACATAGACTTGGCAATATTGGGGTAAGAGTTGGACTTTACAACCTTAGAGGGCTTTTCCAGCCTAAATAATTTTATGATTCCCTCCAGGGCATATCTACAGTACAGCAGAATGGGGGTGGGAAAAAGAAGAGATTTTTCTCATTTTCTCCCATCAGGAAAGCAGAAAGAGGGACAGCTGGATGTCTGTAATGGCATTCCCTTTGCTGACTATACCACTTACTGGAGCACCTGTTTTTCTGTGGCTTTCCTGTCGCTACTTTTCCCTAAAACAACAACTCAGGTGTTTAAAAACCTGCTGTTTGTCTCACAGATTTTTAAGCAGAAGAAATTTTGTATTCTCTGAGCCATGCTGACATAAGATGGGTTTTGTCTGTATTTTTCAGTGTCCTGAATAATTCTTAAAATGAAAAGAATTAAAGAGAGGAAATATTAGATATTTAATGCTTTGACTCTGGAATTTGATTACAGTATACTTCTGATATTTAATAAATGTGAGGCTCAGAAAAGCCTGTGGTAGAGAGAAATTTCTATGAAAATATCAGGAGGTGATTGATAGGTATCTGTTGCACGTTTGGAAGAAGAAAAGACCTGCAAATTGTACCAAACCATATTACACTTGAAGTGTATCCACATTTCTTCCTGAAGATGTAGAGTGAATCAGCCCCAAACACTTAATTGGAGAAATTACTTGTGTTTTCAGGAGGTAGAGTGTGTAATTTCTGTGCTACATTCAGAAGTTTGCTGATCAGTCATTTTTGTTCTGAAAACTTGAAAATCTTAAGCCACTGTTCTTCCTCTGTTAAAGGTCTTAACCTTTTAAAAGGGATTAGAAATCATTGCTCTGGTAACATTAATTGCTTTATCTGCAGGTTGATCTGCAGTTCTGCACACTCCCAACTGATTGCAATTTGCATTTGTGAGGGACATCCACAAGTGCTCACAAAGACATGATTCAATCAGGATTAATTTTATCTCAATTTAAATGTAACCTTGCTTTTTGACCATTCAAATTTAGGACAGTTGAAATTTCAAACAGATTTCAGAAAGAGGGTGCTGGAATGATTTTTGCAAGCTATTTGCTTTTCTTGTATGCTTTTCATTTGTCCAGCTGTCTCCTTCTATCTGTGTTCTACCTTGGGACAAAGTCTGTTTTTCTACAAGAACTGAATAATTTAATAGACTGACTTGTTCAATTAATATTCAAGGGCTGTAAATAGCAACAAAGTAATTGCAGGAGGCTGCGTTTGACTCTGCCTCTGCCTCTGCATGCTAAGCTAATACAGGAGGTATTTTAAAAAATGATTATTATATTTATGCTGCATCTGTCATGATAATTTCTCATGAGTTGCTATATTGCCCTCACAAAATTATTTCATAGTTAGACTACTATTAAACTTGACTAGTTCACTGTCTCAGAGATGCAAAAACATTTTAGGAAACTCTGAAAATATCCCAGTCTACATGCAGAGATATTAGAGGCAGGAGAAAACATCATCCAACAGCCTTTGATTTTGATTCATGTAATATATCTGTGGAGTTTTGCTCAGGAGTTTCTGCACTTAGTGCTCTAATTCTGATTAAACTACAGCTTATCCGTGGTCAGTCTAGATACTATAAAGAAAGTCTGCACAGGATGGTTAATCCAGAGTATCCATTTGAATGCTGGTCTGATGGGCTACTTTCAGAAGCAATCTTAAGATCTGACATGAGCATACAGAGTGTATTTCCTGATAATGTCATTTTGTGAAATTTTCTGTGTAACTGGGTAGTCTGGCAGCGAACAAAGATTTCATTATTTATTGACTGTGTATATGTGTTTTATTAATTAAAGTTTGATGACTAATACTGGCATATTTACACATGCAAGCAGTTTTTATCATGGTGGGAGCAGTCTTGTTGCATTAGCTGGCACTTTGCAGACAACTACAGATCCATTTTTTGAGCAAAGTTCTGGTATGTGGTTGAACAGTAGGTATATGAAATTACAGACCAATGTTTGCATTCATGTCATCACTTTGTTTTCAATTCCCCTCTATACATACACACAGATATTTTCTCATTATTGCACGTGCATGTTAATTCTATCAATAATACATCCTTAAGTGTACCCTTATCTCTATAATTTATGCAGTTATTTATTTTTCCATAGCTGTTGTGGAATAAATAAACAGCTGCATCTTTACACTTAAGTTAGCTGGGTGTACTGCACAATATTGTAAAAGCACAGAATCACAAATTCATCTAGGTTTGAAAAGACCTCCGAGATCATTGAATCCAACCTTTGTCTAATCACCACCTTGTCAACTAAACCATAGCAGTAAGTTCANCTTCCCAGTCACTCTTTCCCCAGCATATAGCACTGCATGGGGTTATTGCAGTCAAATGTGCAGGACTTGTTACTTGGCCCACCTCCCTGGGCAGCCTGGTTCCAATGTTTAATAACCTTTTTCATGAAGAAAGTATTCGTGATGTCCAACCCAAATCTCCCCTGACACAGCTTGAGGCCATTTCCTCTTGCCGGTTGCCTGGGAGAAGAGACCAAGGCCCACCAAGCTACAAGCTCCTTTCAAGGAGTTATAGAGAGTGATAAGGTCATCCTGAGTCTGTTTTTCTCCAGGCTGAACAACCTCAGCTCTCTCAGCTACTCCTCTTATGACTTACACTTAGACCTTTTCTAGCTTCATCACC
>VWZS01004141.1:2486506-2543446 GCA_013397075.1 Rhabdornis inornatus | reverse complement strand
GCACTGACAGAACCAGAGGACACCAGATTCTCAAGCTATGCCAAGGGAAATTTAGGTTAGGAAAAAGTTTTTAATGGAAAGAATAATAAAGTACTGGAATGGCCTGTCCAGGGAGGTGGTGGAGTCACCATCCCTGGATGTGTTTTACAAAAGACTGGATGTGACACTTGGTGCCATGGTGTAGTTAAGGTGTTAGGGCTGGGGTTGGACTCAGTGATCTTGGAGGTCTGTTCCAACCTAGTCATTCTGTGATTCTGTGATCATTATTTTCCCAGACTGCCTCACGACTAGGCAGGATGCTCAGGAATAAGCATCATTTAAAGTTCATGGCACTTTTCCAACACATGATTTAAATTATTTGTTTCTCAAATTTCAGCAGTCAGCATTACTGAGAGAAGCTTCAGAGCTCCTTAGAGCTGCCTTTGGATGCCTCAGGTGGGATGACTGAGCTGGCCAAGATCAGCAGCCCCGTTCAGATTTGGTGTCTTTTCCACATTCACTCCTGGAATGTCTGAAAGGGACTCAGCATTGTTGAGTTCAAATAACACAGAGGTCCTACTGTAGCTTCATCAGCTTTTCACAAAACTAAGGGAATACACCTGCTACAGGGAATAATTACAGCTCTCACTTACTCAAACTACTGCTTCCCTTCTCACTATTTTGTAAACTATCATTATGCTGTGAAAAAACTTAAAAAAACTTTAAAAGTTTTCTAAGTGTGCAGTGAAAAATGTGCATCATTAATATATCGATTATTGAGAAATGTTATTGTCCTAGGTACATCTGACTCCTTTTATGTCCTGAACTCATAAATTTGTTCATAAAACTGATGTTGCTTTCAGTGAAGAAAGAAAATGCAAGTTATGTAACTTGGTACATTTTTTGAAATTAATTTTGAATATGAATAATTCATTTACATATTAAAAGGCAAGAAGTAGTTTACTATAATGGGGGGGTAGCATAAACCCCTAGTAAATATAACATAGTTTAGGCAAGTTTTATGGGGTATAAAATTAAGTAAAAATAATTTTACATTCATTAGACAAGTATCATGCTTAGGATTGCACTGAGTTGTGAAATAATTATCTGTTATGCTGTGCATTTATCAGCTACAAAACACTGCCACTCTCTTTCAAACCTTATTACCATATTTCTAAACACACTCATTTATCTGCTAAAGAATAGCCCCTCACAGCTTTATTTGTTCCATTTTCTTGCTAATAGTCTACCTTTAATCTTCATGCCTTTGGAAACGCTTCTGCCTTCTGCACACATCTCTACATGTATCTGCCTCCTATGTAGGTGCACATTAAGAATTGTCATGTGGGTCTTAGGTGCCTCTAATTTGCAAGTGCCAAATTGCTGATAGACTTCTGTAAGATGATAACAATGTAGTCCTTTCTTTTAAATTAATCTCCAGCTCAAACAGGTCACTTTAGCTTATTTATGACTGTTTCTCTCCTTCAACTAACTAGAAAACTTTCAAATTTTCCCAACATTTATGTTCTATCAATAGTAACATACCCAGCACATAATTTTTAATATGGAGTCTCAATTATGATTTTCTAAGTTGATTTTCTTTCTGGCAATTTCCTTGTTAAATAAGAAATGTTACATATGCCACAGACTGTTATGTATATTTACCATGGAAATTTAAAGGGACTCTCACATCCATCAATATGAAGCAGAATTGTATTCATGCTCTTACAAGGTGAAGAGACCCTATGAATAGAGACTGACCCATCCCTGCCCTTGTTCTCCTTTCCAAGGACCCTGTTCATAATTCATTATTATTATGTCTTACTTTCTGGTTAAGTATTATTATTGCCACTCTGGCCAGCTCAGTATTACACACAGTTCTGTAGAAACTCCATATGCTTTGTGTCCTCAGGGGTGAATGTCCACAAAGATCTGTCCCTCTCCTTTCCCCTCCACTTTCTCCCAGCTAGATATTCCTCTAAATCTTGTAGGAGCTAAATTTATCTCAGACTTGTATCTTTCTATCCAATTGAGCTAAAATTGGATAGCAGCTTTGAAAATTATTGGAAAAAAGAATGACAGGCAGGTACACACATACCCAGTGTACAAGCAATTATGGAAGAAGCTGGGTTAAAAGTTAAATTACATCAGCACAAACATTTGATTCTAAACAATGCCAACTGCAATTAAATACCAAAAGGTAGAAAAACATTTGAATTTCTACGGAGGTTACATGCAGTGTTGATATTTTAAAATCTGATTCCTAACAGAAGTCAGTGATTCATTCTTTATTTCTTGTGAGAAAATGAGAGGTTTGCATCATGTGACATTTCTGAACTGGCAGACCAACTTGTACCGAAGCTCCATTTGGTGCCATTAAAGAATCAACTATCTTGAAGTTGTTAGCTTCTGAAATTCCCTTCTGTCAATGAATCCTTACCATTTATACTGTTTGG
Source organism: Rhabdornis inornatus (assembly GCA_013397075.1). NCBI lineage: Eukaryota > Metazoa > Chordata > Aves > Passeriformes > Rhabdornithidae > Rhabdornis > Rhabdornis inornatus. Next base: position 2,541,011 of record VWZS01004141.1, on the reverse strand, counting down.
AACGGAGGGTAAGTTTTGCTGCAACAGAAGAAATGCTGAGCTGCAGCTTGTTCATTTTTTTTCTTTTGACTGGCGTGTACTTTTCTTCAGAACTCCTGAACAGACAGCTTTGACCATGCTTTTTGTCATGTTTTTTGTCATGTTTTTCACTTTGCATTTATTGCTACCCTTAGCAGCAGGGATGACAAATGCTGTGGCTCTTCCTTTAGGTCCCTTCTCCCAGCAGAGTTTTAACGTGCAACAAGATAGTAAGCAAATAGCAAAAATGGTTTTAAATTTTTTTAAGCAATTATGAAATTGTCTTCTGCTTCCAGGGGGAAGAATTTAGTAATGAAAGTATGCTGCATGCTATTCCTCTAAAAATAAGCTTGACAAAACTGCTACAAGGAAAGTGTCTTCCCTTTAACATGTCTGCTGTTTAAAATACAACCACAGAGAGTGGTTGGCATCTTCCTCTTGGCTATCCTGAGTGAAACCCACGGCAGTCTCTGGCCAGGCCCTCCAGCTGTAGCCATCAGCATTACAAGTGCTTCATCTGAGAGCTGGAGCTCCACTTCAATGGAAAGGAAAAGAGTGCCTAGACAGGTAAAGCAGCCAAAACATCTTGAGCACCAAGCTGTAATAGGATGAGTTCTCTCTCTTTCCCTATCTCCATGGCTATAGACAAAACATAAATGTCTGATGCAGACTGGCTTCACAGTCTTCTTACATTTAGCTGGCATTAAGTGGGTTTAATCCAGGTCTATGGCATTTTTCCACACTGAGGTGGTAGAAGTGCTAGTATTTTCTGGGAATTGCAAGACTACATTTTTTCATCCCAGATTCATATAGCAGATGTGCTAAGCTTCTACAGATACAGCAACTGCAGCATCAGAGCTAAATCCAGAAATGATGAGTATAGACTCTATCTAAATGCAAAGCGTTTGTCTCTGTGATAGAATGAAACTAAATAATTCTGATGAATTATTTAATATATTTCATATTTTCTTTCTTCTTTTTTCTAATGTTCAAGTGATAGAAAAATTTCTGTCTTTTATTAGAGAGAATGAAAATTTTCCAAACCAGTAGATGAGGTTGGATCCCAATCTCCTGTGCTTGATGGCATACTTCCCCCAATTAATTGCACCATTTCACATATGTAACCATAGTTCCATTACAAAGTCCTTGGTTTTAGTGTTACAGTTAAAAAGTGGATGTGGTGAACTCAAAACAGCAGGAGATACATGAGGCAGAATAGCAGTGATGCAAGAGCAACATTGGTACCAGTGGGATCAGTACCAGCCCAGCCATCTGGAAATACGATCCCTTTTTTTGTAAATATGTCTCAAAATCAGTCTTGCTGATGACACTTCATCTGACTAAGATAATACAGGGAGTTCATTTTTGGGAATATTTACCTGCGGCTGTTTGGAGGGTTCATGTGGTAAAATCTGTTCTTTAATTACTTTGCCACCAATACTTGTTCCAATAAAATGCCCACTGGTAGTTCATAAAAATATGTCGTTATTGTTTAATCTTGCATGCATTCAGATGAAAACTGTGCAAATGCCAGCAAGAGAGTCAAGCAAATTGAATCCAAAATCCATATCAAATGAATTCAGCTCTTGATTGCTTTTGAAGAAAATATTAAATGGTAAACTTCAAGACATCATTATAGAAACCTCTAATAGACCCATGTGTAAGGAAGTTAGAAAAAAAAATAGAAATCATATATTTTAAAGCCTTAAATGTTATTTTTCTGAGTAAATAGTGTTTTCTATTAGAGCAGCTCTTCATTTTTTTTCTGATTTTTCACATCAAACACAAGAGTTGAAGCAATGGTGCAAATTTTCACCCCAACATAGTCATATTCTAATGGGATTTCTGTCCCCACAACGACAGACCCCACAAGTACTGGCCCAGGAGTGCCACAGTAGCTCAGTCCCAGTGGCTGATATAGGAAGTTTCACTGTGCAGCAGCTGCTCCAGGTACGTATTGTGGACCTGAACATAACATGGTAGATCAATCTTTTCATAGGTAGAAACAGGAACACTCTGATTTCAGCTACAGTGAGGCAGAGTTTGCTTGGCCTACTAATTTTATGTTTGTCTGATATTTTTGAACTTTGTTTTGGAAGTTTATTCTCTGCTTATCTTTGCCCATCTATAATTGCCTCTTAAATGAATCCTTTTCCATTATCAGATCTGGATGACTTTGTTTCCCTTGCTGAGGAAGCGAAGTTGCCATTACCTGTCCAAATAATTAACTCTGGGTATATATTTGTGTTGCCTCTGCTGGGCAGTACTCTGGCTATTATTGCAAAACAAGAAGCCTCAGCACCACATTAGGCTAAAAATGATTTATGAGCAGATGAAAAAGCTACAGACATTGCCAAGAAAAAAAAGTAACAAATGTCAACTGAGCTTTGATATGTTTCCATGCTCTTCCAGCTGAGGTTCTGGTAGAGCAGCTAAACATACTACAGTGTGTATTGTATCCTTGTAACAACTGATTGCTAATTCCAGAGGCTCGTGGTACTGAGGCTTAACCAAATGAACACTAAGCGTGTTTATCAACACTGCTGAACGCTCTTGTGTTACTGAATAAACACGATCAAGGGAAGGGTTGGAAGGGAGAAGAGAATTTGGCTACTGGTGATAATTTTCAGTTGTGAGGCAATTATTTAGATAGCAGAATTTAGTCTGAGAATAAAGAGTTTAGTAAGTGCTGGATTTGCATAATAGCAATACATGTCACTTTAAATTTCCTCCCGGCATTTTCATGCAGTTTTAAAATGAATCCTAATTATAAATGTTATACAAGTCTCACATAATGTGAATTTACTTGTATGTACATCTGCATTATCCTCATTTTTAAGTGTGCTGATGATTAACATTAGTAGCCAAGCTATTACGTTAAGTGCAGGAGTACACTACACACTATCTTTTAGAAATTAAATGTGCAGTGAACTCTAAAAATTCACCCCTAATCAACTGTACAAAAAAGAAAAAAACAAACAAAAATCCTTAAAGTGAAATCAGGATTAAAAGCAAAATCAGGATTAAATATTGTACTAGAAATACTTATTTTAAATATGAAAAACAAAGCATTTTTAAAAGAGCCAAAACTCATCACATTGATTTTTGATACTGTAAATGGAAGGAAGGCTTTTCAAAGAAGCCACTTAAAGAAAACTTACAGAAACTCACCTTCTCATATGAATTTTTAGACTACAACATTCCATTTTTCAGGTATAGTGCGACAAATATGAGTGACATTAAATTTCTTTGAGCACTAACTGGTATGATTATCCTGAGCTAGACCATTCTCCAAAGTGAGTCACTGCTGCCATCTGGAAGTCAATGAATTGAATTAAGATGTTTATATCTTACATGAAGACTAAAAAAAGCATGGCAAAAGTTGCAAATATAACCTGAGGTGAGAGAACATGAAAACATGGATACAAACCATGTGAAAAACAGTGGATTCCACATTCCAAAATGTACTAAACTGTCGTACAGAGTGTACAGTTTAGTGTAATCAGGATATATATTTATTTAAATAATTTGATTGGGGTTTTGTTGTTGTTGTTTTATAATTTCAGCAGAATGACATATCTTTGTCCTGAGCTAAACTCCTGAAATCACTCAATTAATACTAATAAACTTTCAATCCGTCCAGTAGAAACTCCACTATGAAAAGATTTCCTCATGGAGAAATCATTCTTTCCAATTTTCTATTTTCTGAGGACAGAAAAACAAAACAAATAAATAAACAAAAAAATCACATTTACTTGCATGCAGATAAGGCAGCAAAGAGTTGCATGGAGTGTACTGGCATCTGTCGTACAAGAAGAAATGTTTCCCCACCATCTATAGCATTGAATTTTCCTTGATAAATCCAATGATAGAGTGTACAGCCTCAGAAAAAATGCATTAACATATGGTTAGTATTGCACTTGCATATCCAGCTGTCTGATCCAATTATCCTAATTTAAAAGAAGAAGAATTTATGTTTTCTAATGAACGTCATGTAGAAACTCTGCCTACATTGTGTCTTCTAATAATTTACACAAAAGGTTTGGACAATCCAGTGGAAGAAATCTCACAGAATTTTAAAAAATATTATCTTATGAAATAATGTCAGTTTGGAAAATAGGTGATCTCGAGGTCAACCTTTGAGAGTTCTTCCATCACAGACAAACCTTGCAGCGACGTCTGAGGCGCAGGTTTGATACAACTTCTAAAGCTGTCCCAAGGTTTGCAGGGAGCAAGGAATGAATCCCTGCAGCCTCAGGGCTGCAGAGCCCCCAGGGCCACGCTGAGCCTCAGGCTTTGGCACCTGCACCACTCCCAATCCCTGGCTATAGAGGGGCTCCAGCACTGCCCTCGCCCTGAGGTCTGTGAGCCCTGCAGCTGAGCAGGCCCTGGCAACCTTGCTGACTGGGACCCGCAGCAGCTGCAGTATTCCAGGCAGATGTCATTTTTCTCTGTGTTTTTTTTTCTTTTTTCCTAATTAACATTTTTGCACGCCTAATTAAATTTATTAACAAAGCTATTTCATTGCTCAGTAAATAAGAGTTCATTAAAAACACATTCTTGAATGCTTAAAAACAACACAATAAAAAGTATAGAAAGGGTAAGTTAATGATCGTATTTGTACTAATATCATAGTATGAGAATGCTCATTAATATTATTTATTTTACGTTGCCTCAGTAAACATTATTATTTGCTACACGTTACTAACATGTTTTAATGATCTTTTATTTATTCAGTGAACAATGAAAACTGATGATGTGCAAGCATTTGTTCAAGGCTTTACAGCTTATTATAACGTTGTATCTGCATACAAAACAATTAACACACCAGCACACAAGAGATTTTATGGATAGCACAAAGACAGTCTTAGGAAATTACCCATGACCAACTCTGAAGCAGATAAAGACATGATCTGAACTCTGTCAAAGGAATACATGGGGCCTTGTTGACACTGAGCTCTGGGGCAAAGCACTCAGGGAAATGTGGTCACAAAAAGGCTGAGTACTGGTGTGCGAGATACACCACATGGCTTCCTGAAGCAGAAGCAGTTTGATAACTGATAATGTGCTTGCATGGGCCTCTTAACTTTAATTTTGGACATGAACCTGTTTTCCCTGGAGTTACAGGAAGTTTTTCTTTTCAGTTTTGGGAGAATCAGATTTTCCCCTCAAGCTGGTATGTAATTTAACAGTTCTCCACACATGTAACACCCAGGCAACGCCAGCTCAGTTCTTCAGCCTCTTTGTAGCACTGCTTTAACTGACTTCATCAACATTATTTATTCATTATGGGCTGTATAGAGACCAAAGCCTAGGGATTCATTATTCCCACAAGAAGATACGTTTAAATGGTTCAATAATCCAAAATCCAGTTGCTGCCTTATCTAGTTCACTATCTCAGGGTTAGTGAAACAGTAGAAAACTCAGTGTATTTTGCATGTCACTGACTGTTTCTTACAAAGGTATTTGTTTGTGTGCTGAAGAGAGATATGTGAACAAACACACTTGTGAATATAAATGATATTTACTGAAGAGATTGTTTTTTCTTCTGATGTGCTACCAAAGTAACTACAGACTTCCTTGCAGCACACAGAGAGATGATATAGCAGTGTCTTCCGTAAGTCACTTCTAATTCCCATCAACTCCAGAACTGCTTTATAAATTGCTGGGGTGAGTTAAGTTTCCAGCTATCACAGTCTTATGTAATTTCCTGAGATGCCTGCATAGCTGCTCATGAGAAATCTGTTGTAACAAGCAATAACCTGAGCAAAAATAATATAAAGATTGTAAAAACAGGCAAAAATATAATGTAAATTAAAACAGGTTAAGTCTCTCAAGGAGGAGTGAGCAGGATTCAGTACTACTGAGCTCTGAAAGGTGCTACCTTAACAACTTTGGATAAAACACAAGAGCACAAAATTCAGAAATATGACTTCAAACTCTAGCAGACTTTTATTGTCACACAGCAAAGAGAGGTTTGCTGTTTTTAATAAGAAGACCTTTTTTGTCCACAGTTATCTGTATTTTCAGGTGTCTCTGATTCGCTGCCTGACAGAACACTTCTGATGTAGCACAAGTTCTGCCTCTGAGGGCTTGCTTTACAGGTACTAGTTTATTCACGGGGAGTGAATCTATCCCTGGAGTGTTTGACTTCTGCATTGAAAGAACACTTAAGGGTTTTGTTTGTTTGTAAATAACCTCAATATGAATGTGAACTTGATACTTGTGTTTGTCAAACACGTAGGAAAGACTTGTGTCATGAAGAATCAGAAGCCTGAAATAGTGGGTATGAGATACAGGAAAAGTGTGTAGCTCTCAATGAGTAGCCACTTGCATAAGAAAGCACACATTTGACAATAGACAGTAAGAGGCAAAGTTATGAACATCAATTATTTTCCTTTTTATGGCATCTCACTCCTGCATGAGAGTTCTGTGGAACTCCATTTGGCCTGCCAGTGTCGTGCCTTTGCCTCCTCTGACACAGTGTGCTCATGGGAAAAGCATTTCCTCCTGACATCTTGAACTCCTTCTGTACTTACCCCACCTTTTCTCCAGGGAACATATACTGGTCACACATGCTCATGCACAGCAATGGCACTTTGAAGACTTGCACAAATGACAGCATTAAAAATAAGGCATGATCAAGAGGGATGATGTTACTCGGAGAGAATGAAACTTAAACGGGAATTTCAGGATGCTATTTGAACATCCAACTTCAAAGTGACTTACAGGAAATCCTACATTACCAAAGTGAGCAAATGATACACAAGCAAGGAATTCTTAATGGAGATAATAGCCGTAGTAAAAAGTTGAAAACAAACCCTAGATTAAATAAATTCTCACACAATTTGAAAGTACAATGAAGAATGATTTCACTGAAATGAAAATATATTTGAAAACTACTTGGCCACAGGAAGCAAGTTTATGTCAATGACATTTATTGACTGTAAGGACTCAGCTCCTGACAGAAATAAAGGCATTTAATAATGTCCTTAAAGGAGTTTACTTCTTCCTGAGATTATCACGACACCAGAGTCAGGCATTGGGATTCTAGAAATTTCATAAGAAGTCCTGTGTTACGCAAAGTTTTGGTGTTCTGGGATGTATATATGGCATCAGAAGGACTGGCTTCCTGAAGAATGCCATAAAACTACATTTGGGTATGACAGAGGCAAGGCTGCAGCCAGGCTTCCTCTAATATTGAGCCATGAGGCAGAGACAATGGACTGTAATACATTTATTTTGTCAGGCCTCTTCTGAGAGCACTTGTCATCAAACCTCCAGAGAAACCAGTATTGCCCTCGCCCAAATCCATAAAGAATAATTGGATTCTTTAACAAAAAATAATAGGGACTGTGAAAGACTCAGACATGTAAATCTCCAGAGTGTAGAAGTGTAGGAGGGATAGAGCAATGAGGGGTTTGCAGAGTGTTTCTCTTTAATTAGTAAGGAAACTGAGTGGTAAATCCACTTTAAAAGAAGCTATCTCTTGGACAAAAGAGAAAATAGGCATTATCATTGCCCAGAAGATTCTGACATCTCTAATTTCTTTATTCCCAGGCCTTTTTAGAGAGATGTAAAGTCTGGGTTGCTGCAGGAATTTACAGTAATCTAGGCCAGTCCTTTGGCAGCACCCAAGACTCTTGTATGAAACTAGCATCTGGGAAAACTTTCCCAGCACAAAAGCAGTGGATCCCTTTCATTTTCCGAGCCCTGTAACTGCTTCTGTGCACTGTGCTGCTGTTACCTGGTGATGCTACAACAAGACTATGCCCTTGACAGCTTTTACTTTAAACTTTATTAAGGCTTGTACGCCTGCATAAAGACAGGTTATATTTACTTCTCTAACTGAAACTGGCAGCTTTTGTTGATATAAAACAGAGACAGAACCACTCTGGGTCAACTCAATTCACTCACTGTTTGATAAAGACTGTTGGACTTCATTTCACTGCAGACAGCACTCTTTTTTTAACCCTCCAAGTTGTCTTTACTTTTCCACCTCACATTCTTCTATTTGGAAAACAACTTAATTCAGATTCCCACCTTATTGTTAATTAAATTGATTTAATTTTCAGTTAAGTATATATTTAAAGTTAAGCAGTAGATACATAAATTCCAGAACCAGGGCCAACATTTGTGCCAGGCAAACAATATAAACTATACAAACCAATAAATAATCAACAAAGAAAGTAATTTTAATTATTTAAATAAAAAAGTTATTTTAAAAGTACCATTAAATAGATGTCATCAAAATAATATTATGCAGGTTAACTTTACTGGTGCCTTTGTTTAGGAAATTCCCATCAACTAAAAAGATTGGTAATTTCAACATAGGAAAAGAACAGTCATTAAGTGAGTGCTAATGAATTTCTCTTTTATTAAAATATTGTCAAACTAGAAACTGTGATCTCAGCTCATTATAGCAGTAATTGTGTTTACTCACTTATTTACTCAGCAATAACTAAGGTACTTACTGGAATTACTTCAATACACAGCGGAATGGAGTTGAATGGCAGCAAAGAGGACAGTGAAGAGCCTGCAAATTTAATCTGCTAACTACATCCAAACTATTCGAAGATAAACAGCTGGTTTCTTTAATTTATTATGGTTTACAGATGCAAATACAACATGGCTCAGAACCTCTGCCCTCAGCCCTTCAGTGTTCTGTGGCAGTGAGCACTTCTCACCCTGGTTTGTGTTCTTTCTCTACTGCCCAGGCAGCAGTGGCAATACCCAGGTATCCACACAGCTTGAGTACTGATTCCTCCATCCTCTGCTATCATTCTTGAGGTCAGGTATTAATCAATAAGGTTATCATTTGACCTTAGATGGAAAGATTTGCTGAATCAATTACTGCAGATAGTGTATTAAGCATCAGCAGTGTTCTCTATAAAACTGATCCTGAAAGTAAGTGTAGAATTGTCCATCTGAGTGTAAATGGATATTGCTCTGTGTGTGTGCCTCCACAGCCACCTGTACAAAACACACGGTGGAGTCTTTAGTGCTGCATTAGTACTGAGATCTGTGCTTTAAGCAACAGGGTGAATAAAAACCATGGCGTTTCTCCTATGAGTCCTCTCCTAAAAATGAACAGCAAAATTGATGTCCATGAGACTCTAGTGGGACAACATAACACGATTAAGCTCAATTTTCACATTTTATTCTGAAGAATTCTGTTTTCAAATAGAGCAAAACCTGGCTTATTCAGCATCCAAAAGTGCACTATAACTAAAATCCTACAATCATCTACATGTTCTCAAAATTAGTTTTTCATATACAAGGTAATCTTTGCATTAAAGAATAATTTATAAGCTATTTGTACAAAGTTGTCATAAAACAGACCCAATACAGCCAATTCTATGGTCAAGTGCTTCCTAGGATCACTTCTGGGGGAAAATGTTGCCAATTTCATCTACAAATATTCAACTACAATTCACTAGAAGTCTCTAGATTAAATTCCTTGTGGAGTTAAGGCCAGTATTTTCCAAATAAGAAAATTTAACAAAGGTCATGACCTAATATAGGAAGGACTTTTAATACCCACTAGAGCATCAGAAACAGAAAGCAACAATATCTTTGAAAGGCTGCTCTGTACTTCCAATTATTGTTTTATATTTGTAGCACTTGTAGATGATGAAGACATGTATTATTGATGAAGTGTGGGCAATTTTTCCTGAGCTCAGTTTTTCAGCTATCTTTGAATTTCAGCCTCCTCAAGAGTGCCAGCATGGGATCCATTGTGCAATAGGCATGAAGGCTTCAACGATATCTCAAAAACAACTGCATGCTTGAGGGTGCTTCCTGTACCATGTATTAGCTGGAAAGTTTTAAATAAAATTCCTTTTGACCTACATGTTATTATTGAGGATCACATTTTCTGCAAGAAGATTGTCAAAAATGCAAGATGTGAGTTCTTCACACTAACCTTTTATGGAGTCTTTCTAAAAATATAATTAGCTAAAAGGACAAGTTAGAAATCGTGTTAATATTAATTGTAGCAGATGGAATTTTGAGGGGAAGCAGAAAGCCTAATTTTAATTTCTTATTTAAAAATAGAGCTGTACCAGCTGCAAGTTATTCCCAGCCAACTTGTATTCACTGAAACTGAAAAAAAGGACTGTCAAGCTCGTGGCTAGCCAACATCCTTGCTCACAAATCTAGAGGCAGCCATATCGGACTTCTGAACTTGTGATGCACTGCACACAAACTCTTCTCCCAGAACATGATGGCTGTGTTAAATTGTGTCAAATCTTCAAGAGATTTATTCTGAGGATGAGAATTTATAGCACTTGTCATCACAGGTGATATTGCCAAAGCTGTGCAGAATATCGGCAATTAGCCTACTCTGTAGTCATATCTGTGAGCAGAAAATGTGCTTGTTACCCAATACAGGTCTGCCTGGTATAAATAATTCTAGCAGTTATAAGTGCTGATTTACTTTAGAAACATGGAGCCTGATCTGGCTTCACATTCTTCAGACTTCTGAGGGATTTGAGGGTGCTTTTTGGTTCCTCAGTTAGATGCTTTTACCAGATTAATTGATGCATTATCATTTTTAGGGTAAAATCCTCTTTTACCTTTTAAATTTCTAGATATACACACATCAGCAGTAGCTGCTTTATCAGAGACAAGCCCTTCCTGCTGAAGTACATTTCATTTCTAGGAGTGATTCTTGGTATCCATTCAAACTCAGTTACTTCTTCTGAAGTTTGTCTAAACCCTATGCTATTCAGGAGTTAGTTTTGACATTTCTCCTACTAAATTACAGGGTGTCTCACCTCTCTGAAGACAAAAGTGCCATTTTAGCAGATCAGGTGCCACCTCCAGTAGCTGACTAGCCCACTAACCTGACTCAATGTCATTAAACTTCCCCCACGTGGTGACTCAGTTCATGCATTTCAGTGTAAAGCATGTCTATAGCTAAAGAATCTCATATTGTACATCTGCTCATAAATTGATTAAAAATGCTTCAAAGAGACTCATTCAATGGATTAATGTGTGCAGGTCATTACTGACTGTTAACTGAGATCTGAACTGATGGAAATTAATTGCTTCAGGATTAAATTAGCTTGTGCTAAGGGATTCTCACAACTTTTGAAGGAAAATGCAAGAGCACCACAATCCCTCATCTCCAAAGCCTGCTTTGAACTTCTCTACTCTCTTTAGAAAGCTTTGTAGACAAAATATGTGCCTAGTCTAAATCTTGCTGCATAACTGGTGTTGGGCATTTCCAGGGACTGCGATTTACCCTGTATCAGCTTCAGGTTTTATTTGTAGGTGAACCACATTCAATGTAGCCTGGCTATGCTGCCAAGAGAGATATCCTTTCTTCAGGAAGATATGAGGTTAATGCCATTTCAGCTGCATAACAAAATGTAAACTTCTCAGTTTATCTGGTTATATATATGATTCAACTTAGTAGGGAGTCTTTACAGCAGTACCAGCAATTTTATTGTTACTAAGAACTCTCATTTGAGTACTGCTCATGGGACTTCAAGGGTTTAGCATTGTTTTCTGTGTACATTATAGAATTCCTTGCTATCTCATGTTGCAGCCTTAAAATCCAACTGTACTTTATTATCAACTATTTAACATTTCCTATCTAGGGTTATTTGAAGCCTGTTTTCTAAACAAAAAGATGGTTAAAGAGGTGGGCAAGATCAAGAGAAGTGTAATAGCACTATATTCTCATGTCTCAGCCCCAGCTGAGTTTTATATAATAGTGCTTTTTATCTATACTTGCAGTTTTACACTGGTTGAAACAGAGTTAAGTAATTTAATAAATATCTGGTTATGTCCAAAATAACTGTTGGGAGGTGGGAGGAGAGAGAAGAAGTTAAAAAAAAAATAATATATATATACGTAATATCTGTGTATATGCACAACTAAACATATTTAAAATACTCTGCTGTGTTTTTGCTTTAAAAGTTTAAATTTATTGACTTTAAATTCTTTATTAATTCAAGATGAGATCAGAATAACTTAGAGCTCCTTAGATCTTGAAGTAAAGCAAAATCTGACTTCAAAATGGCACATGGCAAATTCAGGCTGACACTAATCACTATGGACAGGCAGCTTTCTTTTAGCTTTACAATCATATCCTTACTACAACATCAGAAGATGAGCTAAGAAAGCAGCCTATTCTTACTGCAAAATGCAGAGGAGCATAAATGTTCTAACAATAAAGCCCTTTTTAACACAGAAAATAAAAACAGCGTTTCCCTAATACTTGTCAAAGAAAAAATAATGGCAAGTGCTTAGAGGGAACCTAATATTTGCATAGCTTCATTAAACTGGCAGATAGTTTTTCTAAAATTCCAATTAGCTATCATTCATTGGAGGTGAAATACATTATGCACTTGTGGAAAAGGGTTTAGGCACTAAATGTAAAAACTAGGTGAAAAATGCAGAGTACCCACTTCTTGTAGCACATGGTAGGGGTATGCAGCAGCTTAAATGTGAGCCCTGAATCCTGAAATGACCACGAGGATATAGTTTTGGAACTATAACAAGAATAAGAATGGTTTATTCATTTTTCTCTCCCTCTCCCCTGACATATACATATAAATATATATTTCCCATATATGAATGCATGTATATGCATATGCATATAGTAAGAATTTACACCTTTTCCCATCAGATAGGGAAATAAGTTGTAATCCTCAACCTCAATTTACTATTTGCATCTTTACTGACTGCAACAACCAATCCTTAGGATTAGTAGGGAGATCAGCTGCACTGGGTGCACTGCCATGAGGCACCAGTGAGAGTTGTGGAAGTGTGGGAGAGAAAATGGATTAAAGGCAAAACCAGTTCTCTTTATGGTTTGGGATTTTTTGTTTTGTTTTCTTTTTTTTTGCTATCACCAAAAATTTGTAATAACACCATCACTTTACAGTCTGCTGGGCCTTCCCTTTAATGCTGCACAGCACACGCATTCTTGCAGTCATAACAGGTGTTATGATGTGTGACCTTTCAAAAGCTTTACTTAAAGATTTTTGTTCTTATTACCCCTAAAGAACAGCTCTTCAATGGCCAGAATGAAATTTAGTAGAAATTAGGTTAGTATAAATTTATTATCACAATTATGCTATGCTAATGTAGCTTGGATGATTTTCCATTTCACTTTTTACTTCTGATGTGCCTATCTTGCTCCTAATCGGGGAAATTTAGCTGGCTATTGGTATCTTCTGGACAATAAACTAATTTGTCACAAGACAAACAAATCACAACAGAATTAATTAAACATTTCATTAGAACTTTGGCTCTTTTCACCTGTTAGAAAAGTCTATCTGGGTTATTTAAAAAAAACAGAGATGTACGATCATGTCTGTAACAAACATTATTATTGAAGAGTGCAAGTCACCTCTCATCACTGGCTTCTAAAACTTTGGCATCTGGCAAAACTAACCAATGCTTTTTTTCTTCTGTAAAAAGAAATTAAGTACTTACAGAGTGTGATTGCACACCTGTTACAGAAGACATTTAAAATAGTTGGGATTAATAGTCCACAAAAAGCACCATTTCACTCCAATGTCTAGGAAAAGTCCTGATTGCTGGACTAGTCATGTACTTCTAAAAACCAAAGTAAACAATAAGATTCTCGTCTACTTTGTCATTATGGCTAAATTAACATCACAGCATAACCTTAAAATTAATGAGATATAACTCTCATTAACATCTATAAAAACATATGCCAATAGTGTATATGCACAATTTGACAATCAAAGTATTTGAAGACAAATTTTAATCTATTTTAGTTTGGTAAGAAAAAGGTGCACTATAATTTCTTTTGCCTACTTTGGCAAATATTTAAATGATTTTAATCTTTTCTATATGAAAATTCAATAGAGAATTTAAAAATCTGACATTTGACCAAGTCTCTCCAAAACAGGGCAAGGAAATTTTTCATGGAATCCTGCAACTACTGTGATGGCTCTAGTGCCTTCAGTCTAAACTTTAATCTGCAATGGACAGAGCTAATCCACAGTATTACTAAAAAGTAGCTTTCTGCACAGCTCAAGATGATACTACATCAAAAATTTTTGAAAAGTGGTGACTGCACTGAGAAGTACTGGCTAATTTGAGGAGAAGGTGTGAAAGGCAAAATTGGATTATGAAATAATAAATGTAATTATAAACAAATTCCAAACAAGTGTGATACATTGCAGACAGATTGGGAAACAAACTTAAGGTGGGGAAAATAAAACAGTGCTATGGAACTTTGCATGAAACTTGCTATCACAAGACATCATCGAGACAAGTGGTTTAGGAGAGGTCAAAGGAAAGATAAGACTCTGCAGTCGAGCATTTTCTAGAGAATACAGAACTATTAAACACTTTACTTTTGGGGTTAGGTCATGACATGACTTTTGCCTCAGGTCAGGAAGTATTATTCGTCTCATATAATATCCTTGTGCAGTTCAAGACTTTATAAAGGCTTCACCTTTTTTTTTTTTTTTTTTTCTCTGAGGGATGCATTTCCCACTGCCGGACACCAGGATGCTTGACTGTATTGACAATTGCTCTAATCTAATCCAATTGTGTCTATAGCATGACCAGTAATAAGATCTGCTCTTATACCATTTCCTCTGTTTGGGGAGATCATGCATTATAGGCATCCATTTATAGCTCCTGAACACACTTGGCATCTTGCTGACTAATCCTATCAATATTTTCATCTTGCAGTGTGTCATCAGCAGCACCTTGCGGGGCTTTTTCTTTATTCTTTTAGTCTCAGCTTCTATTTAATTTTCCAAAGTCTTGAATTCATCAAAGTTGTTTTGTTATTTTCTAGAAACTGTAGAAGTCCAACCCTGGGGCAGATACATTTTTTTAGCATTGTCTTTAAGTGCCATAGCAGGTAACATCTGTCCTAACTCATTGGATTATAAAATGATGTGATCTAAGGAGACATCTAATAAGTTACAATGGATGCCACGAGGTAATTGCCACAAGTTTATAAAATGCACAATGCTTTTCAAGAATGGCTATCCCCTACCTGCCCTGTTTCCTAAACAAGTAACCAACTGTATCAACCAGTTCCTGTTCTTTTAAAAAGAGCCTTTGTTCTTATCGCTTTTCCCTGCAAGACACCTGCCATGTGCTCAAAGTAGTGAGACCATTGATAGTATTTGGAAATGGCAGTAGAACATTGTACTTTGAATGTTTACCTCAAAAATTCCCCTAAGAGGTACAAATTTAAAGAACAAGTAAAATTAGCCAAAGTTTCCAAATTGCTTTTCTATAATTAATCTTGTTAAAATTTGTATTACTCCAGCTACCTCTAGATCTCTTAAGGGTTTTGATTATATGGAAATGTACCGATTTTATTCCAACATATCTGCAAGGAACTGCAATATCTAAGGTATGCTGAAACAGAAGTGATCTCATCGATGCTGTTCAAAAAGACATTTGTAAGGACACTGCTTCTGCATAGTCACACCTTTGCTATTTAAACAGCAGAGAAGCAACCAAATATCATGCAGAAATTGAATTCACATTGGCAAGACAAGTAGTACCCCAATACAGTGATAAGAATGTGAGCTTTGTTTAATTTGTTGCACATAATTCAAACATCTTCCAAAATTTATAAAGCTGGAATTTAAAAGCATCTATTATTACTGAAGTTTAGTCTTCTCTTCAAGTGTGACATGAAATGATTGAAGATTAAGTAGAGTTCAGTTTGAAATAGTAGGAGCTCCTAACATGCTAAAAGTAAACTTTTCCTAAAAATTCCCAAGTTAATGTCAAAGTGGTATCATGCAATTTAAATACTGAAATCGATAGTTTTATTTGTTGTTATTAGTGAAAATGACACATGAATAAAAAATTAGTATGACGCTGTAAACCTACAAAAAAACACATACCTCTCCTTTGACCTTCTGTGTCACCCTAAAAATGGGATTTCAGTGGAGCCAGGACCTATGAAGATACTGAGATGTTGCATTTGAAGAGCAGTTGGAGAGGACAAAATGTGCTCTCACCCCCCTGCATTTGTGTCCTCATCACTCACACTGCCCTGCGAGATCCATCTTGTCTTCCACTGTGAGGCTCTAGAGATGGGGGATGAAGTTTATCCTGGAACTTTTGGAAATTTTGAGCTCTTTGGTGAGGTGACTCACAGGAAGCACATGAGGTATGTGATGATCATTACTCTCAGATGTCTCTTGTAGGTTCAGCCCCTCCACCCCAAGTCCCTAAGAGCCCTCAGGTTGTCTGGTTTAGTGTCTAATACAAACTCTTAAACCAGACTCTAAGGACATAAAAAATGTTGGAAAATATGTATTAATAATATGAGGGTTGGATCTGTTTCTCATGATCAAGCTGCTGGATGCAATATTCTAACAAATACAGCTGGCTTTAGTTTAGATTTTTTTTCTTTGAGAGTGTTATATTTAAAAAAATAAAAAGACTTAAACAACATGTATTATATAGAATACTATAGATGTAGTATTGTGAATTTCTGTGAGGTTTTCTCAGCCTCCATCAAGCACACAGCATTCTACTGGAAAGGAAAGAAGTTAATTTAGTTGTTAATTTTGAAGATCATGTAGTTAGATCATTTGTATACTTTATTGCAGCCTGCATTGTGTTGTATTTCTTTTTCACAGCTGTATTCTTCAAAATTCTACAAATCACTGCTCAAAGAGAAATCCCTTCAACATCGGAAAACAACTGACTTACCACAGCAGTTCAAAATAGAAATATTGTGACATATTATGTCACCAGTCACCGGATGAATATTATCAATAGCTACCACACACACTAAATAAATTCTACAGACAGTAGAAATAATTGAACCCACAACTGTGTGAGATTAGATTGAGTCTTTGGGTTTGCCATTTGGGAGACCATGTTCCTGTGTAGTTTGTTTGTTCCCTAGTGCTGTTCCTTGGCAATGTAAGGTCAGGAACTTCTTTTGTTTTGTTCGTGGCAGGTGATTACCTCATTTTATACTTTCTATAAATTCCCAGGTCTTAAGCAGAGCCAATTCCTTTTGAGAAGTCATGGATTTTATTACTTTTGCCTCAGAGACCCTTCATATCACTTCCATCCTACTTGCTGTGGTCTTCAAATTGCCTCCATGCAGTTTACAGTGAACTGAACTAGCTTGAAAGCATCACTTGCATTTCATCTTTGTTACAGCCCCCACTTTTAAACCCAGTTTCTCAGTTGCTAAAATGTATTACTGGGATGTTCTTTGGGCCTGTGGCACTGTCTGAACAATGGTGCTTTCCATGAACTATGGAAACCTTATTTGTAACTTAACAGTGATAACATTGTGAAAGTCAATTTCCAAGGGGAAAATCAAATCCATGACAGATGGAACTTTGTATCAGACCTTCAAGGCAAGAATAGGACCAGCAAAACCAGCTCCCTTAGCCCCTTTCTATGGTCATTGAAAACACATATGTAAAGTCCACCACATATTGCCTGAAGGTCTATATTCATGCTTAAAGCCTAGCTGCAAATTTGAATATATTCATCCTATCCCTTCACAAGCAGCTCTAAAGCTGACAATTCCTGTTTCATGCTTCATTTCCTTGACAATGTCTCAGTTGTGAGGAAAGAGACAAAGCTGCTGTTTTGATCAATTTTGTTTATTCCTTTTCTAAACAATAATAGAGATTCAAGCTCTTTTAAAATTTATAAGAAAAAGGGGAAAACATAGCAATCATGCAACAAGAGATGTTATCTCCCCTTCTCATTGCCTACAGATAAACAGCAAAACATTAATATTGAATGATGTGTGATAAGGAATGAATCATCCTAGGCCACTTTCAATCATTTCCCTTCTATCCTAAATCTCTGGTTCAACTCTCACAGCCTATTGTCAGCATTGCAAATTACCTCAATTGTCCATGGGGGCAGAATGAGGCACTTCAGTCCTGCTCCTAGTGGGGGTTGTTCAGGTTTCATTTAGCTCACTATTAATTGGACAGCTCTCAATGTCTTGTCCTAAGGCCTGGCAGGCCAGGCTGAAAGAAAGGATCTAAAGGGTAGTAGGAATATTCTCCTTTTTAAACTTTTTTTACTCTCACTTCTAGAGCATGTTAATTGATAGTGTGACCCAAAGCATGCAAGAATCAAGCAGAGACTAACTTAGCCCAGAAACATCAGTGATTTTTCATCTCTCTCTCTGTAGAAAGTAATGAATTAGATGGTTAAAACATTTTTTTCTCCTTCTGATCTTTTAACTGGATTATCAATGTCCTGCTTTGATTTTCTCAATGGCTTATTTTAGGAGGAAGGCATACCATGAATTCTAAGGCTGCTGTCTCCTTTGAAACAGAATTTTAAAAGCTATGATGTAAGAGGGAAAGAAGGATTGCATTGAAAAAGCAGCCAGGGCTGGTCTCAAGGGCTGGTCTCAAGACAAGCAAAATAGAGAAAATTTAACAGTTGTGGACATTCTTAGTTCAACTGATGGAACAAAGCAGTCAGAAGATGCTGATTTGGCTAGCAAGAAGCTGGCAATTATTTTAATATATGAAGAATTAAATCTAAAAACCAGACAGGAGGAAAGCAATGAGAAAGAGGAGAAAATACAAACATCATGAAACTGGGCAAAACTAAACTGAAACACTTTCCAGCATGTATTGCTACTGAGTATCTGTACTTATCTCATACACAAGGCTGCATCACTTAAAAACTGGTTAGCTCAGCTATATTTGGCATGCATCATGTCAGGCAGGAATTTTAAATTTATTCGAACAAGATCTTCCTCTGTTCTAAGCAAGGTGAAGCCACTCTGACATTACAAAACGCACTGTGGATAGACATAAAATGGTAGAGGATTCATTCTGTTTGTCCCAGTTGGTATTTGCATTAAAAAATAGACAGCACAGTTCTGCAATATTGTGAATATGAGATCAAAATTGTGCCAATTAAAGCAAATACTTCAAATACAAGCTCAGAAAACCTCAAGTATCTAACTATTAAAATATAGGACGTATTTACAGAGAATATTTATAGTACATAAAACCTTACTAAAGAATATGACGGAGGCTTAAAGACGTGCAGGTTTTCAGCTCAGTTGTTCATGCTGTCACACTCAAATGGCAAATAACAGTTTGGATAACACCTGCAAAATAACCCTCTATTACATCTCTTTATGAAATGTGTTTTCTTATTGAGTATATTGAAATAAGTTACTGTGGAAATATGCGTTTTTCATTTAATAATCTAACTTCTTTATGGAAATAAGGTTTAGGTAAGAAAGGAGAAAGAGAATAAGAAAACACAAGGTATTTCATCTTTTAGCCATTTGATTAAGCCCAGGACAGATCTACAGATAGCCTACACTAGTGTCACACTGCAGAAAAGAATTTATTTTTAAAGTTGGTTGAATATTTATCTGTAAAAAAGATATGCAGAATTTTTTGAAATAAATATTTCCTATAGATCTTCAACTCAGTTCTGAAACATACATCATAATCCCCATTTTGGCACATTAGGAAACCAGCAAGTTTTTTCATTGCTAAACTTCACGTCAGACTGCCTGCTTTTTGAACAATGGAAATTTTAAATGGAAGCAACTTGGGATCTAATATCTTGCATATGGACTGGAGCCTTGAGCATCTTTTAATTCTGTTTTCTAAGTGTTCCAACACAGAGAAAATAATTATTCAAAAATTTGGGATTATTAGTACTACAAGCCTGCATAAACTTAGCAGAAAATATTACCTACAGATGGATAAGATCTAGCAAACTGTTTAACATGTCTGGCCTTCTGGCTCTCTAGGAGTTTAGAACAGAGACTACACTTTAAATCTTTGTTATATATATCTGTAGAATACTGAGGTTTATTTTATTTTCACTACAGCCTTGTTGCAAGGTTGTAGAGCACATAGAGATCAGAGAAATGTCACAGATCACATCACAAGTACCCACAGACCCCCCAAATAAAATTAAGATTCAAAATAAGCAAACATTTTCTTTAAAGGACATAGATGAGATTTTTAAAACATCTCAGAGACTGATTGTAACATTTTCAAGCAATTTATCTGTCTGCTGAAATTTTCAACTATGCTAAGATACAGAGAATTTGATACACACACAATTTGATAACTATTGCTCTACTCAATGGTTTTAGAAAGTGACTTGCGAGCTGCAGCCCCAGGGAAAAAAAGCGAAATTATGGTTCTAAGCATGTGAACTAGAAATTCATTGTGCTTTTTTGAACATGTTCGTTCTCATGCTCTCTTTCATATTATATGGAAATAGAAAGCAAATCTGGATCCATCAGAATGTGAAAGCATCTAATCAGCTCCCTTCACATTAATTAGTCATTGCTCCTGAAGCTAAGCATATGTTCAGTCTAGATAAGGGCCCTCATATCAATCCCCCCAAAAGTTTAAGGATTCTCTCTATAGTGGCAGTATAGACACTTTGCAATCAGTTTTAATTATTAGTAAACATCTGTCTCCTCAAACACCTACACATTGTTTTCAAAATTATTCCTATATTTTTTTGGTTTGTGCTTGTTCAGAGTCATCTGCACAGGTTCTGTACATATGGTGATGTTGCATTTACGGCAAGCAATGTAAAACTATTTCTGGATTTTACCACTATTGTCACAAGTTTTTCACAGTCTCACAACAGCAAGAAATTAAAAGTGCTTGATTCTCTACCAGAAAATGAATAAAGGCTTGCCTGGTAGGACTCCTGCATTAATCTGCAATCCCAAGGCATTCAAGAATTCAGTAGAGGTGTATTCCGTTTTTATTCGTGTGAAAAACCAGGCTTCATTTACATTCAGAAGATGGTCAGTATCTTCATGACCTAAAATGCAGACAGCTGGAATGACGCAAGATGATTATTTTCCCTTTCTTCATCATCATAACAGATTGTTTGCTATTGTCACTAGCAATTTCTTTACACTCAAGTTCTGCTTTGATTTAGGGCCTTGAAAATATTGCAGTCATCCTAACAATTGTTATGAGAGCTGCCAAATACCACTTCTTTCAAAGTTTAGAATATTGCCTTGTGCAATCAAAATAAAAAACATTCTAGGAGGCCCCCAGAGAACCACATTGCCTCCCATTAATTATGAAGTATTAGCCCTAATCTCCTGTAGTGTGAGAATATTGTTGTACACTGCTAATAGGCCCTAAAGGAGTGGCTCATTCATTGCTCCTCCACTGTTTGGAGTTTCCAAGCCAAAACACTATAAAGCTATGGAATCTCACCTCATCCAATGCTGCTCCCTGGCTGAAAAGAATCCCAGTTAAACCACAGATGGTGTTTCTGTAAGGAGATCTCAAGAAGAAGCTTTGTAGAGAAAATAAACACACAGCAATAAACCATAAAGCCATGTTATTTATCCTCAGGATGGTATCAGCTTCTACTCAAATGACTGATTCATGCTGTATCTGTAATTTCATTCCTTCGCTGAATGGATTCATAACGCCTTTTAAAATTTCAGCTGATTGTACTTTGGCTTTTTCTAATATCTTTTTTTTTAAAACTAATTCTTTGCTGCTGGTTTTGGTTTTTTTAATGAAAAACTGGAACTAAGTGGCAGATTCCAAAAAAAGGAACTAACTTTGGAGTTTAAAGGAAAACCCACTAAAAATAGTAAATCTCAAAAGCCCCAAATATTTTTTAAAATTGGTAGTGTGAATCTTCTCTTTAGCAGATGAATCTCAAGAAATAAAAATTAAGTGAGCAGACATAATCACTTCTCTATTATTTTTTTTACACACAGATATCAAGAGGGACTGCTGAAAAAACGCATTCCTTATTTGATTGATTTCTGCTCAAAAACTGTTTTAATATAGAGTTGCAGAGAAATGGAGGGGAAAAAATGTTCAGTCAATCTAGCAGAGGTCATGGATGAATGCAGGCCAATAATTTAATACCTAATGCAAATAGTAAATAAAGAAGCTCAGAGAACATGAAGGCTTCCTACTTGCAGCCAAGCACAGTCAAATGTCACCTGCTTTCTTGCAGAACAGCTGAGCAGCTATGGAAGAAAATATTTTGCAAAATGATTGCTGTTTATACTGATGAAAATTGGAAACCATTAGCTATTTCTTTCTAGCTTCCACACACAGTCACCAACAAACAAGAAGCAGACCGACAGCCAACATTAGTTAAAAATGCCAGTGAATGAGATACTTCTCTAAAAAAGAGTTGACCACACAGACCAGAACCAGCCAGACTAGCTGGATTCATCTGAGTTCCCCAAAGTGAGTACTACTGCACATTCTGTGTGACAGGGGATAAACAGAGCAAGGAAAATAAGGGGATTCATGGCTGTGGTGTGATCAGATATTGCCAGGCAACAAATACACCAAATGCCTCAGGACTGAGAGAAGAAAAAAAAAAAAAAACACATGGAGATGGTTTCTTGGCATATGCAGTGTACAGTAAGCAACCATTAATAAACTTGATTTCTGTGAATAGTGGATAAACAATTTTGATTTTACTCACATTATTTCAAGAGCATCTTAGCACAGCAAAATCCACCTGAGACACTGGTAAAGTTTAAACATAACTTTAAGTACCTGAGTATTCCTACGGACTGTGATAATCTTATGCAGTTATGAGGACTAGTGCAGAATCTAGTTTAAGAATGCTGCTCTTTCAGAACAGTTCCAAGAGAAAGAAGAAAAAGTATTTTGGTAAGCAGCTGTTTTCTTTATTAGAATTTTTCCAGAAAGAAGCCAGTACTCAGAGTGGGTTAATATTCAGATGAGAATTACTATGCACATTCTTCCATTTATTGAGATAGCATTTTAATTTGATTTTAATGACTGTAAAGCGCTCCAAGACATTTGCAGGAATACTGCTATATAGTGGCTGATTACATTATGAATTTTTACTATGTCACTTTTAGTACAGAGGAAAAGGAGTCAGAGAAGTGCAGGTACCAGCAAACTGGATTTTTCAGCAACAAAGTGGCCATAAGGCAGTGCTAATACTCTGTGCAACCTCAACTCCTTCTTCCTTGTATTTGCACAATGGTTTGACATTCTTTTGTGCTGTATTCTGTGCCTTAGGTTTACATGCTGGAGCTGCAGAAGTACCTCCTTATTGTGTTTGTATTATTTTTAAAGAAAATATTTTACATAGAAACTGCTGCTCTTGAAGGCAAGAGGCTGGAGTTCTGACATTAACTCCATAAAAGCATAAAAATCAGTCATGCAAATTACTACATAAAGCCACTGCTCCTCATAGCTGACTACCAACACTGCATAAACTGGACATCTATTAAGCAGTTCAAGCTGTAAGATTACTCTTCTGAGTGCCCACCACAATAAATCTATTCAGTGTATGTGAATTAGCAACTGCATTGGTGTTTTAACCTGAAGGGAAGGTGGTATCAGTCTGCTAGGCTCTGTTATGCTTGAAGCATTTAATATTGCTTTATGTCACTGTTGGCATATAGCTAAAACAAACAGGCTTTAGAAATTCACTTATTCATACTGCAGCCTAAAACCAGTTTATCGACATCTAGTGAATAATGGAAGTGAGGAAATGCCTTTGCCTATACAGGACTGGTGGAGACTGTGGCAACGTAATTTATTAAAATCTTCACCCCACACCTCTCACAAACGACTTTTCTATCACTATCCAGCCTTTCCTACTACAAGGTAAAAGCAAATGAGCCTCCACATAAAAGGTCTCTGTAGCAGGAACACGGGAATTCAGGTCACCAGCAGAGATGAGCACAGCGTCCCATCCACTTTGGTTACACTGATTTATGACAGATGAGGCTCCAGTTCTCTACATAACCTGTCATCTCGTGCTTGTGGCTCTCACAGGCACAGGAATCTAAACACCATAACTGCAGGTCAGTATTGAGAGAGTGACAATCTAAGCAAAAAATCAAAGAGATTTCTTATATGCTCCTGTATGTTCTATCAATTCAACATGGAAAAGCCCAGACTAGAGCCTTTCAGCAAAGTTGCTTTCTAAAGAATGATACAAATTTTCTAGCTATCCAAACATACTACATGTGTATCATTTTCATTAAGTGCCCTGCAGACGTGGGAGTATCATGCCTCACACTGTTTTTCTTGCCTGGTATAGTGCTACAAACTGTTATCGTATTTTAGCCCAGTCAGTCATAGCCTAATGTATCTCTCCATCATTGACTCTGCTGATAATTGCCTGGAAGGATGCCAGGGGACAGATTAATATCTGTTCTTAATATCACTACTCCAAATATAAACAGCATTCTTCCTGTATTTCTTTCTCTCATTTATGCCAAAAATTTTGTTACTGGGATATCCAAAGGACAATTCCCACAATGTAAAGTTGTGTGGCTCTTCAAAACACCAATGAAAATGATCACTTTGATTCAATTTGAAGTACCACATTAATTACAAACAGGACCTCATTGTATTGTCTTGTGTTTCAGGCGATTTTCACATCAGCTAGGATATCCTTACCTATAAATTTATTAGTATCCTCATTATTTCTCATAATCAGAGGGAAAATATTCACCTTGATATCTATTTGTAGCAGAGTATACATGTGCGTATAAACATAGGCACGTATGTATGTGTCCACATAGGTGAAAGTTCAAGCACAAGAATACTTATAATTCATTGATATCTTATGATTTTTATTAGAGAAAACCATTGTCTACTGATAACATTCATGTAGAATTCTAGTTGGTTTATTTCATTTCATGTAAGAATTCACAAGCATCTCTCCACAGAGATTCCTGGATATGCAGGAGGGTGATGTACAGCCCACAGTGTGGTTCCTGGGCAAGAACATTCCCATCACAGCCTGATCCAGACTAACAGATATTTTCAACCTACTCCCAGTAAGTGATATGATTAATAGACTTACTTTCCCCCCTCAAAATGGAAAACTATATTGTACTTGTTTTGAGGAGGAAAAACTGAGGCATAAGAAATCTGAAGATTTGCCTAAGCTCAGCCCCCTATGCAGTGGCTATGCATGAGGCAGAATGGTTTGGAGTTCCTGCCAATTTAGCCCCTAATTACCATGGTAATTAAATAAAACTGGCTTCTTGTGAAGCTGAAATTGGAAGGAGTGATATATTATCCTCTTTTTCAACCAGTACCTGTGGTGCATATTGGCATGCTTCAGTATGAACACTCCATCTCCCCTACCCAGAAAAGGACTTCCCCCTGAAGAGAACCCACCTTATTTTGGTGCTTTATATGTCAGGAGTTGACTCTTTGTTTGTGTTCTAATCATGGTTTGATTGACTGGTTCATCTACTGGGAAAATCTTATAATTTGTATCCCTACTGTTCCCCTTCCCTTGTTGGGAAATCTTATTATATCTAAGCAATCATATGTTGGCGGTTGTTCTTTTCCCCTCCATAAGCAAAGATTGAAGCAGAACACCTCTGCTGTGTGTTCAATTTTTGGTTTTTTGTTGTCTGTATATCACAAAGAATCAAAATTCACCATGAAGTAGAGCATGTCATTCATTCAATGGAGATAAGAATAGACACAGAATCAAGTCACAGAATCATTGGCATGCAGCATAGAATGATACACATTGACTCATACTTCAATATGTGATTAATTTAAATCAGGGTTTATAGTTGTTCACAGTGAAGGTCTGTCCAATTACTCAAAACTGCTCAATTCACACTATATTGACAAAGTAGTTTGTGAGACTTCAATTAAGTGACAGGTTTTTAAAGAATCTTAAGCAAAACCCTTTTAATAATTCTGAAATTCACTTCTGCAAAAGAGCTTCAAGCCTGCTTTTTCTTTTCCTTTTTTTTTTTTTTTAAATAATTTATAATTTAAACTCATGGTATGAAACCTAGATGGCTTGGCTAAACTTATATAAAGTTATCAAGATAAAAAAAGGCACAGCTTTCTGATCTTTTATTCTTGTTAGAAGATGCTAACAGTGGTGTCCAGCCCCACTGTCCCGTGACTTACATGGCACCACTGATTTACGTAATATTTTCCTACATCTCCACTCTGTAAGACAGGTGCACACGTATCAAGGGTATTTGGATTGCAGGTTACAACTGCTCCCTGACTTCCTATCATTCCTATAAAAATAACTGCTGCCATTCTCCCATTGCTCTACAAGCCAGTAAGCCTTCTGAGGTGAGAAGGGATGCTTAAAGTTTTCCTTATAGAAGGTATATAGTGAAATTTTGTTAATTGTTTTATATTTCACTGAGCTTTCAATCTTAACATTTGCTGAACATACATTTAAGGTCCAGGACCATTGGAGTTTCTTTGCAGGATACACACCACTGTTGTGTTCAGGTAATCATGTGGGTTTGCACTTGGAACCATACTCTCACACTTTTTACTTATTTGCAGGAGGGTTTTTTTTAGGAGTTTTCAGTAATTTTTTTTAGCTCTCAAGATGACAGAATTTAGTTTTCCCACAGGGAATTCCCATAACTGTCTAAGAACAAAGCAAACTGAACTAATTCTGAGAATTTTGGTTTCTACCTCTTCACCACATCCAACAGAAACTGGCAGATTGAAGAGGTGTGATATATCGAGCTAGGGGCACGTTAATTCTCTGCATGAGATTTATCCAGCAGGGTGTAATGTCCTCAGACTGAACAACCTGCTCTGCTAAGAATGTAGAACTGAGCTCTGTGTTCACAATGTGCCTGAGAAGAAGACAATCCTTTCTGAGGTGAAAAAAACTTTTAAAAATCTGTCTCACATCTCCCAGCTGCATTATTCTCACAGGTCCTCTAGAAGAAGGAACAAAATCAACTTATTCAGGTTTTCTTAACAGCAAAATACCTACAAGCTGAACAGAAAGGCAAAGCCCCAAACACCCAGAAAGATAGATGAGCCACTCAGGAGAATTACAAAGGGAAAGATGAAAATACTGCACATTAAGGTAAAAATGCAAGTTTTGTAAATTGAGTGTCTAACTCCACATAAACATTTTCTGAGTCACTGTGTTTTATTTGAATTTTTATGTAGAAAGCAAGCTTTGACTAATACAGCTGATTTCTTTTCTTTTATACTCTCAGGTCAGTAACAAACTCAGCTTCAGACTACTTTGAGCTTGACAGACTGAGCAGCAATCAATCCTACCTAGCTCTGGATTTTCCATTTCTAGTTGGATCATACAAGCCAATCTTAGTTTGCCTGATGTAATTCCTGCCCAGGTGGTAAAAATTATCTTTTCTAGATCAAACTCAAAATTCATAAACAGATTTTGTGTTAGCATTTGTTAGATTCTTTTTTCTCTATATTTTTTTCTTTCTGTATTCTGGTTTTTGCACAGTACCTAATCTCTTATACTATCAGGGTTCCATGGCTGAAATTCTGAAGAGCATTATACCCCTTGCACTCAACTGAGACCAATGTTTGTTTCTGTGAGCTGTTTCATCACTGACAGCCACCCATGTTCTCAGCTCTTTCAAAGAAATGGCCACAAAGTCCTAATTACTTGGGGAATCAGTAATTTATATCATTCCATCTCTTTTAGGGATTGGGGGGTGGTGTTTTTTACTTTTGGTTTTCTCTGAAAACTTCAGAAGTTCATATATATATTGAAAATAAAATAAAGCAGAAGTGATAGACTCTATACTCAGTTTAAACTCACACAAGGGGATAAAGTGAGAATTTTTGTGCTATGGCATACACAGATTTAAACCACTGATATTTTGATTTTGTTTTTTGTAATAGATATTCACTCTAATCTAAAATATACACTATCTGAAAGTATCCAGAATGTAAAACATATCCTTTAATTTTGGTAATGACAATAGTGTTACACAAAAATTGGAGACTAGATGGAATCACACTTTCTAGAAATGAGGAGTTTGTCTCAAGCACAGGCTGACCAGAGAATGTTTTATACCAGTGTTAGGGATAATCAGTGTGGGGATTTTGTGAACTGGGCCCAGGAACTAAGCCTGAGACTGTTCATCTGTGAGGTGCAGCTACCCCATATAATCCAACCTATATCAAAAGCTGCTGTAGCTACTGGTAGATTTCCTCTCATTTACTAGTTTTTAAAAATTTATTTTCATAATGCAATAATTCAGCTATCCATCAGCTCATTAACAAAAGGTTAATAGATATTCTCCCAGAACTCCTGTACAACAGGTCCTGGATGGTCACTTGCTGATTTGCTTCTCTGTCCCCTTTATCCATGCTCACACACCGCTGAGTGGAGCAGGAGTTAGACCTTGGCCAGTACAGAAGATTTAAGAAGCACAGATCTATGTCTATATCTATAACATAATGAAGAAAGACTCCATGAGGCCTGAGGCAGGGATGAAATCTATTAACAAACATGCTGCTGTCTCAGTCTTCATCTTCCCTGGCCAAGCACTCTAAACCAATTATTTCTACTCCATTACATCTGGCAGCATTTGGGGAGGACAGTCTCAAATACAGAAAGACTGGCTCAGGACATGTGGACAGTTTTTGTATTTTATTATGCTTCACCCCTGCATTAATTCCATCCTAAGGTTGATTAAATGTATGTGCTAATGTGGATTTTCCCAGATAATATATTGCTTGTCATTTTACTTTCACTGCTGCCACATGGCATGTCTGACTCATGTGTTCTGGGGAACCTCCCAGTTAATTTTCATAATGCTGTAGTGTGGGTGTTCCCCGATAATATTAGCCTTCGTTTTTCTACTTTCTATTCATCAGTGAACAGAATAAACATAATACAATCTTTACAGAGAACTGCATCAAGAATGAAGGTAAATCACATGTAAGTGCTCTACAGGGAAAATGTAATATTATAGTATTATGTTTTCAAAAGAGTGAATGAATTGTTTTTTTAAAACATATTTACGAGTAATTTGTAAAGTTGAAAATAAATACAGTACAGGTGTTTCCTGAGTCACCATTGTCTCTGGTTTATATCATTCAACTGAGAACAGAACTGACACGCTTGACACTTACCTGTACTCCAGCATTATTTTGACACATGTATTTAGATATGTATTTTCAGATTTATATATCCAAAAATGGTGAAAAGTCACATGTACATGGATTTTAATTTGCATGTATGGTGACCATTGTGTTATCTGTTAGGACAAAATGTTGCTGTCCTGTTCGTCCAATAACATCTGCAGATTACTATGCAGAGAAATACAATTATGTCTACTGTATTTTTGGCATGAATGGCAGGCAGGATCTCATCAGAGCCTTTTTTCATTGCAGTGACCTGCTCTGTCCTTCACAGAAATGAACAATATTTTTGCCCTCTATGCAAAACAAAGATTAGCTTTGAAAGCTAAGTGCTCATCACAGTGGCAGCCATTATAAAGTGAAATATTTTAAATGCACTAATTCTAGATATTCATAGCTTTCATGTAAATTAAATAGCATTGCAAATTTTCTGAATAGCAAATAACAATAAGACATACATATTTATCTACCTTACTACTGTTCTCTGCCATTCTTGCTCTGGTTTCATGGTATACCATAAGCCCATCTATGTCCTACACTGCCTGTTTCAAGATATTTCTTTTGCAGATGAAAAACTGACAATTCTTTCAAAATAAAGTATGCAGTAAAAAACAAAGTCAGAGGAAAAGACTGGGTTAGTATCAGAAGCCTAATGAACTGTTCTCAGTATTGGAAATTCAAAGGGTATTTTTTTGATCTAAGTGGAGAATAAGCTTTGCTGACAACATATCCAACGATAATAATAATCTTATATTCAACAAATATCTACCACTGCAAGGATTCCAAAGCCATTTTCAGAATCAAGGATAAGCTGAACTGATCAGAGGCAGCTCTTCTTCCTGATACTATCCTCCTTGGAGAGAAATGCAGATAATACAAAGACCTGTACCTACTGAAAGAGAAATATTCATCCTTGAATCATGAACTGGGTAAAGAAAAAGAAGTGAAGAGAGCATGTGAATGTGTGGAAAAAGCATCAAATCTAAGCTCCCATTCCTCTGTGTCACTGTAACCACCCTTGCATGGTTCCCGATTCCATGGTGCTGTACTGAAGAGCAGGGGGAAAAGCAGTGAGGAACAAGCTCACTGAGATATTGATTCACTGGAAAACAGAACGTGCTGAAAAGAAACTCAGGGTGATTCTCTCACACAAAATGACACAATGATGCATAGAATTTGTTGGTCTCAAAAGCAATGAGAAACAGCATTTCATAATATGCCACAAGAAACTAATTAGGAAGTAAAGTGGAAAGTCTGGACATTTGTCTTGGGATCTCTGTTAGTTCAGTCTCCTTTGCATTGCATCGTGAAAAGCACTCAGATCTCCTGCTGTTTGGAAAAGACCATATTCCCATACAGACCATAATTCTTGCTTCCTGCAGTTTGCTTGTTAGCAAGGGCTATTTCTTGCATAGTGCTCCAGTTCAGGAGCATTATACGGGATGTTATTTTACTCGCTGATACATTATTTTTAAATTCTGAGGATTTTTTAGTGGCTGTGTAACATGTTTATTCTTTTCAGAACATTAAACTAGTAGCACGGATATACTTAGCCTCACCTTGTTTTTTATGAAGGTTTAAAGATATTTTCCACTTTAGCAGAGTAAACCTGCCTTTAAACACCAGTGACGTAGGAAAGTCAGCATGGCAACTCTATCATCCCTGTGTACATCACAAGCCTTCTGCTTAAGATGTGGAAATCCTTTGCTCCCTTTAAAGCATGATTCTTAGGCACTCAAGCTCCTGGTTTCTGCTCCTTTACACTCCTCAGCACATCTCCTACCATCCATAAATAGAGTGCAAGATAAATCCCTCCTGTTTACAGAAATTTACTGGTTTAATTCCAGTGACATTCCTGCAAGCACATGCTGGTGCTCTCCGTTCCTTTAAAGCAATGCAGCCACACATCAACTGGTCTGACCATCCTGCAATCAGAACACAGCTCATCTCCCTCCTAGTCATCGAGAAGAGGGGAAAATTTTGGACTGAAAGGTGACAGGCTGTGATCAACTTAAAAATATACCTCTTTTGTCTCTTGCAATTACATTCCTTCATGAAGCCACAGTGACCCAGTGGTATTTGGAGGATGAGTTGTGTGTCTTTGCCTTTACATATAAGCATTCAGAACAAGAAAAATTAAAAGCCTTCAGGGGAAAAAAAAAATCCTTCCCTAGTCTTCTCCCATTTTAGGGCTAGTGGGAAAGTAATTCCCTTAGAGTCATCCTTGAAAGCAGTCTGCTACCACTTCAGAAACGTTTTCCAATTCCTTTTTCTTAAATTTCATCAATTTCAGAACTTAAATTGTACTATCAGTGCATAAATCTCTTTCAGCTCCTGTGCTGCACGTGTGCCTTAAAACCAAGGCACATTCCCAGAATCATTCCAATCATGGAGCATGTAAGGCGGGCAATACATTGAGCATCCCAGTAATACCACCAATAAAAGCCCCAGCTACCCAGACCCACTGCAATATTGCTTGTTTGCAGCACACCATTTCAGTAACCTTGCTTTGCTGAACCTTTGTGATTGATTGCCACCATAGGCATCAGTGCTCAAAGTGTCACTCACACACTTGCATTTATATTCTGTTCTCATCTATCTAACAAAGAGAAATGCTTGCATATTTTTGACAATGATAAATTACAAGCTACTGAAGAGAGCAAAGGCTTAGTTACTCTTTTAGAAAATCACATCCTGGACAAATATCTTCATGACACAGAGGATTTGACGGGGAACACAGACAGTAGCAAATGAACAACAGCAAAGCTGGCAAGTAACCTCATTTCACTTTCCTTCCTAGCCACACTGAAGGTTATCACAGGTCTAATGCTCTCTCCCTAGACAGCAGGAACAGTAATGCCGCCTACAGAAAATGAGATGAGGAGAGGCAGTAAAGGGACTTCAGGATTCATGCAAAACATTTAGTCTTCTTAATTTCTGGTTACTGTTTTACAACTGGAATTAAATGGCTCAGTTATGAATATGAGAAGCAGTTTGGCAATCCATGATAACAAACTAATAACCTTATGAAATAGTGCCAGCCAGAAATTTTCCAGTCAAGATGTCCATGTGTTCATATTGGGTTTTTTTAAACTGTAATATCTCAGCTTGATAAACCTTCCTAAAATGTAAGATAAAAATAATACACAGAACTGGACCCAATTGCTCAGTCCATTCCATTCAATTTATTGTCCCAAAAGCTGTAACTTCACCTGAAGACTAAAATACAAAGAAAAAACTTTTGTTAAAAGAAACCCAGAAAACCCTAGGGTTCAGCATGGGTATTTACCCCATATAATTAAAGAAGAACATTAGAAAGGAAATCTGGAGAAATAGGCAGCTACATTAGAGGCTATTTTTACAAACAGCTTAATTTTCCATAATTGGATTATGTGTTTTAGCTCACCAGTTCTACATAGTGGCCCCTAAGACATTTTTCTTGTTATTTTATGTATTGCATACCCAGTACAGAGAAGGTACAGATGTTACAGAATACACCAACCACCTAGAAATAAGTGACAAATGTCTTCAGTGCAGCAAATTCCCCTCTCAGGAGGACTCTGATTCTTGGGTATGTCTTTTTGTGCTTGCACTGCTGAGGGTAAAACATGAGGTGCACTGGAGAAACCAGAAATGTAAATATTTACATAAGCCTATATGTCCCTGTGGTTACACACAGCTGCCTGTAAATGTGGGCTCCACAACAGGAATCACCTTTTTGACAGCCATATCTCTATGACAAAATGTTCAGGCATCAGGACTTTTGGTAGCAGGTGATAAGCAGGAATTTTTCTTCATTGCAAGGCAATTTGGGGTAGTCCCAAGATAAAACTCCTATGAATATTTGTTCACAGGTGCATTATCAAACCATTCCAGCAGATATTTCTTCCCTGTCCCTGACTCTTCTTTTGCACCCAACCACGTTAACATGGGGTCAGTGGATGTACTCACAAATTAACTTCGTTACAAATAAGAAGAAAATCAGTTTAAGGCTTTTCTATGTCTCATTATGTGACAGAGACATTTAGTCACATAGTTGGTTTCCTTGTTAAAAACAAAGCAAAATTCTCCATCTAGCTACTAAGATAGGGACTTTTGAAGCTTGTGCTGTCTATGATCTTCTTAAGAGAAAATATCTTTTATTTAGTATAGAATGTTTATAATATATATCTCTATCATCTCTTGTGACTTTCAAATGCTGTCATCTTTACTGGAAGACTCAAAAAGTAAGGATGACATTCCCAATCTATGCACATAATCTACTTTAAACCATATCAGAACATAGGCCTAACCTCTCTTTTCTGTAAATGTGGACATGGAATTTCTGAAATGCTGATAAGGTGAAGAATCATGCTTGGGCAATTTTGGAAAGTCAAAACTATGACTGATACTCAGCTCTGAAAATAAATAAATAAATAAATATATAAAATAAAAAACCTAACAAGAAGAAATCTTTTATAAATAAAACTGTATTTTAATTTTTCCACATAAAAACACCCCCCAAAACCAAAACCCCAAACAAAAGAAAACCAACCCCTTGTACTTGGAAAATATCTTTGATACAGACTTAATCACATCTAGCCAGGAAGATGCCATTTGAAGAACCAGAGAAGAGCAACCAACTTTGGCTATGAACAGCTGAATCTACATGTGGACAGACCTTGCCTTATCAATAATAATATTTTCTGAACACAAAATCATGCAAAGTAAAGGCATTACTTCACCATTAGTCATACAAAAGCAGGATGAGCACATAAATAAATCATGGATGGATCAGAGCCGTAAATATTTGAGTAGGTGTTTCTGTGTTGAAACACTTACTGAAAACTACTATAACAATCTGACCTGAACACCATACTACTTCAATTTTGGAAATAATAACAATATCTTTGTGCTCTGCAGGAAGATAAAAACAAAGGTTTTTTTAGTTTTTGGTTTGTTTGTTTTTGGTTTTCTTTTGTTTTTTTTAACACCTAATTCCTCTAGTCCCCCAAATAATCAGAAAAAAACCATATGCAACTTATTAAGGTAATTATCATGGTCAAATATTGCTTTATGTTCTTTCTAAACTTTTCCAAAAGCTCTTCCATTAAAAAGAAAGTAGTTAAGGAACTTGTTAAGGAAAGGGTAATTATTTCAAAGCTCCCCGCTGTATAGAATTTGCAGTCTATATACTACAACAAGTATATTTGAAGCCAACTTTCAGCTTCAGCAACCTCAGATTTCGTAAAGTGGCACTTCCCATCATCAAAACAATGACTGTTGGTGGTTTTTCAGAAACATTACTGCCACAAAAATATAAGGCACCATCTAACATTTTTTATTATCTTTTTCCTGCAAATTGCCACATTTGGTATAATGGTCACTGTGACCAGTTCATACAGTACCAAGGGCAGTCACTGTTCTCCTTCTAAGTGCTCTTAAAGGTTCCAAAATAATCTGGGACTTAGGAGGAGCCAAAATTTTATTAAAGCTATGAAAGCTGTCTTACACTATATAAACATATGAATATTATATAGTAAACTCACTTTCCTGATCAACTCTGGCAAACTAAGTGCATCCAGAACTTTTAAACTCAAAAGCTTAACCACGAGTGACAGCATTCATTTCATCAAAGGATGTATCCTACACAAAGCAGTAGTTTTTCCAGATGATTTAAAACAAAGTAGGATCTGATTTCCAGTTTATTACAATTTATGGATTAGAGAAAAGTAGAAAGGGAAGAGAGAATTCAGACAAGAAGCAGCAAGTGGGAAAACAGTAAACACTGTATCATTTTTTCTCATTCACTACACACTTCGTCTACCAGCTTGGAATTCAGTGCTACAATCTTACTTTAAGTATTGGATCTAATTGCAACAGCAGCTGGTACCAATTTCTCAGCTCTAGCGCATGCACAGGATATAACAGTGTATAAAATTAAAAAGCACTGCTTTTGGGGAGCAGACATAGCAGTTTTATGGCTGGGCTGGGGTCAGGACTGTGTGAGCCCAAGAACCATCCACAGCTGCTGGGAAATGCCACTGAACTCCTGACAGGCACCAAGGGTGGACCTTGGCACAAACAGTGTGGCACAGTGGAGAGATCCAGGATGAAACCACAGACAGAGGACACAACTGCACAGGAAGAAACACTGAATAATGCTCTCATTAAACGTGTCAATGGCTACAAGGCGTGGAAACAATATTTTTTAAAACACACTATTTTGCTAACAGACATTGATATCTAGAACTAAGCAGATACTGCTTTTCATATTGACAGAGATCATGTATAAGGTACGTGGTTAATTCCACTTTATGGCACACTGCTGAGGCCAGGACAGAGCAGCACCCCTCAAATGTTACAGTACTGAATTATGAAAGGTTACAACCTCTCCAGAATAAGAAAAAACATTGAAATATCCCAAAAATATGCTACTGAATCAGTGAAAAATAACACCAACTTGACTTGCATTTTAATGGCTCTTTTATATCCTAAAAATGCAAATGTTTAAGCACTGGAATGTTAAAATCACATTTCTCCAAACCTAGAGTCCCTGTGACAGCCCGACGACATCCTGGACATTCTGCTTCAGTAAAGCTGGCTTTATGTTTTAGTAAATCAAGAGATCTAAGAACAGAATTTCTGGACAAAACAACTAGAATGCAACCTGTAAAACAGGCAGTACCCTGCAGGCTTGAACCAAGAGGCAGTCAAGCAAAGTGGTACCACCAAGAATTTTAGGCAGGCCAGAGATCCTGATGATAATGTTTAATTTACTCTCCAGTTCAGGATCCATTGTACCAGTAGGTCACAGTTTTCCAAAATTATCTTGTGAGGTTAGATCACATTGTGTCAGATACCAGAAAGGCAACAGATAAATTTTTGCTAGTGGCAAATGGCTGTGGAAAAATTAAAGAAGGCAACAGCTTCTATTAGACCACGGAGAAGTAAGAGTAAAGATCCAGTTGAACTGTGGTCCAATGACAGACAAAGAGAACAGTCCCCGGACCAGCTGGAGGGTGCGGAGAACATTCTCCTTTCCCCAAATCTTTTCTTCAAGTCATCCTGGGCAAGCTGTTTGCAAAATTCACCTAAGATGACCGATTTTTTTATAAAAAGCCGCAATGTCTTTGATGGAGATGAGAACATGGCAACTTAGTATACTTCAGGTTTTTTACAAAGTAAAATGCAGCTAATTCTGGAACTGATCTCCAAAACCCAAGTGAGTGTAAGACAGACGTCAGCTTTTCCTAGAAGACAAGACAGCTCTGTGAGAGAATTCAGTGGAGTTGATGTTTCTGAAAAGCACACAAAGCTGAGACATAGAAAGAAATATGTGTGCAGTCTGTAACAAGGACCTTCTGTTGGAAGAATAGTTTAGGGGACAGTTTTTGGGTCTGTGTATCAGGACACCTGGGCTTAATTTTGGTTATGGCACAGATTCCTTGCCAGGAAGATATCCTGCTTTGCTTCTTGAAATGCAATTCAGAGGAAATGAACATTATGATACATAGCAAATATCCCACTTGAGGCAAGAGATACATTTGTAGTGAAATATTTTTCATTCATCCCTAACGGGACACTTAGACCCCTTTTGCTTGTTTGAGCCTCAGCCAAAGGACTGCTTCATAGAAAAATGGTCCTAAGATTCTGCTTCTGATTACACAGTGGTTTCCTGTCTCCTCATTGGGATCTATGCACTGAAAACCAGATCTCTCTTATATTTCAATCTTCAAAGCCAACCACTTTCCAGATTTTTATTCCAGCAGGATATGTATATATATATATTTATTTTTTTTTTTACTTTTAAGCTTAATATTAAATATAGGTGTATTGTGTTTCTGAAAGAAAAGGAGAATTTTTTCAAAGGTAGGAAAAAATTCAGTTGCAGGAAGTTTGAAATTTTTACTTGAATAGAGTCTGTTGGGCTCCTTCTCTTACAACATAAACTTTTCTACAAAATGCATTTTGCTGCTGCATTTATACCAATTTTGTGTGGGATAAATTGCTCTGAGTGTACCACAGGGTATCAAGTTAAAAAGGTCTCTACCAGATCATGATAAAAGGCTTGGTGTCCCAAGGCTGAGCTCAGTGTCTGACAGAACCTTTTCATGGCACTAAAGTATGCTCTGATACAGAAGCACCACACAGCTCTTTATTTTAGGAGTACAGGCTTTAAGACTCTTCTTGCACTAAAAATCAACTTTCCTATTTCTACTCACATTGAAGTCTGTTGCCTTCCTAGTGAGTGTGGGCAAATGGTTTGTAGGAAAGAAACACCTCCCATATGTTCTGAATTTCAATTCAGTGAGAGCATAATTTGTTTAGCTTTGGTGGGGTCTCAGCTGCAATAACACATCCAGCTTGGGAAGCAATAATAATGAATGACCAAATGCATTAATGCTAATTAGTCTAAAGAAAGGAGACGAAATGTCTAACATCTAAAAACACCTAAAAGAGATGCAGATAGGAATGGAAGTATCTGTTCTATATTTAGGATTAGACAACAAGCTTTAGGTTTAAAATACGTGGAGGAAGATCCAAAATAAACGGTAAGCAAGAAAGTTTTTAACAGTGAAGGCTTGTTTCATTTACAGTTCTTGAAAACTTCAGAGGGAGAGTGAGGCTGAAAAATTGTCTGTCAGGAACAACACAGGTTGGCCCAAAGAGGGCCCAGCCCGTTGTTATCTGCACATCCCTCTCATGTTGCCCAGAGTGGAATCATCCACCCTTTTACAATCTCCCAGTATGAAACTCTGGTTCTAATGTCAGCTTTTGTTTGAATAATCAGATTAAATTATCTGTATATTTTGTTTCTATAGTAGGAATGAATAAAATATAAAAATATAAAAAATATAAAAAATATGCACCTTTGGTACAAAATACATACCTTTTACCACTATGAACTTCAGTTACTATTTTGAGTTTAGCAGGTGCAAAAACTCACACACACAAATGCTTCAAAAGCTTTACAATACTATAATATTAGTATTATAGTATTAGTATACTATAATACCAATATTATAAGTAATGTATTGTAAAAACAAAAATAAATAAGAAAAGACCATGGAAAAACTATGACAGCAAAACACTGTACAGTTTTCTATGGGTTATAATCATATATTTATCTTTTTTCCTCTGAAAGTCGAACTTTTATATTCAGTGACTTCAGATTCTGGCACCTTAATCTAATAGAAATGTTTACAAATCAACACAAGTTGTACAAAATATTAAAAAATAGCTCTATTTTTATAATGAGAACTTTTTGCATTTTTCTACCCTAACATAGCAGAGCTAAATTTCTCAAAAACAGGCATGAGATCAAACATACACTGCTAGGGGCATTTTTGCTAAATTAACAAAAGAACACCAATAACTAATCATTATCAGAGTATATCTAAGCAAAAGGGTTGATAACTTATTTTAAATATAACACTTTATCCTCAGGAGGGAAACAATACATAAAGTTTAAGAGCAATTCAAACTGGCAGTCCCAGAATAGGGTTTAAATCAATAACTGTGAACTTCCTGCAGGTAGAATAAAATACAATAATGCACCATATGTAATATAGAAGTTTGTTTATTTAACTCCACAGTCCCCAATAAGGGTTCATCTTTTTTGCCACTTTCATTTAAAACTCATGAATATAATGGACATGCTGATGGCAATTTTTAGATGAGGAATTAAACTTTAATTTTCAATATTTTATTGGCTTTTACTGAGAATTGTTCTACGGTTTATCCACCTTTGTACCTACCCTGCTGAAGAGGAAGGCTTTACAGACTGTGATGGCAAACCTCAAACCAAACCAAACCCAAATGAGGATTCAAGAAACACCTCTGAGTTATTCACTCAGCAGGCATTAGAAGCTTCCTGCCTGTCCCTAAAGCTGTTGTGGGGGCTACACTGCAGAAGAACAAAATTGTCTGAGGAAGTTAGGAGTGGTCAGCAGTAGATCCGAATTCTAAAGTCAGTTATGTGGCCATTGGTTTCTAGGCAAACTTCACATTTTACCTGAAACAAGTAATGTTTAGAGGACCATGCCTTTCCCCCAATGCTACCAACTACCTACAGTGCTTCCTTATAAAATTCACTTCTCCACTAATGGCACCACTTGCATTTCTCATTGGTCCTTAACCTAATTCCTAATCCCAGATGCTTTCTAAAATTTAATTAATTACCTAATTTAATTGAAGCTGCTTATTAACTACTATAAATATAGATATATATACACATTCTTCCTTCCATTTTTCTAGATTTTTGTGTAATATCCTCTGCAAGTTGCAAAGCTTCTTCATAATGTTTGATCTAATTCACCAAAATGTCTTGAACTCCTTTGAAAGCTTCAGATTTACTTCACTGATAAATATTTCCCAGCAAGAAATCTTTAAAATCCCCATGCCTTAAATATTTTTGTATCCCAGAGTCCATTCTTAAGTATAGTAGATAAATACCAACTATAGCTGGGTGTGTAAATACATATATATACACATGCACAAAATTTCCTCCTCTTTATTTGCAGTTTTCACCCTCTAAAACAGCTGAATACCACACAATAAATTTAGGCTTTAGTTGAACTACCTCACTCCTTTATATACTGGCCTAATTAATTTCTCTCTTCAGACTATGTCCCTCAACAAGCTCTTCCCTCAATTCATGCTGCTTCTTTTGTTTTATGCAAATGAGAGACATTTGTCATTAAGTAGATATTAACTGTGAAAAGCATGAGGTTGAAAAGAAGGAAGAGATTTGGTGAAGAGAATAATGTAAATACTTTTGTCGTGGATGTTTCTCTCCATTTTTATGTCATATTTGCTACTCCTGTACAGACCGGTATTTAACTCTCATATTACTTGAACTGCTTCATGGTTAGTATTAATTCCTTCCCTGTTTGTTCCATTGATTTGGAAAACAGTTCTAGAGATTAAAAAGCCATTTGAAATTCATGAAAATACATCTAGAAATTATTCTATTGACATATCCTATTTTCAGCAGAAGTGGTGTGAGTTTGGGCTGATTCCCCTTACTTTTCTTCTTCTTCTTCCTTTGGAAATTGTTGTGAGAGAAAAAAAATTAAAAATGTGTTTGTTCTTGCTACCTAATCCCTACATGAAAATCATAATGCTGTATTAGGGACACCAGAATCACCATCAGTACTAGAAATGATGGTGAATTATCAGCACAAGGTTTGTCATAAGTCTTCATTAAAGGCATTAGAAGATGGGAGTAGACATTCTGATCCATCCCACTGGGAAGAGGGCTGGAGGAAACATTTTACTGTGTATTGGGTTCAACTTGGAAAGAAACACAACTCCTGTCAGGGGAAAAGCATGGGTGCTGACTCTTCCTTATAGAGTGAATGAGAAAACTGTAATAAGAGTATGGTTAAATTGCTCTTGTTCAAGATTCTCTTCCAGCATTGGTGGGAAGACATGATCTCATAAAAGCACAGGCCCTCTTCCCTCTGCCCTGCACTCTAACTGTGCTTCTTGCACATCAGGACTGGCCTTGGTAAGAGCCTCCTTGAACTTGATAATTTCAGTAGAAAAAACACATGGAAAAGCATCACAGTGTGAGCTATGAGACTTCAATGAATATATTCAATCTGCTGTAGTACTGTCCAATCTTTAACCACTGCTAAATTCCCAGAATTAAATTAAAGACAATTGAAAAATCATTATCTACATGATTTCTGTATCTTGTACAAAAGAAAACAAGCTGTATTTAATGCACAGAAAAATGCCAGTAAATGCTTGTAGGTATAAGGAGAGAGACAATTTTTTTTTCTAATTTAAAACATAATCAAGCTCCTTGAAATTTAAATTAAGCTGTGTTCAACATGTACTATCAGAATTTAGGACTGTTATATGAGTTACATGCCTGCTTTGTAACAGGCACTTAACTTAGCACTAGATTTTGAGCACGTTAATAGATAATAAGTAAAGGGGAATCTCAAAGCCTCAAATTAAATGAAATAAAGGCTGTCTTCAGAGATCAAGGCAATTTGATGAGAATGAAAGGTATCTTTCATATAACACATGTCCATGCCACAAAAGCTAAAATAACACAAAAAGAAACTATTTCCACTAAAGATACCTCTACTTCCTAAAGAATCACTGATTCCTTAGGCAGCCTAGACAACTTTATTTCTATCCCAGTTCATTTCTTCTTTTCATATCCTGTGGGGTGCAGCAGTTCAGTACAGCCAAGCACTTTTATATTTCCCTAATGGCTGGGTTCCCTGCATTAATATCCCAATGGGATATAGTGTTACTGAACTACTTCTGCTGCACTTTACTGGTGAAAAAGAAAAATTACTCTATTTTCTGCTGAGGGAAAAGAAAGAACTTTAGGTATTTCAGTTACTAAACATCTGAAAATTTATTCTCATTGTCTGAAAAGCTGAAAGAGTTATCCATTTCTATCAGTTTCGAGGTGAGATTTCATCCTCTAAATCCAATAAATAAATAAGGCTTTTAAAGTGAGCCTTAGGCACCTAAATTTTGCTGATGTGCTTCTGGAAAGACCCACCTAGTTTCAACTCTGAAAATGCTTCTCTTCTTTTTTCCTAAAATTTCCAAAAAGGGTTTCTTGATGCATCTTCACAGCTGTTTAGCTTTGAAAGGCTCTCTCTCAGTTCTCCATCAGGAGCCATTAGCCAAGTATTACTATGGCTTGAGCTTCCATAGTAGTCTGGTTTGGTAAATATTTGCAGGCAATGCCCAAACCAAAGCAACAAGGATGGGGATCTCTATGAATTCTAGCTGCACTCCAGGGTCATTTTGAGCTTCAAGTGCTGATACCCAGCATACACAGAAGCCATGCTTAGAATACTTGATCACAACAAAATGCAGAGCTGAGAATCAGTTATACTGTATTTTCCACCATTTGGAGAGTGCTGATTTTGTCTAGGGTAGAGTTCATTTTCTTAACAGTAACTGCTGTAGGCTGTGCTTTGGATCTGTGCTGAACACAGTGGTGATAATACAGAGATGTTTTTATTATTGCTGCTCAGGGCTTGCACAGAGACAAGGCCTTTTCTGCTCCTCATCCCACCAGTGAGGAGGCCAAGGGGGCACAAGGAATTGGGAAGGGACACAGCTGGAACAGCTGACTCAAGAGATATTCCATATCATATGGTGCTATGCTCAGCATGTAAAGCTTGGTAAAGAAGAATAAGAAGGATGAGGGGATATTCATGGAGATGGTATTCCCAAGCAGTTATGGAATTCCATGCTTCAAACTTTGTAGCCCCTTTTTTGCCTTGTGTCTTTCTTCCAAGTTGTCACATGTGGAAATCACTCTAGTGGAAATGCATAGCACAATATAGCTGAAGAGGACTACCTGCACAGAGGGTCTAAATCCCTACCTATTCCATCCATACAGATGAGTTTCACTAATACATATCTTTTTGCTCAATTTTTCAGCTGGATTACTTTATTATAAATTAAACCTCCAATTTTCCTTTATGTGGAATTATTTCTCCTGTCATGGTTCCAGTAGCTGTTGTACTTAAATAGGAATTTAATGAAAGGAAATACACAGCAAGCCAGCCATAAACTCCTTCACTGTAAGGAGGCCCAGGTTTTGAATGACTGCTTCTATCTCAGAACATCTTTAAAATCAACTGTACTGACCACCCATCACAGCAATCCTCTGAAACACCTCTGAAAGTCCAGTTCTCCATTAGTCTGTAAAGTAATAAGATGAAGTAGAAAAGGATGGATTGAACTATTAACTTCAATCTGAGACTCACAGCAGTGTAAACCTTTTATTATATCAGACACTAAGAGCTATATAGAAAGAATGAACCAAAAAAGGAAGAAGTAACTAATTGTAAACTTTTTTCTTAGTAAATATATTTTATATATTAATTTATATGCA
Organism: Rhabdornis inornatus; assembly: GCA_013397075.1. Lineage (NCBI taxonomy): Eukaryota > Metazoa > Chordata > Aves > Passeriformes > Rhabdornithidae > Rhabdornis > Rhabdornis inornatus. The sequence goes on along the minus strand of VWZS01004141.1, from coordinate 2,498,252 downwards.
TATATAAATTAAAGTAAATCCCAGTGTATAGATTAAAACTATGCATTTCTGAATACAAAATGTTTTACCTATCAGGACTGACTTTTAGTACTGCTGATTAGCTGTGTCTCTCTTCAGTAGATTAGCTAGAAATCTCTGACACAGCAGGCTCATACCTTTACTGCCTCTGCAATCTCTCATGAGTTTAAAAGCAATTGATACCAACAGTTCAGCACTCAAATACACTGCTGATTAAAAGAGCAGGGCGAGGAAGAATTTAATCAGTATGAAATATTCAAATAGAAACAGTTCTCAATCAGAAGACAGAAGGGAATAAGCCTGACCCTATAGTTAGGAAAGGGGATATTTTTGTAGCAGAAAGGCTTCCTAAAGCCTGCAGCTCCTAAAACCCCAGCACCTCTTCCTGTGCATTTAGTGCATGGCTCAGTCACTCCACATGGTCCTGAATAGGCACAGCACAGCTCTGGAGGGGCTGAGGGACACATGGTTGAGTGGGAGCAGTTGCTTGACAGCTAGATCGGGTCCCAGAAATCATGAAACTTTTACCCTCTCTGCTCCTGCAGAGTTCACAGTACATTTACACTCTGTATATTCAGCCCCCACAGGTCACAAACCAACATCCTATGTCAACTGTAAGACCCCTAGGAAGGCAAGTTACCATTGGAAGATAACAGAAAAAAACCCCAAACACAAGACTATCACCAACATTCTAAAACAATACAGGAAGGAGCAACTTAGTGTGTCTGCTAGGACACATTTCACAAACCATATTAGGTTTATCGCTTAGCAGTGGTTCATGCTAAGCAACCCACCCTCATTTCCAATAAAGTATTTCTGATTGTAACTTTTTCTCAAGAATTAATTTTTAACTCTCATTTTAATTAATTTTTCGGCCTTTTACATTTTCTTAGTTACAATGGAAACAGAATTAAGTTAATTCTTGAGAATAACTCACAATTCCTTATGATTGACTGCTATCTCTAAAAATGAGATAAGTAAAAACATGCAGGGGGATTTCATATAATCTATGTAATTCAAATAAACTAAATAATTTATATAATAAAAGATACATCCAACTCCCATGGAAGGATTGACTATCTCCCTTGCAATTTACATCCCTTAACAGAAGAAAATTTTGTAGACCATTTAAAAATTCCTGAGGATTTCACAGTAGCTGATGCAAACCCAGGGTAATATAAATTAGAGATAATGGACAAACCATACTGTAAGTCAACAGGTGGACAGGTGAACAATTTTTGAAAAGGAGGACCTCGCCATCATCCTTCCAAAAGACAGCATAAATATATTCCATGTCTTACCAAACTTACGAGAATCTTATGAAATATTGAAATCCTCTGGGAAACACCTTTTTTCTGACCAGCTCTAACTTAACCTGTAGTTTTTCTAACAAGACGAGATTGTATTGTAGGTTTGCCTAAATTTCCTAGATTATTTATTTTGATAAAAATTTTGAATTTGTTTTACAGATACTCACGTAACTGGATCTACTGATTGTGAGTGGTTGACACACACTTTACATTGCCCCCTTCCCAATCTTCTCGAATGTTTTACAGAAACTTGTTGCATTCAGGAAGAACAAGAATACATTTGGTAAATACTCTTATTAAATATAATTTCCACATTTTCTAAAATAATGTGTTCAAAATGTATATTTGCAATACATTTTTACATTTACAAAAATACACTACTATGTAATGTCTACATTATTTTACACAACAGAGTAGTTTTAGCATTGCCAGAGATGAATGCAAGATTCCCCACACCACCCACAGAAATGTGACTCAGTACAATTGCAGAGACACCACTGGTAGTAGATGATACACACCTGCCATGCCTCTCTAATTACTGGTTGCATTAATATGATTGCCAGCAGCGCTGCCAGTTGGCGCCATTATGGCAAAATGACAACATCATAGTGTGGACAACTGGCCTCAAATGGCTTATTTTATATACACTGGGGAATAGCCATCACTAACGGCTATTTCTGTTAATTTAGTCTAGATTTGGATTTGTTACATCAAAAAGCAAGAACTCTGACATTTCTAAAATGTATATTCCTCCCTAACAAATGAGCAGGCTGAAAATTAACACTGTACTCTATGATTAATACTACAAGAAGTTTGCATGTTTTCAGGTCTTTTTCCCACATTATCCTTGCTGACTGTACATGTCCATGCAGCAATTACTCTCTGTATGAAAGCACATTCCTGGCTTTGTAAGTATTTTTCCACCACTTTAGTTTCTCTACATGAAGCAAGAATGTGGGATTTACAGGTTAGGTCTACAAAACAACCTCAGTAGCTTTTGGAAGAATATTTCTGTCTTTGAGTCCTGTGTTGCTATGCCCCATGCCTGAGATAATAATTTTAAAACTCCCTCCTAACCACCAAGTGTCCACATTCCTTATTGGATTCCAGTATCTCTGTGCTGTGAGACATCATCTGAAAGAATTCCCTAACCTGCAAGAGACCCTACAAGTGTGTCTTTGAGCTGGATGTGTATTCAGTGCTATGATTCTACGAATCTCTTAATAACCAAGACATGGGTTAGGTAAGTCTGCATGGCTGAGAATTGATAGGAAGGATTTACCAGCTGAAAACCAACTAAAATTCAATTCTCTGGTTACAAAAGCTGGAAAAAAATAATTTTTAAAAAATTATTTAGTAAATATATTGCTTTAGCTCATTAGTAATATTGAATGACTGAGCTCACTGGCATTCTTAATTGAATAGAAGCAGAGCCATATACGAAAGAAAATCACCCCTCACAACCAGTACCCTTATGAACAGTCCTCAGCCACAGACTAGAGAATGATAACTGTCTTCGTAAGCCCACAGAACGAATGCAAATAAAGGCTTCAAAAATCATTGCAAAAATTGTAACAGAATAAACTGCTTAGAATAGCTTTCCTCCTCTCCTTCTCAACAGAGAAATATTCGTTTTATTCTACTGACCACTGCTCACAAGTATAAACTATGGTGCCATTTAAAATTTACAAAAGTGCTTTCCTCTCAGTCCTATTCCATGCGCTTCCCCTTTCCTAGTTCAATCCAGCAGAATCTCTCATACATTTTTTCATGTTTTCAGAGGTTGCACAGAATTTTAGTTTTCTGACTGCTTCTCTGGTGCATGTGGAGAATAAGACAGCTTTTGATTAAAGCCAATTGTAGTGTGAAGCCTGACCTGCAGGGCCACCCCAGCAGATACATCACTCACACATTGTTTCACAGCAGTAATGCTCCCATATATGTACAACTTCTATGAAGCTCTGTTTTGTAATGGTATTGGACATAGTAAATATTTGGAGACAAAAATTAGAAGTAGCTGCAGCTGACTATAAATACCTATTTCTGAATCATGCGACGCACATCCAAGAAGGAATGACATACACGGTGTTTGGAGCTGTGTGATGGCAGAGTTCCCAGGCTGGGCTGAGGATTGGGTAGGATGTGTGTGAAATTCTCACCTCCCACCGTCCTGTCTTACACGTTCACTCCAATCCCTACAGGAAAAGCAAGAGTCTAAGTATGGCAATAGTGAAACCATCAGAGCACATACCAGTTCATAAACATTTTTCAGGACACAGGATTAACAAATAGAAAAGCCATAACACCAAAAAAGGTTTCTTCAGTTCTGTAAAAACCTAACACTGGGATGATCTGTAGCTGCAATAATTTCCTTCCTCCAGCACAAACTTTGGAATCCTACAAGTAATGTAAGTTTAAATAACACAGTTACAATGCTGGAATGGGGGGGAAAAGCAAAAATAATCTTGCTCTTGTTATGCACAAGGTAGCCCATGTTTACTTACATACAAAACAAATGAGCATTCCAAAAATCAAGATACTTGCTCATCTTTCAGCCCAGGTCTTTCTGAAAACTGTATAAGAGCATGGAACTTCAGGGTACTTCTGGAAGACAGAGTTGCACTGAATTTCCCCTTCCCTGGGATGCTGAAGAGTGTTGAGTCCTTTCCTATGAGATACCACTAAATTAATTGTATTCTTCTCTTCCCGTTCTTGGTCTTTACTTGTTTATAGAGTCAAGGAGTGCCTCAGTTATTCATCCATCCTGTCCCTTCTAGTGTAATCCATGGAGGTTCTATTCAGTCCCATAGGGCATGAATTTGGTGAGGCTGCCCAGCTGTGAGGATACGGACAACACACTCCTCACTACTCCCTCACATTGCTACTGCAAGAATTTCAGAGAAGCAGGAGTTTCTCCAATACTAATGCAAATAGTGTGAGTAGCATTTGGCTTTATGTTTTCTTTGTGATACAAATTCAACTCTGTCTCTTCAAATGCCTCTCTGTGAGATGGCACAAATTCCCTAACTTAAATGTTAAAAGAGTGCACCGATGTCCTAATAAAAAATTAGCATATGAATACCAGTTAAATGGTAAGAGATTAACATAAAAATGAATTGCAAAAATCTGGATTGCAAAAAAAAATTGCATTGTGCTGTCAAATCTCCAGTTTACATTAAAATGTAATCCTAAAATGAAAACAGCACACACCATCATTGTATGTCAACTTTCTTTTTACCCTGCAGTGTAGTAACAGTGTCCAGAGTCTGGGGATAGAGAGTTGGAAGTTCACACAGCATGCATTTAACTCAAACTGCTGTGAGAAATTGGTGTTTTTCTTCTTTTGCCAAAGCAAGCAGAAATGAAGAATAAAAGAAAGGGATTACCCTGTCATAGCAAGAAGATAACTTATTCACGTTCTATCCCACTTTAACGTGCAAATCAATCTTCATGCTGTTTTTTGCCAGTTTCCACCATGTTAGTCACCCTGGAACAGCTGGGAGCTCTCCTGCTGCTCCACCTGGCATTGGCTTAGGATCAGATGGGGTCATCTGTCAAATAATATATGAGAAATAAATGGATGGAGGTCTTCCAAGAGGTGGAACCACTTGCTAGTTGTGTCGGTAAATTACAATGAAACAATGTAAGGCTCATTAGTTTGTTAATTAAAGATTATTAAATAAATAGTCTATGCACTAAAGGTAATTTTTTTTCTAGATGCCTGCTCCGAATCTCATAAAAGGTACAATTTTAGGAATAAAAATTATTGTTTTCAGGTGGTTGAAAAATCTCTGAGGTAATTTTGGTTTAAGAGTTCTTTCTATACATTTCACATGTCATCAAAAACAAAATAGTTTTGAATTTTAAATGATATCTAGGGAAGATTTTTTTTTTCCTCCTTCAGTTAAACACAGCACTTGGGCTTTCAAAATAATTTCAGAGTTTTTTGGCTTCCTCAGAAATCTCACCCGTACTCTAAAGAGAGACATGTGCCTATACCTGTAACAAAACCTTGATGCAAAGCACAAGTTGCCCTACTCTAAGCATCTTTTAAACCTATGTTCCATTTTGAATCAACTGGATAACTCTCCTGGACAACCTTTATCTTTACCAAGAGCTCTTTTTTACTGTTTTGGTGCTTTTCATTAAAGCGTTCTCTTTGCCAAAGCAAATAGCCATGCACCATCACTGAAATTCTGGGATATTCATGTGGGAGTCCTATACACAGTGAACCAAGTGCAATTCAGTACATGTGCACTGATGGCAAACATTTTCTCCATATTCCAGCTCTATCAACCAGGGTCTTTTCCAAAATTTTAAATATATGCACAGTATTATTTCAGTGATTTATCACAATAATCTGGACATCTTAGTGCATGTCTCAGCTAGAACACAAATTTTGTCATGCTGAACACTAATTTGTTTAGAAATTCTGTCATGCTTAATCAAATTAAGCATAATATCAAGTAACCTCACTGCATTCAATGACTCACCCACTTCTCCTGTGGGAAACAATCAAAGCAACTTCCCATGTCACATAATTCCTTAGCAGCTTTGAAGGCTACTTACATTTTCAAAAGGGAATAAATTCAGATTCTTCAAGAGATCTGCACAGATACTCAATCCTTATGTGTGATCTACATGTGTAATCTATCTTTAAGGCTAATTTAATAGCCCTAATATTGAAATAATGAAGTATTTAGTGTAATTATGCATGCAGCATTGTTTTAAGCATAATAAGACTGGCAAAGTCATGAAAACCAAGTTGTGCAAAACAGAGTCACTAAATGAATTAATGGCCAAAGTACAGTGTTTCACAGAACTGATACAAACATCTGTGGTTCAAGATCATGTGATAGCATTCTGTGCAGGCTGTGAGCACCCCTAACTTATTCCACAGATTTACTTTTGCTGGGTGCTGGAGGACTTCCAAAATTTCCCCAAGAAAAGTTTTGACTCCATCCATAACACAAGTAAACACTAAATAACATGAAGGCCATACTTATAGTCAGAACAGGCATGTGGGTCATAATTGTTCATTTTTGCAGGCAAAAAACAAGCAAATGTTGATGGCCTTGTGAGTAAAGTTTCCTTATAAATATCACTTTATTCTTTTTTGTGTGACATAAGTTTCCATAAGAAACAGCTGGATAATAGGAAAAAGGTTAATATTCAGCTTCCTATTTTTGCATACCTTTTATGATAATACAGCATGAAAAAATGCCACATACATTTGCTTTATCAAAGTCACATAAACACAAGACGGGTGTGTTTGCATAAGTTTGACTTGACTTCTGTGAGCGTTATGGCTGAGTAGAGACTAAAAAAGAATTGAGCTTAGGAGTTGCATTTCTCAGTGCCTCCTATTCCCCAGTGATATACACAGGGCTAGATAAGATTTCCCCCCGTAATTACCTTACCAAGTACATCTCACTTTCACTTCAGAAGTCTCATCTCTATAAATCTAAAGGAATCCAAATTTATAAATGTATTATACAATTGTTTCAGCTTATGATGAAATGGCTGCTCTTTTCTTTGTCCTTTACAGAAGCAGCAGTGGAAATTCAGTCACCTAACACAACCAGCCTTGGGGAACAGTCAATGAGAAGTGGTACTTTCATCATTAGGTCATCAATTAGGTTCTAATTTGGCTTGATACTGTGGATTACACATTCACTGCAACATTGCTGCAATTGGTTTTGTTTGACAAGTCAGCTGCAAACTGTTTGGGGGTTACCTGCAGACCCCAACCTTGCATATATTGAAGTAAATGAAATATGCTGTGCCAAAAAGCTGCGTATAAATGAGCAAAGTCCAAACAGCAAAACTGTAAGGCCATCTCTCTGTGTGTCTCTCTCTGAAGATCCAGAAGGAGTGTAGAAATAAAATGCTTTTAATCCCTTACTGATGTCTGTCAGTATATAATGGGTTTTATATTTCTGATTATACTCTTAAGGGCAGTGGAAGGGAGAAGCTCTACTGTTATCCTGAGAAGTAACTCTACTAATATCCTGAGCATCCTCATCAGGACTTAAACTACAGGATTCTGAAGAAACATAAAACTACATTCATTGTTAGAAAAAAAGAAATCTAAAGAAACTACAGCAGCAGTTTTGCTGACAAGGTAAAGTCACAATACTTTAAATCATTTTATCTCAATGCATTGTTGTCTGCTGCAAGCCCTACATATCCTGTCACAGATAACAGAAACTAGGAAAAATGAAATAAGGCTGAGGAAGTAAGTTAAATAATACAGTAAACTTGCTGATAATGGGATCTGCTATGACTGAGAGATAACTTCCTAAAGAAAGTCACAGTGACCTAGTTATTCAAAGAATGGAAAGCAGATGACCCTTGAAAATAGGACCATCTTTCTTCAAGAAGAGTATGCTGGGCTGCCAGGTATTTCTTAATCCTGAACATGTCATCTGCAAAGCCAAATGGAAAATTTTTTGTCTTTATCTTTTCTAACTAACACCTTTTCTATCACTGAAAAATAGTGAGATTGCAGATCTCTTCAAAAAGTTGCTTGAGAAATTCAGAGAGCCATTGCCCTCCAATGTGATAAAGCAGTTTCAGAGATAAAATATCACTCAGGCAACGTTTCTTATTAAGATCAGCTTTTAAATTTGAGAACTACAAAATCTCTATCTTTTCTCCTGTGGCTTGTTCAGCAGAATGTTTATTATTAATACTCTAGTACTTATGAGCAAGGAAATGTCTTCTCTTCTGAACTCAATATGCTTCTGAAGAGAAATACACCTATAAATGTATATCTACCTACTACTGTTTTTTAAAGAACAAGCAAGTTACTTGAGATTTTAGTTATGTTTTCTGAATATGCCAAATCTCTACTGTAATTATTTTTCCACCATGCTGTATAGGCAGTAGAAAATGGAAGTGGGCAAAGACAAGGAGGACTTGATTTTTCAAAATATAGTAAACTAAGTTTTACTCAGAGAAAATTTTTGGGTTTAAGCATGTAACATCTTTAAAAGTTTGAAAAATTCTAGTTTAACAAAAGTACAGGAAGTTTGCTTGACATATTATTTCAAGTTCTTTCCATCTGTTACTAAAATGTTGTATTGATATTTTTCCCACATTTTTACTAAAGGCTGTTAACAATATTTGATTTTATTGTAACAAAATACTGTCTAATACTCCTTCCAAATTAAAAAATCTAAAGCTAAACTCTTCAGAGGAATATTTTAAAATATTTCTTAAATACATATTTTAACAACATCTATATTTAATGTTTGCACTGATCTCTTTGTTACTGTAGGTATCCTTATCCAACAGATTTTTAAGTAGAATTTCATTTTCCCTTTAACAAGAGTTAAAATAATATCTGTCAAAATATCAGGAGGAATATTTAGACTCTGTTTCATGAAAATTGCCTAAGAATCTTTGATGAATATATCTTTTCTTTGTTCATTCCAGCAGATAAAAGAAAACCCTCTAAGTGAAAGCAGGAAACTACAAGAAGCTGCCAGAAAATGAAGATTCCAGCGTTTATTATTATTGTTTTTATTCAGTGCTTGGTGTCTTTCCTGCTGAACACACCCACATTTTACAGCTCCAGACTTCAGCTTTTTGAAAGGGCAGGATTATACAACAGTGTTGAGAGCAACCCTGTACCCTGTATAGAGTTACAATGTAGTTTTGGATAAGTAACTCAGTTTTTCACAGACTTTGTACTACTTCAGCCTTAGTTCAGTGTCTCAAAGGCACTCTTCATTAAAAGGATTTGCTCCTTCCTCCTGGTGCAATAGGTGCTCAGTCACTATGGACTTAACTTTCCTCTATCACTCTACAGAAAATTAAACCTAATTATGAATTATGCAGCTCTAAAACGTCTACAAACATATGTATTTCAAATCACTGTGTCTTTGTTGATTATTTAATCTATTACGTCTCTGTTTAGTAACGGCATTAAAACCTTGGTTGTGACAGTCAAGTAAAATTTTGTTAGAGGACTGTCAGCATTATCAGGAGGCCAGGTCCTTAATCCCCTTTTTGGAGACTGAAATCCCATTATTTCAGATGACACATGGCTTCAGAGGGCAGATCAATTTTTATAAAGGCACTGGAGATACTTCTGTGTAGTGGCTGAGAGAGAACATTCTGTTTACGTATCTTGCTTGTAAAGCAAATATGCAATGATGCATTCCTTTTATCACTTTCAACACCCCTCGCAATTTGTCCAGTGAAGCCCTCTGATGGAATGGAAATATATCACAGTGGCATCTCCAGCACAGAGGCACGCACACAGCTGGTTCCTTGGGAAACAAGATCCCCATCTCGCTCCCACTTCTCCCATATGTCACTCTAAAATCAAAACACATTGTCAGGAAAAAAGCTGCCTTCAACAGCTGGTTTTTTAGCACTAAAAGCTTTAGGCCAGTCTCTTGAAAGAAAGGATTCTATGAGCCTGAATTTCCAAGCATATGATTGATTGTTACAGTGAAACACATATGAAATAGCTACCTGTACTTAGAGATGTATAGCTTCCTCCTACTGTCTGAAAAGCACTGACCTTGGCATAACATCTGAAAAAACCATTAATGGACCATTAATGGCACTTCATGGTTTCAGTTTGGCTGAGCTTTTGGGGACAGATTAGAGGTTTTAACACTCTCATTCCCAAAGTGGTGAGGCATTCATGGGAAACCTCCAAGTCACACAGATCTTATAGCTTATACAAAAATGTATCTAGATGAGGAGATTTCGTGCAAGTAATTATCTGGTATTTACAAAAACACCCAGAAAGTCTTTGACTGCTTCCCCCTCACACTCAACCTAACACCAATTTCTCTTTCATGGCCACACATGCTGAATCTTTGTTATGCATTGAAGGATTCCAAGGAGTTCCCTTAGACTGTTTTCAAAGAAAGGTCAAATTTCCTTAGATGTAGAGATGAGCTTTAAAAGTGGCAGAGGTGAAAACTGCCACCCTTGGCCATTTCCAGAAGTGCCTTCCCTCAGCACCCCGTACTCCAGAGGAAGGTGTCTTCCAGCAGGGTCTGGGAGTGTCTCCTGCTGCTTTTGGGCACCAGTGATGCCATGCTGTGCCCTCTGAGGCAATGGATCATTTTGGCTGTGCCACCACACTGAGAGGCACAATGCTATCATTTGTCCCATATATGGTGCTTCTATTCCTGCTAAATGTGCACTTGATCAGTGATTCCGAGTAGAATGGAGATGCACGAATTATGTAGGAGGGAAGCTTTCAAAACAGGAAGCAGGTGTCGAAGTTGCACTACTTCTAACATTTAAAATCTACTCTTTTTCTTACAATATAATCTCTTTTAACAAGGTCCAACTGTGAAACACTAAAAGAGCATTTTAAAAGTGAAAATTCATTTTTTTGCCTGCTTTGCCAGTTTTCTAATAACCTGATACATTAAATTCCTTGCAGAAATAATTAAGATACCAAATTTAACCCTGATTAACAAATACCAATTTTATTCATTAAATCCTTGGTTTTAATTTTTAAATAGGAAACAAATTAAAACTAAAACATGTAGAGCAGGAAATGCAATCTCCTTTAATATTCCAACCCATTTGTTTATTGCATTAATTTTAAAGTAATTGTACTTAACTTTTGCTCAGCTAGGTACCCCAGAACTTGAAGAAATTAGCATATTCATACTACTAAGACATAGCACAGTGATCCTGTATATTTATGTACTTATAAATTAACCTCTTGGTCGTGCCTTGATTTTTTTTATTCTTTCATCCAAGTGTAGATTTTTTCCTTCCATGAACATAAGTTATAAATTCTAGAGACAGGTCAAAGCACAAATGCAACACAAAATCTCGCAAGAATAAACTTCAATACAGATTAAAGGGTACATTAATTTCCCCTACTATAAGAAAAAATATACTCAATGCATATAATTACATTTGTATTCAACATATATAGATGAAGAGTTGCATAAAACCGGAAAATAAATGAATTACCAGGAAAAAATGCATCCTTTACATTAAAAACAGCTTTCTTCATTGTTGAGGCTAAATACAGAATTCCCTGGACAATTCTCATGTGCAGTTTTCATTTGTGTGAATGATATATTTATTCCTATCAGGCATTCACTTAGTTTGGATGCAGAGAGGGCATGGGAGATAGCTTTACCTTCTTTGACTGCCAGGCGTGCACTCTTGGATGTTGTGACTTAGAAATTGTCCTGGTTTCACCTGGGAAGGACAGACTCAGAGGTTTTTCTCTATGAGAACTTCCTCTGTGAGTTGATGGGACAGATTGAAGGCTGGTTTGGTTATTGACAGCCTGAGAAACCAACTGGAGAAAGTTAGTTCACTCTGTGAGCACACATTTTGAAGGAGGTAACCCGGGAAAAAGCTCTCTTTTATTTCCAGTGGCTGAGCAGGTAACACCAACGCGAGCTCTCTCCTTTGGG
>VWZS01004141.1:2151509-2486344 GCA_013397075.1 Rhabdornis inornatus | reverse complement strand
ACTGAATATTCCTATAAACCATGGAGAAAGACATGGGGGGGTTGGAGTGTTCCATTTGATAGATTGTTGACCAAAAGCACCTGTGTTAAAGATCCTTCACCCTGAGGAGAAAAGGGGATCTCTGTTTCTGCATATGAAGCATGAACAGAGAGAAAGAGTGATGAAGAGAATTTTTTGTTTGTTTGTTTGGAACAGTTCATGCTTAAAAGTAAATACCCCATGAGTTTAACATGGCCCATAAGCACAGCTTTGGGAAAGCTGTGAAGATGGAAGAAGCTTCATGACTTTGCAAGTTTTTTCCTGGGCGGATACAAATTGTGAAAAGTGAAGCCAGGAGAGAACTGGTTTTTTCCCTCCTTAGGGAAAAGTCCCTACGGCCTTACAAGAGGAAACTTCTCTCTCTGAAGTGAGTTGAAAAAGACTATTTAAGTTGGGAACTGACTGAAGTAGTTTTTTGTATGTTTATTTTGTTGCTATGAAGGTTGGGAGACGGGAGGAGGAAGTGGTCTGAAAATCTTATTCTGAATTAGTTTATTTCTTTGTGTAGTTAATAAATTTCTTTTTGTACCCTTTTAAGTTTGAAGCCTGCCTTGCTCTTTTGCTCCTGGTTCTGTCTCACAACAGAAAAACGAGTATATTTAAATTGGCAAATCAAAACTATAACATTATTTGGTGCATTGGCCAGGAAATCAAATTAAACCAAGACAGAAATGCAGGCAGGTGAGCTAAGCACAGCCTAGGCAGGTGTGTCTGCATGACTGATTGCAGAGGGCTCTTGGCACTGAGCTGCCACCCTTGGTGCCAGAGAAGTGCAATCTCACAACGTTTGGCCAGTGAGAGACATCGTGTGAGCCCTCTGGAGCTGATGTTTTACCTCATGTCCTGCCTCTGCAGTACTGGTGCAGTGTGGGTGCTGGCTGGGCACAGCACAGGAGCCCCATCACGCCCCCAGTGAGGACTTGGCTGGGCATGACTCAGGATTTTCCCTTCCACCAGCCTCAAACTACACTCCTAGCTGGCACACAAGGCAAGTTTGCCTTAAACTACTGTGTAGCTGAAGCACAATGGGGAGCACAGGGATCCAAGGCTTCAGTGAGAGGGCTGGCAGGCAAAACTAGACCCTGATGACTTTGCATCTCTGCTTCTGCATCTCCAGGTCCAGCAGACTGACCAACCAATGAACTCTGTTTGCTGCCTTGGAGCCAGGCCCTCTAACATTTGCCCTTCATAAACATTTAAATGTGCCACAAAGTGCCAAAGAATCACAAAGACCAGAACTTTTCTAAGAGCTGCATAAAATTTATGCAGACAAATTAAATCTATGCAAAATAAAGTCCTGGTATGACTATTTAACCATCCTGATGTAGTCTTCTGAGAAAAACCAGCAATAAATAGTTGGGGGGCTCTTTGTCAGATTTTTCTGTCATCTGATTTGCTCTCATTTCTCTCAAGGACTTAGACACATGAGAATTTCTTGCTTCTCTTTCACAGAGATAGGGCATTGTTTCCCCTGAAGTTTTAGCATGAGTTTCCTCTCACACCTCAGCTAAAATTGACGCTCTTGCTTGATTACAAAAGCAACAGAACTCAACAGTTTTCTCATTAGTAGTTTTAGCCTAAAAGCCAGTAAGTTCTCATTGCAATATCTAGGGACTAACACACACCAAAAAAACCCCAAAAATTGCTAGTGACACACAGAAATCACATTAACATTTTGATTTGCAGAAATCAACCACGTAAAATTTTATAGGGGACTTCATTGAGCAGAATTAAGCATATGCTGTACTAAAACTGAATACTATCAAACTCCTTTCAGATGCATAATCACTTTGTATTTAACAGGACCCCAAATTGTTCAAAATCCATTTTGCACAGGAAATATATTCAATTAATTAATAAGTTTTCTCTAGATTTGAATTCTCTGACCTAGTACTTATGAAATTGCTGCTTTTCTCTTTTTTTAACCCCCCTCTGTTCTTTTTTAAACCAACACCTAGTAATTACTCCAAAAAGCTATTCTGTATGCTTCATAAAACAGATAAGGAAGCATCAGGTTGCCATTTATATTTGTTAAAATGAAAAATATCTCCTGGTTATCCTTTTGATGAATCCAGCTGTCAGAGAAATTAGCATGACAGGCTAACTAATGCAAAGAAGAACACATAAATGAACAATAAATTATACAACAAATAAAATGCATAATTTATATTTATTAGGAGCCTAATTCTGGATGCTCTTATCATAGCATGCCTACTCAATTCAAATACTAAATACAAATACAGGCATTGTCATATTGGATCAGGATGTTATTCCATCTCTGAAAATGGTAGTATCATATAGTAACTAGAGATGCAATGACAAGGGAATAGGCCTTAAAAACCCCACAATACATAAACATAGAATTTATTCTGATCTCCAAGGACACTGGCTTTATCCCAACACTAAGATATATTGTCACTTTATGAAAACTCTAGATGTTCCTTACAGTCACAGAAACACACAGATCTATTTTGAACCTTTAGCTTGGCCCGAAAGTCAATAAAGTCTTCCAAATTCCTTTTGCAGTGAGCTGCCAGTCTATGCCGCAAGGCACATCAGGCTTCCAGCCTTCTGCTGGCCCACCACAGTTCTTTTTCAGATCCTTGCTCTAGGTTTTCTTCCTCTAAAATCAAAATCATGCATATGCAGGGCAAAGAGCTGGTGTGCACTCAGGACTTGCCACATAAAAGGCTGGGAGAGAGCAAGAACACACACCTAGAGCAAAGCAAATCTGGCAGTTTAGATGTAATTACCCTAATTTAGCCATCTTTAATTCACAGTGTAGACACATGTTGGGTTAAGCTTCAGTTGCATCCCTAGGTAGCTGTAAGATAGTAGTGTTTGTTCTGGTTCAGTATTCACCAAGGACATCAGCTACCTCTCATGTGAGCAAGTGCCATGCGTTTATTTTCATACCATCCTCGCCTTGTTGCCTCAAGACCTGATTCTGTCCCTTGTCCTGTTGCAACAGAGCTAATTTTGAAAATCCAGGGACTGTTATACCTCCACCTTCCTTGTGTAAAGGTATTATCAGCTATCTTTTGATCTCATCCTCATTTATACACAAGATGCAGCTACAAAACATGCTAACATTTTTTGTCTAGGTAAATGGCTTACTGAAATATGATGGTCTTCAATCAAAACCAGCATTTAAAATGGAAGCAGGAGTAAAAGCCTATTCAGGTAAAGAGAATAAACTAAATTGTGGAATGAAGCCATCTGAAAACTCATTAAAATCAGTTTTTCATGGCGAAGAAAATGAGAAAAGGACCTTGGTGGCTACCATCATAAATGCTGGAAAAGAGCTGATGTCCAGATTCCAGGGGTACTATATCAATGTCAAGAACCACATTAATATTAATGTCTCTAGCTTGTACGATTTTGTAGCAGGGAAGCAGGGAGTATCACTGGATAGACTGACCTATGCTGGGTATTATCTGCTAGGCTGTGCCAAGGATTCCTCATACAGTCTACTCAGGTAACTGTTGCATACGTGCTAAAACTCTACAGATTTTGGCTTTATCAACATTTGCACTGAGTAATTAATCACATCTTGGTTTAGTGCCAGTTGTCAAGCCTTCAGAGAATTCCCAATCTATTTGTTATCTAACATCCATCACTGTGATACCAAATTAAACAAAAATAAATTTTTCCATAAGTTATTTGATTATTCATACATTCTGTTAATAATTAAGAAGACACCTTTTTTAAAAAAAACAAAACCTTAATTATTCTACCTGTGAGCTAATCTTTTTCTTCTGATCATTTGATATGCATATACTTGAAGATACTGTTTTTAATTCTTAAAGAAGCCTGTGGTGTTCCACTCAGGCTACAGTTAGCTTACTCAGAGGACTAAACTCAGAAATATATTATTCTGACAGCAGGAGCAAACAAGCTGACGAGTCTTCTGTTGGCATGGCAACACAACACTGAAACTAATTCAGATCTTTGGTAATGACAACAAAATATTCTCTTCAAGAAGTGTAGTAGGGAAGCATTATTTCATTCCACAATTTCTTGTTTAGGGATTGGATTTTTATTGGCTTTTTTTGGTTTTGTTTTGAAAATTCATATTAAACAATCCTGTTTCTAAGCAGTCTGGTTTATTTGGATCAACGTTGATACAACTTCTCTTCACGCTTTCTTTTCATAGCTTGACTGTATTCCCACCTTAATGTTTACCATTGCTCCTGAAAACTGCAATTACAGACGGCTCTCAGTGTGCAGACTAATTAATTAACACCCTCAGCTTCTATTCAGAAGCAGTCAGGGCTGTAATGGATGACTTCTGGAAACAGATACAGAAGCACTAGGGACTATAAGCTCTTTTTCTTTCAGTATATAGCCATGCCAGAAAAAAAAAATAAAAAACAGCAAAAAAACAAAGTAAGGATGTTATTTTAGAAATCTTGCAACAGGACAGATGCTGAACTGACAGACAGAGCCAGAGCTCCAGTCAGAGCTCATGAAGTCCATGATTTCAGTGAAACTGTATAGAAGAAAGGGAGTCTAAACTAAGTTATATTTGATATACGCTCATTAAAAAAATACTGAAAAACCCTTACAACACTGTGGACAAGCAACAAGAAAACCCTTTACTAAAGTATTATGGAATATAATACCATTCCCCTGTACACATGCATTTTTTTAACATCAAGGACCTTCTTTCCTGATTAGATCTGACCAGTTCTGCCAATAATTTTATGGAAAACAGACCTGTCCCCCAGCCTGCTTTCTGCTGTTTCAGCAGTGTCAATTTCCTGGCCAGGAAAGGCAAGCTGCAGAGCCAGTCTCAGCTTCAATGAATTCACTGGTCTGAACACGGCACACAAAGGAGAGGAAAAAACAAAATGCAGAAGGGCAGAGCAATTTATCCAAATTCAAACAGGTAATGGGATAAGTTGAAACAGATGCTAGAACACCCAAGGAAAGAGATCAAGGTTTCAGAACTCATTCTTTCCTGTGATTCAAGACACCTTGCAATTAAAAACAAAAAACCCAGAGAACACACCATTATTCTGGCCATTTGATAGCTAATCATGGAAGTGTAACAAAAACTTTTGAAAGTGTTTCCAAAAGACCCTTAAAATAGACTACAAAAACCACTGATAGCCATACATTTAGGTACAAGTCATTGAACTGGGAATTTATTTGCATGCCTAAGCAGGAAACTGATGTTGGTCAGTTAAAAACCCATTATATGGGTAGATTATATGGGCAGACTATTCCACTCAGTACCAGAAATTACTGACACCTCACAGTTTGTTATGCTGATCTCTTTAATTTTCATCATTGGGTCCTTTGGAAACAAAACTCCATGAGAATGACATTGTGTTCTTCTCATCAGGAATATGCTGTTTTTCTGTGAATAATTTATATCCATCTTTTTGTGGTTTTGTCAATCACAGCACCATAGACCGCAATACCGACGTTTTTTTTCCCTCATGCGCACACCATTTTACGAATGACTTTAGTAGGAGTTTTGGCAATTTAAGCACTGCAATTTGGAGACCAAGTCATGCTGGGAGTACTGACATCTAGTTTAAGAAATGAGTTCTTTAACTGCTGGTCTAGCTTCAAGGTGATTTTTCTGATGCAATTTTTTTCTTTAATGCTTTTAGGAATGCACTTTCATATAGCTAGCTTTCCATCATTTGTATTTGTCCTGTGTTCCAGTGTTACTAAATAAGATTCAGTTCAGAACTAAGGTTACAAACAACACACACAGTGAAAGGCAGGCTGCAATAAGAAAGGGTGAATAAAGCCCATTCCCTGAGCTCAAATCTCTCTCCTTCAAAGGCAGAACCATATCTTTTTAAAAATGTTATGTTATATGGGAAGCTACTGCCTTTTGAAAACTGGATGCAATATGCTATTTATACTTAATTAGCTCTGTGTTTCGTCTTTTTCTTTTACAGGTCCTTGTTGGCCTATGTAAGTGCAAGTAAAATTCTGCTTTTCTTAGGGGTTTGTGATCCCTGAAATTATTTTTTAAGAAATACCTGCATAATCTATCCTGTTATGCTTTTGACTTGGACTGAATTACATTAATGGGTTCCACTCAGATCTCCCATCACACCGCACTGTTAAAGTAAACAGAAACTCACGCCATAAAGGACAAGGAAAAAATTCAGAATTATCCTTCTATTTCTTGCAATCATTTCCTTTCCTAGCCATCACCACTTAGATATACCAAGCAATTTCTAATTATTTACACCAATGCTAGTAGGAATCCAGAAGAAAAACGCAGACACTAGACAATTCCAAAAGCAAGGCTTTTGTACTAGAGCTAAAGTACTAAAGAAAAGAAAGTCCTCAGCTCCCTCTGAAATAGTTGAAAAGTTTTTCTGTTAAGTTTTCTTACACTCTGTTCATTTGCATTTAAGTCTAAAAACCAAACCTTTGGTGGAAAAAGCCAATGAGAAATTCTATACTGGTCAAAGAGTGAACATATTCATATGTGAATAAAAAAGTAATAAGAGTTATTAATAGTCAGAATTACCATGACTATTTACAGACATATATTTTTCACTTCTTCAAATATACAATATAGAAAATACAGAAGTATTTTTAGAAGGTTTTGAAAAATACAACCTGTTAACATTAAGGTTATCTACCTGGTAGATATAAAAAATATTTTTCATTGGAGGACAGAGATGAGCACATAATTTCAGCTCTGAAGGAGCTATTGCTATTCATCAGCAGGGAAGAAATGCTAGAGCAAATGAACTACCATTTTAATCTTTCTGCCTGCAATTATCTTGTCCAATTTGGTTTGACAATTTGCAGCTATGGTTTTCATATACTGATAAAACCTAGTGAGGATTCTCTGTGACTATAACATAGAATCCTTTTTTTTATTATTATTTATTTTGTTTGACTTGAAATGGTTTCTGCACTGCTGGTTTCTGCCATTTCTAAATGACCAGCAAGGTACACTCCTACAGCCTTCCTTCACTGGATGTTTGTAAGAGACAGGCAGCATGCAACAATCTACAAAATGACACCATTAATGATTCCATAGGAGTTTTAATTTTCTATTAAAACATGGACACGGTCAACTTCTTCAGCTTCAGCTCAGTTCAGTGAGAGGCAGAGAATGACACTGATCACCACAAAGAGAGAAAAGCAGATGGGAAACCTTAAGGGATGTGCCATGCTGGAATCAGCTCGGGCAAAGAGAGGCAAACAGTGGATTCATGAGGCATTGAAAATTGCGCAGGGAAAAAGCGACAAAAGGATTACTCCTGACAGGTGTGGAAACTCCTGTGGCAATGGGAGACACACAGACACAGAAAGTACCCTATCAATATGAGACTACCAAAGAACACAGGAAGATGTTTTAGAATGAACTAAGTATAATCTAAGGTGAGAGGGGCACAAAGTCTTTATTACACCTTCTTAGCATTCATTTCTTACCACTCACATATGAGCTCATTTTCTCAGCTTGCAGGTTCCCTTTAAAGATCACATTTTAACAATGCAAAGCTACTCCAGGCCGCTGGGAAATACTTTTGTCTTAACCCTTGCTAGGTCATACATAAAGCAGGATCCAGTCCTAGACATTATTCTGAGGAGTCTGGTGTGAGAATTGCAGATAAACTGTATCAGCTTCCAGTATCTCACATATACTAAGGTTTACTGCTTTTGTAAGAGATTGTTGCTAGCAGAAAACTAATGCCCACATGGAGTTCCAGCGTGTCTTCGAGGTACAGTGAAAGAAAGTGATCTCTGTCAAAGCAATCTGCTGGTAACTGCAGTTTTTGAACTTCATGAAAAGCAGCAATAATTTGAGAGCTAATGGGATACCATCAGGGAGTCTTCAAACTCTCAGGTAAGGTAATTCTTTCTTCTCAGCATGTTCTACAGCTAGAGAAGTATTATATTAGCTTGGACCCAAATTCTGAAAGGAATTCTCTATTAACATCGATCTCTTTTTCCTGGAACAGCCAACAGTAACTACTCAGAAATCAAGAACATTGAACACCTCTTTTAAAACATTCTAATGCAAGAATTTGCGCATTCAAGTCATGGTAGAAACTGCAGCAGCACCAAACACAGTGCCAGTGCCTGTTTCCTTAGCTGGCATCCCTAAAGATGGATTTTATTCTTAAACATGGAATAAAAGCATTCTGTAACATCTTTCAAGGAATTTCATTTTTGCGTATGCTTTTTAACAGCTCCTTCTCTGCTTTTCAGGAAGTTTTGTTGTTCCTTCCTAGGAACTTTTGAAATTATTTCTAGCAATGCTCCTGCTGCTTTCTGGGATTTTTTTACTACATGCTTTCAGAAATATCTCTTGTACTTTCTAGGAACTTTTCAATTGCTTTCTTATGTCCACTACTTTCTAAAATTATTTTTTCCGTACTTTCATCCAGGAATCTCCCCAAAGCTTTCCAGGTCTTTTCCTATTGTTGTCTAAGAATTTTATATGTGCTTTCTTGAATCCTCTCTGTTGATTTCTGGGAATTTTGTCTAAATGTTTAGTAGGAGTTTTTCAGGCTTCCTAGGAAATTCCCAACTGCATCCTAATATTCTTCACAAACACTTCCTCTTGTTTTCCACTAATATTTTTGTTATTTCCTAGGAATTTCCTCTAGAATTTTCTGAAAATATTACTGATTCCTTCTAGGAATTTATTAATGCTGCTTCCCAGGAATATCTCTTCTACTTACAGACCTTTTTTCACTACTATCTAGGAAACCACTAATAGGTCTTAGGAATACCACCCTGGCACTCATAAATTACTTGTAAGAATGCTCCAGATGTTTTTGAGGAATTTCCCCATGACTTTTTGGGGGTCCTGCTAATGCTGTTTTAAGTTTCCCTTCTGCTACATAAATAGACACACTTGGGATAATTGATGCTCAAACACATTCTGACAAAAAGAAAGGAAAATGTAGCTGGCCTAGAAATATTGCCAAACCATTTCACTGCTCATGCAGGTGACAGGTCAAGTTGATTTTCTGTGAATCCTTTATAGCTACACTCTATTACCTGGGGTGCACTCACGCAATGACAGTGAAGCACAGAGTTACAGCTCACCCACTCTTTCTCTAGCCTGGACCTCCATAACCACAAGGTACACGCCTTTCATCTCAGTCAATGTAATTTAATCAGCTGGCGTTCTGAATCTTGGTGCAAATAAATACTTTTCTTAGTAAATTGATTACAACTGCTAGCAGTCTCCTACCAGATTGCTTTTTCCATCATAGAGGCCTGTCAGTTATGTGTCTCCGTGTCCAGAGGTTCAATCCTCATCCTATTCTAGTTCTGTGTCAGGAGATTCAGCTCTTATCATAGGAACCTGGAAAGGCAGTACCCAGCACCTGTTCATTCAGTTTTCAAATAAATATATTGCTGTTTTTTCCAGGCTGCATCTCTGGCTAGGAAAAAGCTCTTTATAACCAATCATATAGTTAGCTCATGGCTTTCACTCCAACACTTTGAATTCTCTTTCTACAATACTTCTACAAGTATTGACAACAAATAGGCTGCTTGAGACAATAAGACCACAGACCTTCATGGCAACATCACCATACGTGCCTTTCTGTGCTTCCTGAACATTATATGTCCCTCTGATCTCGTTTTTCTTTTTTACTCTCTGGGGCAGAGATGATTATTTAGTTTTGGACTGTGCATCGCTAACTTGAGTCTGACATTCACAGATTACAGCTGGGAAGAAGTAGCTGCTTAATTTCAAATATCACCTGATAGACAGTTTTGAGCAAGTAATTTCTGCAATTTTAGAAAATTTTCAAAATTATAAACCATTATGTTAGTATAACAGAAATTCACTTAGTTGTTAATGTTGTTTTATTATACATCAGTGCTCCTATTTTGCATTTGGGACTCAGGTGAAAAGTTGCTTTCCAAACCAATTAATCCTGTGCTGTCATTTATAACCTGAAAACTTTAGGCCTCTGTCATGGTCATAGATTGCCTAAATAAATGTCAGAAGGATTCATAGATATTGATACCAATTAAAAGCCTATGCTGTTTTATTGATGGAAAACACCTTTGAGTGCTTTTCAAACGGATTCTGTCAAATTTCTTTAAAAATCACAGATGGTATGATTTGGATTTTCATTGACAGAAAAAAAAAATGCAGAGGTCTATATAATCTACTGAAAACTATGATGTCTCAAGATGT
Source organism: Rhabdornis inornatus (assembly GCA_013397075.1). Taxonomy (NCBI): domain Eukaryota; kingdom Metazoa; phylum Chordata; class Aves; order Passeriformes; family Rhabdornithidae; genus Rhabdornis; species Rhabdornis inornatus. The sequence continues at coordinate 2,476,149 of VWZS01004141.1, read as the reverse complement.
GACAAAAGTAAGACTTCCATAAGTTAATGAACAGCTGCTGTTAAAAATGTGCTCCCGTAAAAGAGCAAAGAAATTGAGGTCTTTTGTCCACTGACTTTTACTGACAAGAGATCAGAGCACACAAAGACAAATCTACTTTAAGGTTTAAAACCAGAGTAAATCTTTACTGTATGAGAATAAAGTAGTTTCATGTCTTCAGGGTTCAGTGGGCTATTTTCTTCTTAAGCCAGTTTGTTAATGAGAAATCTGTTTTCAGCATCCTTCAAGGAATGTCATTAATCTGAGATACAGGGCTCTGTTTGAAGCGACAGAAATGTGTGGGGAAATGCTGCATTTTGTAAATCTCATAAAGGTTCTTGCATTTTCCATCTGGTGAAGTATGTAACTGGCATGGAGGGCATTAACAAACTAACACTGAAGCATCCTACAGCTCTTCTAAAGGATATTTTCTAGGGATCTCAACCAAGGAAACAAATGACAAGAAATGAGGGATGTTATTCTCTCACAGTACCAGTTTGTGAGTAACTCACAAGTGCTCTAACGTGGCTGTGTTTTCTTCGTGTTTTTTCTTCCATACAACCAGCAAGGTGCTTCATAACAGCAATTGCTATTGTTGCTTAGTTGAAGAAAACTTTAGTAGACAGTACTTCCCAAGTCAATATGGGTCTGAAATGCATGCAGACTTATTGCCAAAATTATTTTAAAAATCACACAATTAGACATTTCTAAGAAGTGCTTAAAAAAGGCCGTATTTATTTTTCAGATAAACCTATAATTTGCCAAGTTTCACCACCATTTTTCTGAAATGTTGCAAGCAATTTCTAGAAATACCTATTTTCTACGTTGCATTTTACTGACTTATCCAACTTTTTTCCTGCACTGATATTATTTGAAGGATCATTATGAGTCTCTTGCTTTTTTCCAAGTGCTGAATAATGACAAAACATTTCAGCTAGCTGTAAGACTTTCTTTTTTTTTACATTCCCATCTCATTCATTAATACGTCTGCTGTGTTTTAGCTGAAAATATTTTTTGTAACTGGAGAGCTCTGCTCTTGTATACAAGAGCCTAAATAACAACAAGTGGGTTGATTAATGCAATATGCACATACCTAAAATTTTCATGATGAGTCTCAATGGACTTGAACTTGCCTTGCTAAAGTAATTTCTTCTTCTATTTGCTGGTCAAGAAGAATTAAATTCCATATTCTGAGTTACAGCACTTGAAATTGGTTGTTAAATCCAAAGAGATGGAAAGGAGTTTGGGGTTAGCATATTAAGCACATCTTGCTCTAGACACGATCTTAACTTACATTGTATTGCATTAATAGTCTCTTTAATGTTAGATTTCTCCACTGTCTTGAGTGGGAGATCTGAAAATATGTGAATAATGCTTTCCTTTGTTTTGCTGTAAAAAGACAGCTGTTCTCTACTGATCTGAACTAAAAATAGAATTCTCATTTTAATGACATTTTAGACACATAGTCACTAAAAATAAGTAATTCAATAAGGAATTTAGCAGCATTCAGAAGACAATGAACAGGTTGAAAGTTCCATGATCCACTGGCTATATGACTGACAGCAGAATCTGATTTTCAGTAGAATTAGGTGCTCTTTACTCTTTTTTCTCAGATTAAAAGGCATATAAATACCTTTTTAGACATACTCAGGCTCCTTCTGTGTGGTTTGAGTGCCAAGAAAGGGTCTCACTTCTAAGGAATCATGCTGATGCTTTTAGGCAAACACAGATCATCCCATTGCACTGAGATGCTCAAAGCAGGAGTCAAGCACCTCTGCAGAAGACATTCATGGAATTGATTCAGGGCTGACACAAGACTTTCCTGTGACCTTTGATCATGGTTGCCAGCAAAGCCTGAACTAACTTCCTCATTCAAAAATTCACTAATTCCCAGCCAATTGCTGCAGGCTTACTAACTACCCAAACATTTCAGAATATCTCTCTTCAAGCCCAGAAGCAGCAGGACTTTCAAGGAACATTTTTCCTTTTTTTCTTTTCAATGAAAGAGATCAAGTAAATTCAATTAAGTCTCACTGTAAGTGTGCAGCATTTCCAGACTAACAAAAATATAGTACATTCTATGTGAAGAGATGTTGCATTAAAATCTTGGATTTTATGACTGTTTGTAAATAAGTAAACCTATTCCACTGTCTCCAAAAATATTCTAGGAAAGCCATGTTGGCAACAGGCTGGAAGCCTTACCAGTCTCTTCTAGTGAAGGCATATTGGGGAATACTTTGTAGACACCAACCTACAACACTCATTAGGGATCATCACTCATTCTGTAAAGTGTCAATATACTCTGTTTGGATAGGTATTTTCACTTGGATGAAAAACCTTGATGGTTATTGCCCATATATTTGTGTAGATGAAGGAATATAAGATTTAGTCTTAGCTGGACTTCTTAGTGCCAGTTTAATGAGAGGACAAATGCATTTCTTGCAGACCCTACAAACTGGATTTTTTTCCTGCATTGACAAACAGCAGGGAAAGTGATCAGCTCTGGAAGCACTTTTTGACACTATACTTACTGTGGGAGAGACAGAAGTCTCATCTCATTATCCCAGTTTTGCTCTCTTACAAGCAATGCTCAGAGATTCCTAGGGGAACAGAAGCTGCCATTTAGCGATGATTTCGGTTCCAACCTAGCAATACTCACTTTTTCAGAAAAGTCTTTTTGGGGTTGAGATAGTCATGGTGTTTGGTTGGTTGTTTTTTTTCCAAATGCAATTTTAAAATTGCAGGGAATAAAAACAGAATGTCAAAACAAGGGGGAGCAGAATGACAACCATGACAACTAACCTGTAAACACAGTGAAATCATTTATTTGTCCATAATCTGTTATAGCTTTAGCATTTCTTTGATGAGTGACTCATTTATGATATATCACTACTTCTATTGGCTGGAGTTTTATCTGAGCTGTGGTTTGACAATAGAGCAAGAGTGACTTGCAGAATCCTAGCACCAGATTGAAAATGATACAGTCACAGAATAGTAAGTGCCCATCTGCTGTAAAGTCCTATTCTTTTGAGGGAGTATTTTTGAGAACTTTCAGGGATTTTTGTGTCTTCTGTGACACTCAGTGGGTGAGCCAGGCCCAGTTCTGTTAGTCAACACCTTTCTAATGCTATGTGGGTTAGTTGATCTTCCTCAAGTAAAAGCACAGGCAGCCTGAGCTCTCTAACAGTGTCCTGGGGTGCTCCCACAGAATATGCATCCTGTGCCTGCAGTTATCTGGGTCATACCTGCCCTATTTTTAGATCTGAACACACACAGAAGCAGCACTGCGTCTCAGGGCCCAAAGTGTGCGGTGCTGTGCCTGTTTCCCGATCTCTTTAACTACAGAATTCTGAACAGCCAGCAAGGATAAGTGTATTCCCAACACAAAGCTTTGCAGCTCTGAATGTGGATTCCTTGCATAGATCACCTAGTTCCCAGACAGCTGCAGTTCTCATGAATATGCAGCTATCCAAATCCTCTGGAGGAACAATAAGTAAAGATGCTAAAAGCAAACTGGGTACTTTTCTCTTCTTCCAAACCATAGTTGCTTGGCTTCCATCTTTATTTATGCTATTATGTATTTTTTTTTACTTTTTAAAGTTTCCCCTTTTTCCCTATATTTAGGAATGAATAGAGTTGTTATGACTAAAGTAAGACTAAGAAGTTATGGTTAGGGAACAGTTTCTGAACAAAAATGAAAGAAAGAAAGAGGAAAGACTGAAGAGCACGCTCAAGAAAGAAACAGGCAAGGGTGAAAAAAAGCAGAGATTCTAAAAGAAAAAGTACAAAGTAGTGCAAAGAAGAGCCAGAGGGAAGGAAAGTAAGTTGATAAAAGGCAAGTGGCAGAAAGGAAGAATGAAGGTGACAGAAGAAAAATAGTTGTAGGAATTAAAGACAACTCCCCTAAGACTCAGCATTTACAAAAAGATCATTCCATATAATGTTCTCAGATCAATTTCCTTCCTTCACTATGTTTGGTGGTTTCCATACAATACTGTTAATCATGAGAGGAAATATTTTTATTCTAAATTTAGAGTCCAAGTCGTTTATCACTTTTGTTTCTGTTCAGGTGGCTGTTATTCTAGGCTAGCATGACAGAGCAAGAATTAATGGAATTAGGAGATAATTTAAATTCTTCATCTTGAATAGTCAGCAGGACTGAGGAGAGTTATGCACATTCAGTTATCCGCTGAATATTATGTTAGGCTTATATTCATTACATTGGTTCTTTCTTATTTACATGATCTTTCTAAATTGAGAATTTACTCCAGTCTTTGGTCTATTGCCCCTGTTCAGACCCCCCTAGACTTTCCTCAATAAAGTCCCAGACTTATCACTTCTCAATTACTTCTAAAGAGATTTCTGTCCTATAAAATGCTGCACTTAAAGAGTTAGCAGATAAAGACATCACATATGTTCAAGGGTTGCCTTAAGGCCAAACAGGATGGATGCTCAGATAAGAGATTCAAAAAAAGGATGCTGTGCTTTACAAATGTAATTCATTTGAATGCTTATTAAAACAGACATGTGAAACAAATACATGTGTAGACAAAATATGCATTATATACACACACAACTTATCTGTCATAATATATAAAGTCTAAAAGACTTGTAGACACATTGGTATTTGCAGAACCACGTAGTTAACAATAAAGCCCCAGATCCTTTTAGCCTTGTTTTCTGCAGCATGGTTTTGTATGGATAAAAGTATTCTTGATATCAAAAGAATTACAGTGATCTTTAGTCAATGCAACAAAAAAAGTGCAGAGAATGATAACTATATAGATCATTGCACATAGCTTGCTTTTCCCATTTTTTCAGTGAATAAACTTGCCTACTGACACCCAGACTTCTTTCTGGACTGCGTTGCTCTCAGTTATGTTAACTATCACTTTGGGTTTTAATAAGGACATTTGAATGAATATTTTTTAAAGGACATATCATCTCATTAGGTAAAATGTTGTAACAAATCTTTCACTTTTAAAAGATAAACACAATTAATATCCTCTCACGGCAGCTTCTACCCACATATTTTCCCCTATGTCACAGTAGACAATTAGAAATCGTATTTTTAAGAATGGCTTTCCTGTGCCTACCAGTCGTTTTACTGATATTGTTTACTTAGGTGCAGAGCAACTTCTGTGATGAATTCTTAGCTGATCAAGTGGGAAAATGCACCATCCCAATTAAAAAAAAAAAAAAATAAAAAAAAATAAAAAAATCACACTGAGCAGTATTGACATTGACTCACTCAGTTGTGATGTGTCCTCTCAGCCACCACTCTAGGAGTTACTCACTGCTCATTTGCAAACCTGCTGAGAGCCAGCGTGGATCTGCTTTCAGCACTTGGCTGCTTTGTGCAGTCTCCAGCAAGGAGGGGAAACAGCAATCAGTTTGGGGCAAGCACAGAGGCTTTCAGCTATTCTAATTCTGAAAGATTTTGTATTCCTGCACCCAGCCACCACTCTGACACTCAAAAGAGAACCACAGAAATTATCTTCTCCAGCTTGTCATGGCGTAGATACTTTGAAATTATTTTGACTTTCAATACAAGCACTCTCCCAAGACAACCTAAGTTCCAAGGCCCCAGATGTATATCCCATGAGAATTCTCTGCTGTGATATTCTCTAACCAAGTAAAACTGCTCTGTTCAAGTCTCTTGTGTATATATCTTTTTACCAGAAAAAGGAAAACCATGACAGAAAATCCAAAGCCTGCATGAAACTAGTTGAAATCAAAGCGGAATTACAATCTTTTTGATCATGCAGTGGCAATAGAGAGGAGCTGCCATTATATATGGGCATATTCTTCCCTATTTCCATATGCCAGGAATATATTAGAAAAATTTGGTTTATGTTTTGTTATTTATATTAACTTATTTTAAAAATTTTAAAAAAACCCAAACACGAAATTATTAATAGAGATATTAGAAAAAAAATTCCAAGAAAAACAGAAAAATCAAAATATTGACATTTCTCTGTAGCTAATTTCCAGCTGTTACAAAATTTAACCAAAATAATTATGTATCATATGGAATTGCTGCTGGTTTTCTGTAGTACACAGCATGGCAGAGCCTGACTTGAAACAGAGGCCCCCAAACGACATCAGCATTAACCCCCGGTCTAGCTAAAACTGGGAGCCATAGATGAGTTTGGTCTCCTAAAGATACAGTTTCACTTGAACACAATAGGTATGTAACCTTCAAAATAATAATAAAAAAAAATCTCCTGTAGATTAAAAAGAAAATAAAATACAGCAAACTTGTAGGCACAACAGGAGAAACTGATAGGAGCTGACATTTGTTACAGTATGTAAGGCAAATGCAGTAAATGAAAATGCTTTATGGATTTAAGGAAAAGTTGGTCTGAAAAGAGCAAAGAAGAAGCAGTTGCTTATATTCACTGAAATAATTTGGATAACAAGGCTTTCATGGCTACCATCCTAAGAGTTAACCAATCTGTTCAGCCAGGCCTTGTTATGATCACAATCTATAAAGAGGCTAGGTCATAATTTGTTTGGGTTTTGGGGCGGAGTTTTTTGGTTTTATTTTTTCTTTGGTTAAGGTTCATATCCCACTCACATTGCAGCTCCATTCCCTAGGGGGACTTCAATGAAAGATCATACATTTGCAACTGAGATGAAAAGATATGGAAAGGAGATTGCAGACAGATACAGCCACTGAAATAGTTAACAAAAATAGTTTCCCTTTTCTAGTCAGTCACAATTTTTCAGATGCCTCATTGCATCATAAATTAATGTTCTCCAGCTGATATGCACTTCTTTTAATAAAATACAAAATTAGTAAATGCTATATATTATACTGTTCTATGCTATCATTAATGCATATGTACATCACAAATTACAGAACTTTACCTCCCTAATGTTTAGGATCTACTCTTAAATAGAGCAATTTTTATTATATATATATTAATCAAAACTGTTCAGCAGCATTATTCATGATTATATTTCTCATTCATGGCAGTTAGTTGCTATTTGAAATTTGGGCTATACTCATTAAGCTCTGGGGCTACGTGGCAAGCCTTGATTTTCTTTTGGGGCAAGTTCCTACATCTAGGATTTCTTTGCAGAAACATTTGGCATTTTCCTTTAAGATGTAATGAGCTTCCCAGATTTTTCTGACAATTAAGTCATTAGGTATATGTTTTCCGGGCAGAACCCCCAAAGAGACCTCAACTCATTAGGAGTAACTTATTTAATATTTCAGCTGAATACATGTGAAATACCTCCATTGAACATTCTGGTAAATATCCATCTCTGTTAAACATACATGATGGCCTGTATGTCTTTTTCTGCAGAAATAAAAGAAACAGAAAAGCCCCATAAAGGTCAACAAAATCTGAATTAAAATGAACAGACACTGGCAATTTCTAACTATGCAAGTATCTGAAAAGCTAGTGTTTATTTCTTTATTTTGTATGCTGAAGGGCTCTGCAGACCACTAGTTACCTCACTTCATAGAATATAAAAGGGACTCATTTTTAAATCTGGTTTAAATTTCTCATGGTGAATGAACGTGTGAAATCTAATCTTTATTCAGACAATGAAACCCAAGAACCAATCTAAGATTTAATGCTGAAAATATAAGAAAAAATATTCTGCAGGTTGTTTAGATGTGCCTAATTTTACCTTACTAGCTGTGTTCCATTCCTTATTAAATACCTCTGGTTTAGAATCATGGGCTTTTTAATAGCACTCTAAATTAAACTTAATTCCACCTTCATAGCCTCTCTACTAAAAAGAATGTTCTAAGGTTAGAAGCCATTGTGAAGTTTAAATCTGTTTGAATTACTGATCACGTTTCAGACCACTTTAAATAACTTTTATAATATACACATTGAAGTTTCTGGTGAGGGCACTGTAAGATCTGTGAAACATTACTATGATATAGCAACGTCATTATTAATAAACTAATAATAAATGTTGAAAATGAAACTCAGAATTCTTTCTCCTCTGAAACAAAATTTTTCTTCATATCCTGTCTATTTATGACACACCACAATGATTCAACAGTAGAGTTGAAGTTACCTGTCCTTATAAGCAATAAAATGTCAGGCTAGATAGCTTTCCTTAACCACCATGATCAGAGGTGGTTACATGTTCTTCTTTGAATTAATAATTGAAAATCTATGACATGTCACATCTTGTTGATAAAACTGAGAGGATTCATTCTGATTATTTACAGGATGTAATCAAATTACTCTGGCAGTGATTATAAAAACTCTGACAAACTATTTTTTAATGAAGAAGTCTTCTTTGCATCTTAAACATAGCCAGTTGTGTCCCTTCTGGTTCACTGCAGGCTTTGCCCTGACAGGGTGCATATGCATAGTCTGTTATCCTATTTGCACCATAAAATCAAAGTTTTAAATGCCTGGACTCTGATGGAAAGTGCATCTCTCTCATAAAGACAGATTGGGGTCAGCCACAGCCATAGTTCAGACACAAGAGTTTGTGGAGATAAAAAACTGCTTGTGAGTGACAAACTCATCTCCCTCCTTCCCAAGTCAAAAGCATATACCCGTTTCTCAGTACTAAACCTTATTCTACCTATTTGCAGGAAAGATGAATGTCAGAAATTGTATTTTAGGCTGCTGTGTACTTTACAGTACAGATGAAGCAAGATTCAAAATTAAGCAAATGCTCTCTTAGCAAAATCATAACTTTCATGCAAAAAATGCCATTTTCTAGCAGAACATGTACATGAACCATGGCCTCTTCTCAGAAAGCAAAAGGTGATGTACCCAAAGTCATAGTGACTATTCTTCCATTGTCATTTCCAAGAAGTCACAAACCACCTATTTCTCAAACGCCTTAGAAATTTAAAAAAAAAAAATTGAATTAACTTTACAGGGGCACTGACTATTTCTCAAGCAAATGGCTGATCCCTAAAATATATGTTATATTTTGTCTGTACCTCAAAGGTAACTGTCTGGAACAATTAATTTAAAAATCTATCTGTATAAATGCATACATTAGTCCTGTATATAGACCAATTCAAACAGAGCAGATAATAGAATAATTCTCCATTCTTTGCTACATACAGAAAATTAATTACCAAGCAAATACATGCTTATTTTATTGCATCAGTGTTGTGTAAGTCAGTTCAGAAAAGCTAAATTTCATGCTTTTCTAGTTTCCCCTCAAAGAGTGGGAACTCTTTCCAACTCATTAAGGAAACGAAGGAAAGGTGAGTGGTTTATGGACACAGGTTAACACTATCATCTGATGCAAAGAGAAAAAAAACTGAAAAGTTACTGTGCACTTGATGGAATAACAGCTGGTAAGGTATTAAACAGCAACTTTCATTTACTGTAAACTATTAAACTACAGTAGGGCAGAAGGCTGAAAATGAAATTAAACTCAGCCATACATCACCAGTGATTTTCCTTTCAGCAGCTTTGAACTCTGCAATGGATTATGCAGTGAATGTGTGTACATGGCATTGTGCTGGAAGCATTTGCAGAACAGGAAGCTACTTGCTCTGCAGATCTAAACTGGAGTAATTTCAACCATATAAGAAAACTTTGAGAGCATTAACTATATTGTGTATTACAAGGAAAAAAGTAGGATATCCCAAACAAAAGCAAACAAAACTTTGACAGAATTCAATCTAGAAGAATGTCTTTTATAAGTGCCTTCCGAAAAAATGGCATCTTCTCCTCACTAATTCTCTTAACAAAAGGCTGAGTTACAGCATTATCCTTGTTTAGTGGAAAATATAGAAAATTAAGAAAAGCTAATTTTTTTCTTTTAGATTATCTCTTGTTATTTGACACTATTTGTTTTAGAACTGTTTTCCTAGTGGAACAGTAACAAAAATATTGCATCATAAGGGAACCAACATTCCCCAGTAATGAAACGTCACTCCAGAAGAAAATATTTTCATACTTGCAGGATTTGCAGTGAAATCTACAACACTTCAATATTTTATGTGCACTTTCGAAGCTCCTGTTTTGATCACATGAAAAAATCAAGCTTAAAGAATTCCAAGGAGCTGAAAGCACAACCAGCTGAATCCAAGACTCCAGTGACTTTCATTTTTCCAGCTCACATAGAAATGTGACACACATATACCAAAACGAAGATGCAAAGCCAACCATAAAATGAATTTAGAATGTGTTCATCCAACTGACATCACCTCATCAGCATTGTACAGATGTCCAGAGCTCCACATGTACCATTTACAGATAGAATGTGTTCCTATTATAGTTTCAAGAGTACAAAATCTCTAAGCTCATATACTAAAACTAGTTCATGGTCTAAACAATGCATTATCATTCAATATGATACAGGAAACAGAATTCTAGAAGCTACATTCAACAACTTTAAAAAAATCAGCAGCATCTGCAGTTTCCATTTTGCCCCACTGTCTTTTTTTTGCTACACCTTTTAATTTATTTTAATGTCATACAGCATTTTAAGACACAAGAAGGGGTCGTTCGAGAATACTTATTGTCTTATTAATCCAGACTGCATTCTTAAACAGGAAAAAAAATTAAATATATGTTTATAAATTACAAATTTAGGTAATCTTAAAAGTGAATATTTGTAAAGCACTCTAATAATTTTCACTTTAAGGATTGATTCATTTTTAATTTGGTTGCTATATGAAACTTGGTACTCAATAATTGGATATTGTGCTATAAAAAAAATTAGAGAATCCACAGATGGACACTGAGACATCCAAATTCCTTGTGTAGTTTTGAAAATCTTGGCCTAAAAACACTCCGGTCTTGAATTACACTAATAAAAATAAAGTTAAAATTATTTTTATTAGTGTAATTCAAGACCGGAGTGAATAACCTGAATTACCAGAGCAATCTGGTCTGGTTTGACAGTTGGCCTTTCTTGGAGGGAGAATTTAGACTGGAGACCTTCTGAGGACCCTTCCAACTGGAATTATTCTTTGCCTTTTTAGAAACAGTTCCTGAATGCATCTGCTGAAAAGTTTGCACACTGATAGTTTAAGTAAGGCCGAGTACTGTGCTACACAGTGACAAACCAGATTACAATCCACACTGGATCACAAAATAAATCCCTCTTGAAGAAATCACACCCTGCCACTATTAAAAGGAAGGAATCTATGAAGCAGAGATACAGGACCCCAGAGATCTACACCAAGTTTATTTTAACAATGATCACTGCTTAATCTGAATTATTCTGACAGAGAGGTATGAAGGTATTTGCCTATACTGTCAAGTTTCTGATTTTAGAAAACGCATTAAGTTTTTCCCTGGCATATATATCTGTGTGCAAAGGGTAAGATTTTATGAGGAATTTACCTTCCCAGAATTGCAAAAAAATGCACATCTACCCTCATCAAGTCAGTGTAAAGAAGTGAAGAATAATTAAAATGCCTGGCTTACCTTAATTGACAGCGGACTTGGTTCAGCCACAAGGTCAGTACATCACAGTAAACATTACAGCTTTTTGACCTTTCATTGAACTATTACCATGAACTGGAGCACTCTCTATGCTTGTTTTTAAAGGTAGTTTAAGAAAATCAGGACTGTCTCTTGAGCTAAAACTATTCTGAAAAACCCAGCTGAGAGAAGTTAGGATACCACTTGGTCATGAACTGTGGTTATAGCTAGAGAGAGCCAGAGCACAACATAACCACACACAACAGTGAGTGGACATATGATATCAAATATCTCATTTCTGAGTAGAAATTGGATAGCAAGAGTACTATTAATAGAAAATAAGCACCAACAATAACTTTCTTAAGCAATTGAGAAAATATTCCAACCTGCTTTGTCAGTTTAATTCCCACAAGTTATGCAGCAGTCCAAAATTTTTAATGTTAAGAAATTGCTTCTAGTTCACACAAAGTTCAGTCTTTTTTATTTAACCAGAGTTCCAGCCTGTACTGAACTGTTTTCAGTGCATCAAGTACCCACAACGATGTATTGCAATAGCAAAGCTAAGAACCAAGTTCCTCATTGTTACTATTTCCTTGGACTTTGTCCTCACAAATAAAAGGCATGGAGTGGTAATTCAAGCTCTGCTTCAGTTTCTCAATGAACTTCAACCTCCAGAAGCCACAGCAACATCAATTCCCCTTTCACCTCATGTTCTTTTTCCCTTTAAGTACTGATTAATTCTGTATGTAATAAAAGCTCTTTTTTTAACACGTGCCAAGAACTTAATACAAGAAATTGGACAGATCTTCAATATAACTTCATTGACTTTTAATGATTTACAACAGATGAGAAGATGAGAATCTGTCTTCCAAAAGTATACTATTAATTAAGTTATGAAGAGTTGGCTGCTTGCAGTGTTTAATATAATTCTTGGATGTTCCTTGTTATGCATCTGAATTTCAATGAAACTTGTACCAATAGATAGATATTGACATTCTCATGAATACCAAATGAGTTCATTAGCACTTGCCCTGCAATGGTGAATACCTGCTGAATTTATAATTGAGTGGCCTTCAAATGAAACTGCTGGCCACTATCAGGCTCCAATGGTTTTTCATCAAATTTCAAACTTTCCCACCTTTTCCATCTTTTCTTTGTGAAATGGACCTAGAAAATAGGAGGGGAAAAACCAATTAGCAGAGAGATGAGAGGCAAGAATGCCACACCCCACAGACATGCTTACTGCACTGAGGTTCTGACATAATTCAATACAGTACATCTAGGGATGTGATTCTCGTCTGTAAAGGGTCTGTCAAAAAATATGAATCTTTTACACTTTTCCAAATAAAGCCATTTGCTTAATAATTAAGAGAGAACTAGAATGCCTTTTGGCAAAGGGTAGGGGTCAGAAATACACTTCCATCTTTCAAAAGTGTTTTTCGTGCAGCAGTGACTGTCAGCTCTGGCAATACACCTTAAGCTCTTGGCTGCTTATTATCTGATAGCACTCCCTCACAGCATCCTTCCATCATGGTTTGGCAGCTGGTTCACATCCATTTCCCACACACACACTTTCCTCCTAGTTTAAAATGGGTCATAGCTAGGTCATCTCCAATACTGTTGTTAACATTTACACTGCTTGCAAAATGGCAGCGAGGAAAAATGAAAGCTAATATGGAGGCTGAAAGGGAAATACAGAACAGCAGCAACAAAGAGTTGTTCTTCCCAGCTAAACACTAATGTATCTGAAAGCATTTGCAATTTGCAGAGACCAAAGACAGTTAGGAATGAAGGACAAAGCCAGAAGCCTACAGTAGTTAAAGGTAATTGACCTTGAATGTGAATTTAGCAGTGAGAGAGAGTAGAGAAGATTGTAGGTACAGGAGAATTGCATGCTTTACTTTTTTCAGATGAATGCCAACTTATTTAAAAGGGAAAAGTAGGTACTATGCAAGAGTAAGAAAGGAGCAAATAAAGCCTATGTACCTAGTGATGGTTGAATTTTCTGATGACAGATAAAGAAAAATCCTGGAATGGAAATTCTTAGCAATGCTATCAGCTAGAAGTCCTCATATGGAAAATACTCAGAATCCAGTACAGTGAAATTGTTTTTGTAAGAGACTGATTATGTCTTGTCTCTCATCTACATTTTCAGTATGAGTCCCATTGATATCAACTAGATTGGAACACCATTCTGTGAAGTTAGAAACAAAATAAAAAATATCTGGGATGCAGGAGATAGACATGCAAACTGATCATTGCAACATGCGCACAACTAAAATTAATTTCAGATGTAACTATCCCTATCATTGTGATACCATACATAAATGCATATATAATATACATCTATGTAAAAATTGTAACACTAACTCATTAGTGGTCATTGCTGTAAGACACTAACAGAATTACTTATCTTGGAACACAGAAATGCACATGACCTTAAAATCTATGTACTGGGGGAGAATTTTCTGCTTAAACAAGGAAAGAAGTGATTAAAATCAACATCTCTCCACCATGCCAGATGAATTCTGGTTTTGGAAGTTTGGTGGCCTGAAACACTAAAACAGATTGGGAAAGTATGTGAAATTCGTTCTGTAACAGCAAAGAAAGAAATTACAATATCTTTTGCACAACACCATTTCCACACTGTTCTAACCTCAAAACAAAACTTATATGAGCAGGAGAATGAGTAGACCTCTTTTATTCTGGTCTTCTTCTTTTTGCAATAGGACCTATGAATGTCATCAACAAGAACACTATAACGAAAAATAATACCCCAAGTTTTCCAAAGCAAATGTAAACATTTAGAAGTGAAAGAAAAGCTATTACTGGTCAAAGGGGTGAGTATGACATATGAATTCTGTCATGTGATCAGTTCAAAACCATAAAAACAGTCACCCTCCCATACTACCTTCTTAATGCTAGCTTCCTAACTTCTTATTGCCCTTTTTGATTTTACATAAGGTGATTTATATGAGCATTAATATGAGGCATAAAAACCTTGTAAAAACTTATAAATCTACAGGGTTTTAAGTGGGAACATACATTTTTTCCTCCCTCTCACTTTCCCCATAACTGAATTTATGTACATGAGTAAGCAATTTCAACAGAAAGTGATAGAGCAACTTTTACTTTCTCTCAGTGGAGACTTTTTTTAAGATTTGCAAGCATTAAAAGGGATTGTTTTTCTCCAGCACGGCCAAGAGATATCCTGCTGTATTGTAGGAAGCAGAACAGATTGCCATTTTTTTCAAAGGTAAATTCTTTGTACCATGCAAGTAGCTTAAACAATCCCTCAATGCATAGAGCCCTCATGGGAAGAGAAGTTCCTGGCTGCAGCCTCTCACCAAGATATACGAGTATGTTGTGAGTACTTCTTTCATCTAGGTTTAGGATCAACTAAATGTTAAATGCTAGTGTGAGAAACCAGGGCTATTCAGGAAAGTGCCAGTTTTTCCCAAGTTCATCACCTGGTAATGGAGAACCTCAGTATTATCTTGTACATTCACTCAAATCTGGTGATAAGAAACATTCTCATGGAGGGCCAAATCTGTCTTGTGTACAAACAGATACCCATCTGAATTCAGAAAGACATTTGCTTAGAACAGCTGCTGGTTTAGAGTGGAAGTATTTGGAAAAGGGATAATATTTCCATGCTGAAAGACAACCCACTTTCAAGAAGATGGTTCAAACAGGAAAGCAGCCTGGACACCATAGCTGATTTGAGTATGATTCATGCACTTGAAACAGTCCTGCATAAACAGGCACAATTATTAAAGAATAGCTGCATAATCTTTCCATTTATAAGGGGGTTTTTATTTGCTTTTGTTTTTTTCCTTTGAGGGAGAAAATTTCTCAGTTCAGAATGATTCTATTCTTTCATGTGCAATACCACTAAACTGCTTTTTACTATTTGGAACCCTCAATATGGAGTCCAACTCAGCAGCAACAGTGTAGTCCCATTTCAAATGTTTCTTACTTGTATAGAATTTTATAAGATTAAGGGGACTTCTTTCTGTTTAAAATGGTGCTCTTAGAGCCATTGGAGCTCTTGGTTCATACTCCTGAAGCTGTCAAAACGTAGGCCTCATGCCAGAAGATGAATTCCTGTAAACACTAACTACATGACACAACGAACCACACCACAGAAATTTCTAGTAAAACCAAGATACAGTATTTGAATTGGATCTCTTAAAGTTTTTAAATAAATGAGAGGAAACAATCCTGCCAGACTTTACTATGTCAAGGTTTTGTGAATATCAATGTTTCTAGCAGTAATTTTATTCCATTAAATATGGATTTAGTACTTCTGATAAATGTCTAGAAACACAACTTACAATGTCAGGACCAATGAACAAGTGGGTCATTACACCTGTACTACACTTGGATCAGGTATAGAGTAGCTGCCTGGAGTGCATTTATCCCTGTGTCCAGAAAGATGCTGAGCTCTAGTGTAAAGCTGCACAAATTTAGCAGCACTAGACTGATTGTAGCTTTACTGCTAACACATTTTAAATCGTGCATTTGTTTAATTTCCCCACTGACTTAGACCAGAATTCAGAGCACTTCACAGCACAAAGGCATAAGGCTCCTGCAGAAAAAGTTGGAATTACACTCAATGATTTTGCTGCGTATTCAGTTATCTTGGTTGTGAGGAGAAGATGCCGAGACAGTAGAGGAAGGGAATAGTTGTTCTGTGTTGTGTTATCTTGGACAGCTACCAACCTTCTCATAAAGAGCAGCCAAAGACAGGCTTTTAGTCAATCATGTGCATGGATTCTGTTTCTTGAGCCTGTTGTGTGGGTATCTGTATCTAAGCTGGTCATCTCAGGCTCCCTTATACTGATTGTGATCTAAACAATAAAAAAGGTATCAAGGGTTCAATGCTAACTCATTTTAAAACAGACATTAACTTCTGATCATCTGAACTGCACCACTGATGACATGGGCTGCCTGGGGTGACTTTCTTACATGTGCATACATCATACTTGGGATATACATTCATATCTATTCAGATAAATCCCACTTTCACATAAAGCAGTGGGTTCTACTGCTGGAGGCTGCCACTTTATCATCCCTCCTTCAACACACCGGCTTGACTGAGACCACCAGCAGAAAAGATGCAACACAGGCATGAATGCTCCTTGACACGGCTTTCTATGCTGCTTTCTATCCCTTTGTGCAGGAGATTATTCTATGGTTTTTGGTCCACATCCCTGTCATGGTAACAATAGTCTTAGGCTGAGTAAACCACTGTGCTTGATTCAGCTCACAGCTAAACTTCATAGTTTTGCTATCTTCTGTGAAAGGTATTTAATTTTTTCATCATCCTTCAGGATGAATAATGGGTATTTATTATCTTGAGAAGTTCTCATTTGCATTCAATCTTGTGGCTTAAGCTCATCAATAATACTAATTCACACTTACATAGCACATTTCATCTGAAGAACATAAAGCACTTCATAATTGTCAAATGATTAAATTTTACAACATCTCCCAAAGGTAAAAGTATTTCATTCACAGAAGGCCTGGTCTCTATTGTTACTATGTCTGCGTGCTGGGTTTTTTGAGAATTGGCATAAAGCTCAACAGCAAGCTGTACACATGTAGCTATATAAAGATTAATTTTCTGTGTTCAGCACCACATTGGAGAAAAATTTCAGCATGTTAAGGAATCTTTGTGCTAACTTGTGCAGCGATATTGCATTTAACCCAGCAGTTCTCATCTATGTTCAAACTCAGTACAACGGTCACAGTCCTGGACTACCTAAAGGGTAAAATTAAGCAAATGTTTCAGTCATAAAAGCTGTTCAGTCTGAGTTAGGCAGCTACTAGTCAATTATATAGATCAGACTCCCTTATCTGTAATAATTTCTTTGAGGTTTCCCAAGTTACCAAGAAAACTCGGGTGGAATCAATTTTCATGTGTATTCAACATCACCAACCCTTCCTGTTTGTTTTCAAGGCTGCATCATGTGCATCCAATCTTTGGGACATACAAGACCTGCATTTGCAGTTTCTCACAGCACATTCTCTTCTCCTTGGAAAAGGTGGGAGGTGGAAGGCAGGAAAATTCCACATAAGTCTAGAAAACACTAGAAAACTTCTAGAACTGGGCACTACCACCATTCACCTACAGAAAAAGGGAAAGGGAAACATTGAGTGATGTCCTAGAAAAGGGGAGATCTTCAGTGTAATAATTTGTGGGTCCAAAAAGGAATAAAAAGTAAAGGAAAGCATTCAGTTGGAGTCTGATAAAAGCAGCCCCAACAGATCCTCTACAGGCACTCCTGTCCCATGCTGGGTGTCAGGTCATGTCTCAGCTGAAGTCCCAGAGTGGGGCTGCAGCTAAGCCCTTATGTATAAAATATGGGACATGTCCCAGCTCCATGGGTTTGGTCTGCCAAGGCTTCTCCTTACAGCCAGATCTGATTTGGCACAAGGCATGGAAGAGATAAGGAGCATCAATAATGACAGAAGTTCCCTTGTGGTGTTGTACGGCAAGATTCTAGATCACATTTCCAAAGTCTATACCTAATGAAAATGAAAAGCAAAGCGAATTATTTAATTGGAAAAGGATAGCCTGTCTTTCCAGAAGTCACTGCAAGAGCTGTTCGCTTCCATTTTACTAATACCATTGCCCATAATCTTAATTTTGCCCTGTAGGGAATACTTTTGACACTATATTTTTAGTACAGCACAGATGTCTCCTACAGAAAGGAGCCACAGGTGAACACCATAACAGTCAGTGAGAGCAAGCATTTGAGACTTGGCAATAATCTTGATAATTACATTTTCTCCTTCCTTTCTGTAGCACTTCATTTAAGTGAATAAAATGTTCTTTGCATCTATTTTTTCTGGACAATTATTTGTTTAAGTCAGTAAACACTTACTCATGCTATGCACAATTAAACTTCTTCCTACCCATCTGTGAAATAGCTTACGTTTTCTGTCACAAAATCTACAGCAGCTACAGCAACCTAAGCCCTAAAATAGAATTACAAATCTAGAAACATGAAGGGCCAGACATACAGAACTGTTCCTAACAATGGCTAACACAAATAATTTCCAAGTTAGAATTCACATACTAGAATTGGCTAGGATTTCTTTTAAATCATAAAATCCTGCTTTTTAAATGCCATCTGAATGTCAGAACTTTGGAGTGCCATATTTCACTTGAAACATGTCATTTCACACTAGGAGAGGGACATTTTTCAGAGTTATGCATAAAAGATGTCTCTTCTCCATGGTAATTTATGAAAGAGATTAAGCCTGTGTTAACTTTGCTGTGTAATCACTTGACAGTGCTATCCCACACTACTGTGGTAATGAAACACTAAGTACACAACAATAGCAGAGCAAGTTTTACACCATTGCCATACATACAAGAACATTATTACTTGTTGCCATAATGAGCAGTTCTTATAATAGCAGATTTTGCAGACACAGTACACAGATTTTACCAGTTTATTTACATCACTGGTTCAGTTTCCTGGAAAATAGCAACTACCTCTCTCAAGGGTTCTTTTCCAGCTCACCATCCCCTTGCAAAGGAATATCAGCAATCCTTTCTCCACTGGTGAGGTCAAATGTAATTCCATCATCATAGCAGTCATAGTGTCAATGGAGTGTGATGTTGATGGGGTTGTACTTGAGAATATTGTACCCAAAATATATCCTAATATTATATTTCAATGAATACCAAGGAAGCTAGAGAAGCATGCACATGCTGATTGCAGTGTGATACTTCATAAAGAACATTAAAAAAAACTATTAAGCTGTTATTATTCAGTAGTACCTCACTGCACTGCTGACCAGGTAAGTATCTATTTCTAAAACTCTGATCACTCGCCGATTTCCATCTGAGTGAGCATAACAAAAGAAAAATCCTAAAATTCATTCAGTCTGAAGAAAACACCAAACCAGATACATACAAGACATTAAAAGTAACTGCAGTGGTATAAAGATGAAGCATTAAGTTGATGAAACAGAGCTGTGAATACAGAATGAGTCCTGTATGGATGTGGCAGGATCTGTGGGAAGAAGCAGGACTTGGCAGTTTGGTGACCATTCAGTGCAGCCTCTGCACTCCTGCAGCCATAGCAGGACAGACACAAAGGTGCCACAGCAGAAGCACAGGGCAGCTGGTGTAAGGTGACAGTCACATCCCCTCTGCTTTCTGCACTGGGCACACAGTCCTGCTGCTACATGGCAGTGGAAGTGTTACATGAAGCAACCAGAACTCTGGAAGACAACTGAGAAGCAGCTAAACCAAGGGTATCAGTATAATGAAGCCTAAAGGGACACTGGCTTTGTTATGTCTTCAGAGTATGCCCTCTGGATATTGTGTTGTACTCTTGCAACAGAAAACTTTGAACAGGAAAAGGGACAAAATTTTTCTTTTTATTTGCTGAATATCTTGTATTGCATGCAGTCTCTTGGTTAAAAATTCATAAATCCTTAGCACTCAAAATTCTCAGGCAGTCCTACTTTCAACACGCTATATTCAGTTGGCCTTATTCTTAAAAACAACCAGTAAAATTCCGCTCTACAACCTCTCCTGTGCTAAGGGATTTTGCAAGCAAAACAGCTCCCTGAATCCTGGGTTTCCATCATTTACAATTCAAAATGAAAAATATCTTCCAAAATTAGCTAGCTGCTAATTGTATTTCAACAAATGGGGCTCCAGAGGGCGTGGAGAAGGAAAGGAAAAGTGTGAAGAAAATTATTTGCATTCTTAATTTTTTATGCAATGTGACAGAAAATAATGAAACAGAGAAGCAAAAGATTAGCCTATACATAAGGTTCTCACAGAGTCCAAATTTAAGTGCACAATGTCTTGTGATTATAGTGAAAACTGAAGTTGAAGTCAATGAACAGCCAAGAAATAATAATTTTTATAATTTGTAAGAAAATCTAAATCCACATGAAAAAGAATTTGGGGGTATAAGCAATACTTTTCATGGACTTAAAGATAAGTGCTGAGCCAGGATTGATTAAACTTTCCTTGGTACAACACTGACACATTTGATTTTGATACTTTTTTAATTTAAAACTTTAGACTTTGCTATTTGAAACAATAAGCTTCATTTACAAACTGACCTGAACAAAAAAAAAACCCCAAAAAACAAAACAAACAAACAAACCCAGAAAACAAAAACAAACAAAAAAAAACCCCCAAAAACAAAACAACAACCACAACAAGAATGTATTCTGGTTCACTCAAGATTTGCCTTCATTTTCCAATTCACCCAATAAGCTGAGGAGTCCATTATTCATCCAAATCTAATAATTATTCGATCAGAATTTAACAGCTAAAGTGCTCTTTATTGCTATGAAGGTTACTGTAGCACTGTTTCTGTTTTACCTATAGTGCATTGAATTAGTGTTTCATTCCCCTTTTAAGTGGAATAGCACATTATTCATTGATTCAGTAATTCAGTGGCTTTGAGTTATCTAATCAAGAGCTCCTTGAGAGTGTAAAGATGATAAAGTTTTAGAAATTGTAATAAATTGCCTTTGAATGTAATTATAACTAAATCAAAGTTAGCATTGCTCATTCTACAGATTTTAAAAACCAGTAGTTGTTTTCCTGACTGGGGGGAAAAAACCCTATAAACAATATTTTTCACACATTTCCTGGTGCAGGGGAAAAAAAACACCCTCTTTCACAACTCCCCAGTTCTCTTAGGTGTTTTCTACCCATGTGCTGTCAGTTAATTGCTTGGAATTTAATTCCTACTTTTGCATTTAGTGACATTACTGTCCACCATCAGTCACAGGAAGATAGAGCAGACTCCACTCTTTCTGTGACCAGTTATTACCTCCACAAGCAGCAATACTATGACCAAACAATGAAACAACGAGGAAATGTATCTAGAACATGTAACATACTAAAACAAGTATGAATATGGTACTGGAAATCCACAGTGTATCAGAAGAATTAATTCACTCCTCCAGTGTTACAAGACATTATGAATAGAGAGTATTCAGAATATAGTTAGAATCTACATCTCATGAATGCTCCCTCCTATCTTTATAACTCTTGATGAGCCAATAAATAGCACCTCACCCTGCTGCCAAACCCAAAGCTATTTAGCTCTTTAGCCTCTTGCAGCACAAATACCATCTCCTTTAAGAAATATTAGTTAGTGTTAGTGATTCACTTCAGTGCTAAAGCACAAGAGATAAAATATCTTACAGTTTTCATTCTACCTGGCATAAAATTAAAACTAATAGATTGTTGTTCTATCGTAATTTAATCTCAACTATTTTCAAGACTCTCATTAGTCCCTAAATTACCAAAATTCATTTTCCCATTGCAGAATCAAATTCTGCATTTCCTATTCATCCATGCATAACATATTTATACATATCCTTTTGCTTATTTTTAAATATTTACACACATACACACATTGCTTTTTGTAAAAGCATTGACACTTTGTTCTCTTCTTAAGAAAAGTCAGAGTTGATGTGAATTTCCATACACAGGTGCAGGACAGGTTGGTCTGCTTGGAGCCAACTGAAAGTCACAAAACCAGGATTGGAAGAAATACAAATGAGCTCAGAACCAGGCTGAAGGGGGGCACATGATTTTAAGGCAAATCAAAGTGCTGGCTGCCAAAATGGACCATCTTACTTCCACTGAACTCTTGAATCATTTCTTCCTATATGTTCAGAATTTTCTCTTTCTGAGAATACTTATTATTTGCAGGACAATTTCTGTAATAATAGAGATTATAAATTCCTGGTCTATCATTTCCTAATGGATTAAAATATCTGATATTCAAAATTTGAGTTGTACAGGCTGGCTTCTTATTGTATTCCAGGACAATATTGCAGATTGTTAATTCCTCTGTTTTTTCCTATCAATTAACATTTATTGTGGTTCTTCCCTGAGCCAGTCTTGAACAGCTGGTGTTTTATGACTAGGCAGTTTCTTCTGTTGTATTTTTATATATGCCAATGGAAAGCAAAGAAATATGATCTTCTCTCTAAAGGAAATCTCCTGAGTCATATAAAATATATTGTAACTACTGCAACAAACTTCATAGAACAGTAAATCATCTACCAATTTCAATTTTTTAAAGAATATTTGAGAATATAATCTACCATCAAATAGGTGGCTATAAACCCGCCTCAACAGTATCATAACACAAAGTATCACTCAACATCCGTTTAAAAAGAGGTAGATGTAAGAATTTTTAGAATTTGTTGCAATTACAAAACTTTTCTTTAGAACTGCATATTTGCTCATTGAATTCACTGCATACAAGCTACCACGATTTCTTTTTCAGGAATTAAACAGAGGTATCATTTTTGAGCTGACACTGCACTTACCACGACTATTTCATCTACAGAGGAATTTATACTGACTTACACAGAACTTTGTGCTGAAAATTCTGTACCTATTATTACTTCAGTGTTCTCAGACAGCCCAGCAATGTACAGGAGATTTGTCTCCTTGTCTGCATTAACAGCGTGTGATCTATGAACAACAACAGGTCACGTAAGGATCAGACAGTTGAAGTACCAATACAGTTAAAAACAGGCCAGTATTTGGGCCCAGGTCCTTCAGGAACCTAATCTCTTAAAAAAGCTGCAACAAACATTAAAAGGTGAGTTTCAGAAAGATTGGCTGTTATGCTGAATAAAAATTCATATAAAACTTTAGCAGTATTGCATAGGAACTGTAAGAGATGCTGATTGGAAAGCTGACTAAAGTAAAAGGATAAATGATCCTGAAGTTTTCAAGACCAATACGATCAAACAGAGCTATTAGCAGCATTCATTTGCTATTAACTAAGTACAAACCAGGACAGAGAAATTACATTTAACTGCAAAAGAACTGTACAGAGGGTCATCATAAACAACTGTATTTGCACTATGAATGGTAACCTAAAAATTACATTTCATAATTTTTGTAGTTTCTTGTACTTTGATACACCAGCTATTCAGAACAAAGTGGAAAATGTTTGCTACATCATTTGAAACGTTCTAAATTATGCCACTTCACGGACTTACAGATTTCAAGCACGAGAAACTGCACAAGTAGGCAGCCACTTGTGGAGATTATGCCAAGATGAGCCTTAGCCCTGCAAAGTTTTATTTCTGAGTTACTGTGCCTGACTATTCAGCAAGGCAAGTTTGTATGACACTAACAAACTTGGATTTCGCTCTCTACAATGTCAGAGAATCCAGTGAAGTCTGGTGTGAGCATCCCTCAATAAGCACGTTACAGACATTTTTTCTGAGCAACATGGACATAAGGAGTCTTTCCTTCTAAGACCCAGAGACCAGTGCTGAAAGAACAGTATTACTACACAAGCTTGTAACAAAAATTAGTACTACAAATACAAAATACTGCTCCTTGGAAAGGAACAGATGCCAAGAGATGTTCTTTATCACTTCAACCCTGAAAGAAATTCAAAACTTTGAACACAACTTCTCATAAAAGCAGATATGAATGACTGCACCATTTCTCTTTGGATACTCTGCCCTGAAAATCAAATCTGCATCTATGATTTCTTAGAGATTCAAGTACATGATGCATCCATAAAATGTCAAAGAGACAGGATCCATGCAGACGACACCTGCTCTGCAATAACTATTGCAAAGGAAATGCACAAATTTATTCCATGAAGGCCTTCTATATGTAAAACATTTAAAGAAAATAACATTGCTTATCTGGAAATGCATGAGCCTCAAAATTATCATGCTACTGGCATAAAAATTTAAGCACTTTAAAAAATGGGTTTAATGATTTCTACAGTTATTGAGTCTCTACATTACAATTTAAAACCTCACTTTGAAATCATCAAGGCTAAAATTTCAATTATTTGGATTTTTTAAAGAGAAAAGTAAGGTTTTCAAGTCATCCCATTTCTCTGAGACCTGAAGAGTTAAGAAAAACAGCCCATAATTGTGAGTTTTTATTATAAAAGAATTGTCAACCCAACTGGTCTCGGTAAGGGAAAAATTAAGAAAAGGCCCAGAGGGAGATGAGATGCCAAAAATGTAATAGAGGAAACAAGGGCAAAAACATCATCAGGGAAAGACTCTTATGTAACTTAGAGCAGTCTGACCTTAATAGCATTGTTTGAAGAGACATTAAAGCTTATTGGTTTTACACCTCAACCTAGAACAGCACTTAAATAAAAACAGGTCTTCTACCACAGTTGAGTAGCTCCACTGAAATGATGTTTCTGGGCAGCAGCTCTGTATTTTTTAGATATTCTTATGTACTAAAGCCTAGCTCGCTTCCCTTCATTAAAACTTACAGACTTCTCTAAGTGTGTCTTTTATTTTTTGGATGGTAAAGGAAATTAAGGGTCTGGCCAAACATACACTTGTGTGGAAGGATTGGATCCCACTTTGTACCCAGGGAGTATAAAAATTGTGTGTTAGCCTTGGGCCTTGGCATTAAAAGAATGGAGTAACAGCAATGAAAACACACCAGCCCCTGCAAATGAATATTCCATGTTTTGCCTTCCTGCCACACACAGGTCTGGCTCCCTGTCTTTACCACCACCATTCCTTAAAACAAGAGAGTGCCTGTCCACACATCTCTTCCCTTATTATTTAATATACATTCTGCATCACAGTTTTCTTGCTGTCTAAAGCGCCACTTAATGTGTTTCCACAGGGTATTAACCAGCTGCATTCAGCACACATAGTGAATTCACAGCTTATTACCATATTAATTTTTATTTTGTCCTTGCCCTAGTCCCAAACCAGTAGTTTTGTTTGGAATGCCTAACATTACTTTGGAGAACACTTTTCATTTCTTCACAGTCTCCTGTCACTGATCAGTTCCCTAAACCTTACTTCTGCCATGCTGGCTCAGTGAAATTCTAACACAGCATCAAAAGGGCAGGAGGAAAAGCACAACAGAGCCTCAACTAGCACACAAGCAATTTTAAATCATACAATTATTAAGACTGATTAAAACAGTTACAAGAACCATCCACTGAGGAGCTCCCTGAGGGACCTTTTGAAACACCCTTATGGTCATCATATCTGGCATCCACATGGGAGCTTCCTGATTTCAAGGAGAAGGAGGTTGTACCCCTCGAATTAATTCTGATTTGTCTCCAGACAAAGTAACGTGGGCAATTTTATTTTCTGTTTATCTTTCCTCATCATTAGCAGGTACCAGTCTGACTGTTCTTAAGATGTGCTTCACTAGAAAGCAGCAAACTTTCTAGTGTTTACTAGACACAAACTCTTGTGACAGAGTTTGTAGGAAACAAAACCAAACCCAGTCCGCAGGTTGTCTGCGAGATTTCTAACTTTGGCTGGAGCCTCCCTCCTTTTATGCATAATTATTATTCTCATAGGTTCAGTTCTTTTCATACAGTATTTACTTTCACTGCACCATAAGTCACCAGAAATGTCAGACTCATTCACAATCTTGCATTACATTTGGCTTATGCAGTCTTACCTTTGCATCAAGAGGTCTCCAATTCAGAATCTGCATATTATTACTTGAGTCTAAGACAATATTATTACATTTCCCACCGATTTTAGCTTTATTCTTGCCCAATGCCTTCCTTTAATTTTTTTATGTCTCTTTCACTTTGGTCACAAAAGATTCTTTCTGATCTCTTTCATTTAAATCTATCAGGGTTTCTTCTCCTCTGCAGGAGTAGAGTACCCAGTTTTGAGAACTCAGTAATTCCTCTGCTACTTTAATGAATTCTAAGTTGCTGCAGGGTGATTTTTTTTTTTTGGTGGTGCATGCCATGGTTAATTGCTGTAATTGTTCTTTTTCTTGTATTATTTATACTCCCATGTTACAGTACTGCAATTCTAATAACACTTAATGACCTAATGATCACTATGGGTCACTAGTACACCTGCTAAACTGAAATCTGTAGGACAAAGATTGGAAACTAAATGAGGACTCTTCAATCCTGTCCGTTATAAAATTTGAAAACAGAATTTATCATCTGACTAGTATGTAATTTCCAATGCTAACATAATTATTTTTCCTTCTTTGCTGTTTTAAGAGCCAGAATTAGCCATTTTCTTCACTTTAATACTATTGATTGTTTTCTTTACAGCCTCCTTGAGTTGGTCATTTCTAATTCATTTCCTCCAGCGAAGGCTGCAAATGTTCTCTCCATTTGCTATAATTAAGCTTTCATTAACCCATACACATTTACCAAATGTGTTGTAGTCTCCTTCCATAAAGCTATAAATGGCTTTCTTAGTTTGCTGTAATACCCATTAAGCAGTGATGACAAAGCTGCAGATAACACACTACAGAACATCTTGTCTGTATTTCAGTCACAACTTCACAACTACTATACTCAGTAGCCATTCCAAACACTATGTCTTGATTTTTTTTATCCCTAAGAGGAAAGGAGGAAGTTAAAAAAGGATGGGGTCAGGGGTAGAGAACTGCAAAGCTATAAACCTAAAACAGGATCGGTTCTTTTTAGATTTTAAGAGAAAGGCAGAAGCTGAGGGGGTTGGAGTGGAAGAACAAAAAGGTATTGTAAATAATCTGACTGTGGAAAGACAGACTTGCAAAAAACCCTCCAAGACTGCTTCTCTAAATTAAATGTTTGCACTAAAAAAAACAAATGAAGAAACAAACAAAAAAAACACAGCGAAAAAAAACCCAAAAAACCAAAAACACCACCAAACAAAAAAAACCCAAAAACCCTTACCAAAACCAAACAAACCAACAACCTCAAAATCAAACACAAAAACTCTTATTCATAAAAAAAATGTGATTATGTGAAAACTAAGGGTATGTACTTCTTCCACAAATGTTCTGGTTTTGAATTTTTCATATATAAAGGAATAGAAGAGGTTCAGCCTCCTCTTTGTACTCTATTCAAGACCAGGTATCCAGCCTGTGTTGCAGAAAGTGCCTTCCTGGTCACTTTAGATAAGGGTCTTAATCATCCCAGCTCTGCAAGTAGTAACAACAGTCTGCCTTGCAATGGTTGAATAGCATCCTCACTGAACAGCAAAGGACCTGAACTTGCTGTTTGAGTCCAAGCATGAACTGAATCATTTTAATTTTGATGACCCCTGCTAAAAGCATTTTTGCAAATCATGAATATGCCACAAGGCTCCAACCTCTTTGCTTAAGCTCTTCTCCATATATGTACGTACTTTCCCTTGAATCCATTCATAATAACTCATATATAAATTTCTCCAGCTTTGCAGATGCCAATGACAGTAAGACATTCTGAGTTTGCTTTTATATCAGATAATTCTATTTTATATATTGGGCTGGTAAAAGGAAAGAGGTTCAATGGGAAAAAAGCAGCTCATGCAAATCAAGGCATACATGTGCCCTTTTTCTGGAAAAGGTATGGAAGGAAACACTAATCCAGAGAGACCTGAAGAGTCTCAGTGCCTGTAGTTATCATTGCCTAAAAGCAGTGCCTCGCTCTGTTATGCAAGGATTCAAAAACAAACACATCCATTCCAACTTTGCCAGCCATTATCTCATTGCAATTGCATTTTAAAACAGCTTGTTGTCATCTGAGAAAAATAACAAGGATTACATCTTGCTCAACCCCAGAGGATTTAGGAAATGCTTTCTTACAGCCAGATTGGGGTTTTTTGTTGTGTTCAGATTGGATTACAGTAATTCTTTGTTTGCAGATTTGCCAGCACCATTTCTACAGATCTCACAGGAGCAAAACACAATGAGAAAGAAATCTCCACTTGAGGGAACAGGATGTCTGGTGTAGCTGCTCTGTTATCAGCATTTTATCCTGCAGTCATTTGAAAACTGCTTTTGGTACTTCTCATTCAAGATTCTGACATGCCTATGCCAGATATACTGGAATGAATATCCTAAATTATATAGTTCCTACTATTTCCTAGGCCAAGTAAGTACCACACACTGGGAAAACAAGATGCCAGAGAAAAAGCAGTTGTGTAATTTTTTTCTAATGTTACAGAATTTCCTTCTTAAATACCCCAAGTTTAGCTTATCCCTATATATTTCAGGACTGCTACATCATAATACTCCCAAGGAAAATACAGTGCAGGTTGTTGGAAACCTCTGAAAATTAATACAGTAATAAAAAAATACTGAAGCACTGTAGCAATGAATTGGAAATCATACAGGAAAAAAACACCCTAATTTATTTGCCTAACTGGTGGTTCTCCCACTTTAGACCTGCAAAATTTGATTTTTCAGATAATTTGAATCCCATAGTCTGGACTTGGAGTAAATTTCTACCTTACAGTCTATTGCTCAGGTTAATATTAAATATTATTTTATATATTAGATGTTGGTGTCTTTCTCAGAAATATTGTAAATGACTCTGCAGAAAGTGGTTATCTCATTCTCATCCTGATTTACTTGTACTTTATGTATACTTTGCACTTACACAAGGGGTTGTAGGAGATGCACAGTAAAGAAGGATATAGTGCCCTGAATCTAATTTTCCTCTCACAATTTGTTGGCTCCAGACCTACATGAAAATCACACAGGAGCAGTGAAAGTCAAGTTTTCAAAAGATTATGTAAAGTCTCATGAATGCAACAGGTCTTGCATCAAAAGTGTTATTTTTGTTATATTTCAGTGAGATTGAAAGATTTAATACATTTTGAAGCTATTACTCTTGCATATGCTTAAGTCTTCCATGGAAACTTGTGAAAAACTTGCTTCTGAAATCAGTAGGGCATTTCTAAAAATTACACCCTGCAGAGTCATGCCAGGCTTTTGCAGATATTAATTCCATTGTCTGTACACGACTGAGTTTAAGTTTGTGGTTTGGTTTGTTGTGGTAGTTTTTAATTAGATGATCACTGAAAAATTAATTTAACAGATTAAAGAATTAGGTAGGTAAAACTCCTCTAAAATTATTTACATGGAAGTATAAGTGCATGGTACAAAAATGACGTAATTGAAATAGGGATTCTCTACTAATTGACAATCTTTGCTGTTACTGGGCCATGACATGCAAGAATGGTGCAAACTCACAGACTCACAGCAGGAGCTGCTAAGTTTCCTGAAAAAGTGAAACATTTCAAGAGAAAGTGTTTACACAGTGATTTGCAGAAGTCTATACATATTGTAATTAACTAGGAAGGAAAATGGCAAAACTAACCGTAGCCCCACTTGAGCCTTTTTTAATGGATTTGATTTTTTTTTCTCTTTTTGCTCTGTCTGTATTTAAAATGCTCCTATTAACAGTATGAAGTACCATATAAATACTCTGGTAATATTTTCACAGCCAAAAGAACAATTTTTTAATATCTTGGAGTGCCAGGACAACCCAGGAACCCTTAAAATTTATGGCTGTGAAACAATTTTTCCCTCCAGCTGTAATTAAACAGAATATTTTGGAAAATAATACTAATTAGAATTATTGCTTTGCGTTGTTTATCATTTGATGTATTCTTATTTATTCAACAGCACGGGAAACTGAGCTTACCATGCCCCCCTCTCCATAACAGAATACAAACTGGGACTCTGCCAGAACTAATTTTAGACATGACAGAACGACTAACACTGGAAAAGGAAGCATTGTTTCAGGGAACCAGTCACAGTCTTTCATTCCAGAGTTAGCTTTCTGCTACAGTTTTGGGAGAATACATGCACTTTTGGAGCCTTAAATAGCATGCACCTTACAGGTATAGTTGAAATAGGGAATTATAAAAGCGATAAAGAAAAAAAAAATTCCTGGAGAGTTTGCATGTAATTATTTTTCAACAGATTGATTTCTCTAAACTCACCTTTACCCCTGCTTCAGGCTGTCCAAATCTTATTATTTATTCCTCTAAACAAACCCCTTCCTCCTAAATCTATCACTTTACACATTTACAGCTTAAAATAAGAATCCTGTTTCTCTTAAACAGTTTCATCAGCTCTTCTCCTCCTCTCCACTGAAATGGACTGCTCGTACAAGGCTGCCCTCTGTATCCCAGGCATTGCCTTGTTCTAACTATGCTCTCCACCAAACCCTTATTTAAAGTCTCTACAGTAGAATCTAGGAAGGGTGGAGTGGCAAGAACAGCAGCAGGAGATCCTGAGTACCAGCAGCACTGAGCAAGTGTGCACCTGCCTGCCCAGAGCAGTGTCAGGATCAGCCAGGAGCACACACCCCTGCCTTGCTAACTGGTGCCACCCCTGGGCTTTCTACCAGTTTGTTACTTCTGTTTTTCAAAGCAAGTGAAATACTCAAGTCTGGAACTATATCCTCACCTACTTTACTGAAGCACCTTTTAAATATTTCGTGTCATACAAATGGTCTTTATTACAGGGAAACTGCTTTTGTTGCTATTTAATGACAGCTGATCCATCTTATTTGACAAGTTAAAAGATTTAAGAAAAGTTCTCTCTATATATATTCCTTGGATATGAGGTTTTGCTTAGGAAAAGAAAAGAATCTCCCTAACAAGTTACATATTTAATGGGAGAGAACATTTATTTCTGCAACCTCCCCAACACATTATGTAGGCTGCATTTGAGTAGCAGAATCCCACAAAGCCTTAGCTCTTAAAAACGCAACCAGAATCCCTTTTGTGTCATATTAACTTCCCTTTATGAGCAAAAAGGGAGATGACTGATAGATGCACTGTAAAATATCATTCAAATGTCTTTTTCTATGTGTGATGAAGCAACACTGAAACAACAACAAAAAAAGCCTAATGAAAAGAGAAGAGAAAGAAAAGAAGCAGCAAATTTGTAGGTCAGCTGGAGAGGAGGTGTGGCTTCCTTTTACGAATGCAAGTTTGCAGGAGGAATGTTTGAGGAATGGAACTTTATTAATGGGACTACAAGTTTCCAGAGTGTCTGTCCAGATAGGCTTGTCCTGTTGCAATTGTATTTTCTCCATCTGATTATACCTGTGCAGGCATTGACAAGTTGGTAGCATAACAAATAGAGGCTAAAGTTTTAGTTCTTCATTGTGGACAAAGAACACCCCACAATGTCTATAGAACAGGATGCTTCTTTGTCTTCCTTCTCCTTGCAACGTGTGGGATTAATCTCCTGGCATAAGTAAGTACTGGCAGAAGCCAATGCCTGCCTGATGTACACTGAGCTGCCAACAAGCTCTAGAAACTTGGCTGGTAGCAGAAGCAGGTTGCTCAAAGAGCAAAGAACTGAATTCATGGAAATGGGGAATCTTCTGTACTGCTCGATTCTCCTGGGTCCCTCTGTTGTTTCGCATATTAATCTCTATTGACAGTTTTGTAGTTCCTATCACCTTCCAGATTCCTGCCATCCATAATGTGCTAGCTCCCTCGCAAGCTGTCACAAGCTAGCAAGTAACTTTTGGAAGAAAATTCGATTACAAAACTGGGGGGGGAGGAGGGAGGGGCAGTAAACTGCAGCTTGTTCTCCCTTCCTGCAGGACAGATGTGATGTTGGTACCTTCATCATTTCATGCTCACCACGAGAGTTGCTTTCTATTCAACCCCAAAGCTCTTGGTGGTTCCTGCTGCCTACCATCTGACTCTCACTCCAGTTCATCAGCAGTGAACGTGTGGCTCATTCACAAATTCTGCCATAAGCCACACTAGCAAGAGCATCAGCTCATCCAGCTTGAGGTATTCACCTTCTAAACTCAAGGCCAGCTACTGAAGAAACTCTAGGCACATCCTTTGTGATGCTATAATAAACTTACTCAAAATAAAGACTTCCAGTTTCCCCCCAAAAATGAAAAAGGTAGCTGAACTTCCAAATATACAAAGAGAAATTGGACTTCATACTAAGTTGTTCATCCTAGAAGTGTTCCCATTGCTAGTGACAGCAGCTTTGTAATTTACAGGCCCTCTCTGACAAAGCAGCTCCAGTCCTGTCACAGGCGGTAATTTAACCCTGGGTGGCAATAAATTAATCTGAAATGCTCATGTGATGCTCCCCACTCAGGCCAGTTAAGGGAAGCAAATGAGATTCTGGGGGTCTCCTGTGCACTTCCCCCTAAATTCTGTAGTCTGTTTTTATTGGCTGATAAAGTTCCTGAGGGAGGCACTTAAAATAATTATTTTATATTGTTCAGCTGACTTTTTTTTTCCCTTAACAAATACAGAGTGTGTAAATATATCAAAATTAACAAAATAAGAGTCGCATAAGTATTCTTTGCTAATCAATTACTGAGGGTTTTTTCTCCATTTACACTTTAAGCAATTAACACATCTGTAAAAAGCATTCACAAAATTTCATGTAAATAGAATGTTTTACATGATTTATATTAACATCTTATCTGTGTATATATAAAAAACAAATAATTAGAAACACAGCTGAAGTTCACCCTTTATGGTAAATATATTTTCAATTAAAATTACTTCCATCTTTCATTTCTAGTTAATTTTTAATGTCTTCTCTTTAATTAAGAAACTACTATGTACCATTTGCTTTTAAAATAGGTGTGCCTCCAGATTAGTCTGAAAACTACCTGAATAACATGTAAAATTATTGTGATTAATACAAAAGTGGGATTTTTCAATTCAAATTGCACAAAAGGCTTAATTTAGAGCCAAAATTGACTTTAAAATATTACATAAAGGAAAACTTACCTTGCTTTTTTTTCCAAAACATTTTATCTTGACCTGTCTTCCACCTAAGTTAGCACTTACAAAAATAACATTTCCATGGTAACTGTTCTTTTGCTTCATTTTTAGAGATGCTGAGGAACTTCAGCTAGCACCAATACCAAACAAATCTGTGTATGCTTCACACCCCTGAAATTCATATTGCATATATTTTCCAGTACAGACACTCATTTTTTTGTTAATTCTTCTCTAAATTTCAATTAATATCTGTCCCTGAAAAATATTTGGGCTGTGCAATCTAAACCCTGCATGCTTGACAGTTTACAGAACTGGTAAGCAGAACAAAAACATCCTCAGCGCTCAGTAAGAAGTGAAACACAGTTAGATGCAAATAAGCTTTGGAGAATGCAACAGGAGATGGATTTGCATCCTTTGAGACTAAACAGCTGCAGAAATATGTCCTTAAATTTTAGAACAGAGAGATGCTAGTCTAAAATCCATAAAGACCATAAACCCACTTTTTAATATCACACTCCATTGTTTAACTATACACATTCCCACATAAGCCAAGACTGCCTTGTGAAAGTACTCCCTAGAACAACCAGCAGTTGTGTTCCAGCATTTCACTCACAGTGTGGCTGAGAACACCCCAACAGACTATAACCCTTGTTTATATTTAGTCAAGGTATTTTATTCTTGAAAAGTGGTTATGGACTGTAGAAACAGCTTTAACACAGTTCTCATGAGGCAACAGAATGCATTTCGTAAGTGACAAACAAAATATGTATTCAATGAGGATTAAAACAGTAGGTGAGTTGCATTGCAGGCGTAGTAGATACAAGAGAAGACAATCCAAATGCTCCTAACCTCATAGAATCAGCTTATCTCTAAAGTAGTGTCAGAATATAGATTAGTTTCATTTCTTTGAAAATCCGCAGGAAAATGTGGGATGAGAGCTTGATCTTATAATGTAGTCAAACTGCCATGGAAGTTTTGGGTGACTCTTCTGTTATTTCCAGTCATCAAAAATGTCTTTTTTCCAAAAATCAGGCCAGAAAAAGAAAAGATATTTTGTACTATGTTACAGAAATCATCCTTCTTTCCCACTTTTTTCCAATTTTCCACTGAGAAAAAAACAGTAGAGGACAAATTATCAGCAAAAGACCACAGCTGCTACGATTTATCCAGTCATTTTCTGAACCATATTCCACAAAATTTCCCTAAATATCACAGAAATAATGAAACCACATCAAAGTGAACAGGTTTTTTCTGAGGAAAAGCTGCAGGGTGAGACTGTCACCTCAGGAAAGGTTTTCTTGAAGGTTTTATTTATTAATTTAGAGTGAAGGTGTTTGTATGTGGGGTTTTATTCCACTTTAGTTCTTAATGAGTGCAGAGATACTGGAAAACAGAATGTCAATATCTAGACAACATTATATGTAATTTCTGTAGGCTAGCACAGCTCTTTCCCTGAATAAAGCTGATTAAAAATTAGACACATTTTGCATGATCTTCACTAAGGCTAATTCAGTGTATCATCCATGCCTTGTCTCTTAACAATACTGTAGATCTTTTACAAGTACCAATTAGGAGGAAAAAACAGAACCCAAACAAACAAACACAAACCACACACACAACTCTATTAAAAGTGGTACTTTTCAGTCCCTGAAAAATCTACACTCATGTTTTACCAGATAAATTAAATATTTGGCAGTTTTACCACTAGCCCATTTTTTGTTATAACTGTAAAATTAATTTTGGTATAGGGAGGCCCATGCACTTTCAAGACTACTGCAGCATGGTAGAAAATGGCTCTTTAGTAATGAACCATATCCTTTAAACCATCTCAACACATAAAAGAGGCACATTTCTTTCTTGGGACAACTCTCTAAATTTCCTGCCTGCATCACTCATACTCACAAACTCAATATTTTAATATTTAAAACTTGGTATTTATATATTCAAATATTGGTATTTATATATACATATTATTATATATAACTACATACATTACATACGACATTGTATGTATGATACTTATGTGCATTATATAGGATATATTACACATCACTGATCTTCAGAGATTCTTTTAATGTGCCATTTCCCTCTTCTTTTATGAAAAACATATTGGCAAACACTTCCAAGAAACTGGATAATCTAAATAAGCAAATGAATATTGCAAAAACTTCTATTGGTTATTTCTTTCAATTGTTAAAAAACCCTTCACAGATTACATTTTCTTTTTTCTTTTCTGCTTAATTTGCATTATTCTTTATAAAGAACTCCAATGGTAATTGAATTTGGGATACCTAAACAAGATGTAAAGAATGGTGATTTTCATGCAGTACCTATTACCCAACTGGGAATCCCAAACCATATTAAACAGCCCTAATTAAACTCCCTGTATAACAGCATGATAGGCAGCAAGACCTTTATTCCTCAGGTACAGTTAAGTTCGTTTTATAATGGATTCCTATTCCAGTGTTTAAAAAAAAATCTGATTCCCCAATACCTTCAGAAGCATTTAGTCTAAAGTAAGGTGACACAGAAGTAGTTGCATGAAATCTCCTGACTCTAGATCACTGTGGGCCATGGCTGCCCCACCCACCCAATCCCCATGAGTACCCCTGTCAGGAGTGTTTGACTGGCACAGCAATGTAGGGACATTCCTGGGATTGCCACGGCTGATTCACTCTGGGAAGATTTTCTCCCTGCTGTTTCCTCCTCTTTCATCATCCCTCACTGCATCTTCACTTGAGCCACTGAAACTCCTTGCCTTCCCCCATCTCCTCCTGCTCATTCCCTTACATTTTTATCTTTCCCTTCCATCCAAATCATCATCTGCTACTTGGGTCTCTATCCAGACAGAAGAGCTACATGTGCCACAAGAGCAGCCAGAGGGGGACTGGAACCATTACAAACTGCAGAGGGTAGCTAAATCTTATAAACAGATATGACCCAGTCAAGAAATTCATTTCATGTGTGGCTAGTCTGGTTAGCAGTGTCTTCATTGTGGGAGCCTCTGTGTCTCCTGAAGACTGCTGCCCACACACCTCTGCTCACCTGATTTCTCCCTAATACAATTCCATAGTCTAATACAGAGTACACTTCACAAATAAAAGGAAAAAGTTAGCATCTAAGAGCTTTTTTAACCTACCAGTTTTACAGAACTGGGGTGGAGAGCAATCAGAAAAATAAAGAAAGAAAACATGAAGGTGGGGGTAGGGACAGTAGACTGACACCATAGCTTATGAAAAGCTAAAAGTAGAGATGTCCTTATCTGAATTATCAGCAACCAGGTGGAGAGGGGATTTTAGGGGATTGGGCCATTAGCAAGCAGCATTTTATATTGGTGGGTATGACTGTAGGCATTCTTTTTGTCAAAAAGGAGTTTGGGTAGCAGTCAATTCAGAGTGTCAGATACCAAGAACTGGTGCAGTAGCACTGAACTGTACAATACAGAATATAAGCATGTATATCCTTCAAAATAACCCTGAAAAATCTTCTTTTTATTCTCTAGCTACTTTAAAGATACCTTTAGAAAATGGACTGTAAATTCTGAAAAAGGCCAAGGAAGGCTATTCTACTCCCTGTACAGGAAGTTAGTTCTGTCACTACCGTTTTCCCCAAAAGACACATGCTAAAATAAAGTGTCTCTTTCCTCATCTGATAAAATTCTGAGATAATGAAAAATACTGCAAGAAACCTGTGATATAAGAGAACTCATACAGCAAAACAATGCTACCATAAAGTAGCAAAAATATATATATTCTGTTAGATATCTTAAAAGTAACTTTCTGAACATACCATTCTCTAGGTGTGAGAATTACATTTGCCAAGTTTATCCTGAAAGATATTTGATATATATTATATTCCTCTGCATTTAATGTACCCTTGGACTACAATGTTGAACAGCCTGGGTCTGCAACTTTTACCACTTACCACACTCACACCAAAGCAGGGAACTGCAGGAAGTTGATGAATTCCCATGCAGTAGTCAATGTAGTTTATTAGAGAGAAAAAAAAGTTATTGTCTCCCTTTCTAAGTATTTGCTATAACTGATATATCTGTCTGTTTATTCACAGAAGCTGCTTGTACTGCCACTCTTTAGCTAGGAAAATGCTTAATAACTGTAAAAACCCTCTCCATTTTCATCTCACAACAAAATAATAATAGGTAAATTTAATTGTAATTTTAAATAAGCATCTGTTACCATAGAAGTTTCCCTGAACTCACAGGTGATCATTGTAACAATAATATCATGAAATACTACTTCACAAACACAAATCACAAAAGATATCCACCTTCCAAGGTCCTTAAAACCTCTCATTCTCCATGTTTGTAGTTAGGTCTATCCACATAACATTCATGCAACAATGGTGTACTTGTCACACTGCACTGTAATATTAAGTATAAGAAAAAAGGGTACTTGGGATGTACCTGTCTTCAGTCCTGCTTCATGTAGAAAATACATGGACCTTTGTGAAGTGTTTTAACCTTGAAATGCAAAATTATGAATAGCTACTTTTAGTAAGCAGATGCAGTAGATCAGGAAAGGGGCTGTGTGAAAGAGGCAGTCACTAACAAAGTAACATCCTTGATCATATCTGCCAGTAAGAGTAACTGCTATTGAATATCACACTCTGCTGTCTGAGGCAGCAACATCAGCCTAAATGGGTTTTATTAATAGGTTATTAACCTGAATATTGCAGACATATCCAAAGATGTGTCCTCCCCAATTTCCTGTGCCTGTGTTGCAGGGGATAGTAAAACCCATTTTCTATAACAATATAAAATATCCATGTGTTTGTGCTGAGAACAATTGGCTGGAACAATGCTGACCTACGTAGGATTAGTCCTATTGTGCTACAAGAGACTCAAAGATTCAGAGGGAGAGGGGGGCAATGGGGAGGGAGGAACAGTTTTGGAGACATGCAGAAAATCAGCTAACACAGAGGCATTTTCATATTGGATTATTGAAAGTAAATTTGCTCACACAATTCTGCATTGGCACACTTCTAGCAGAAAAAAAAAATAGATTTTTTTAAAGTGAGAAACAAGAACCCTTACCTTTTTGTCGAGTCTTCAGGGGGCCACTCACTAATT
This sequence comes from Rhabdornis inornatus, assembly GCA_013397075.1. Classification (NCBI taxonomy): domain Eukaryota; kingdom Metazoa; phylum Chordata; class Aves; order Passeriformes; family Rhabdornithidae; genus Rhabdornis; species Rhabdornis inornatus. Next base: position 2,438,160 of record VWZS01004141.1, on the reverse strand, counting down.
ATTACAAGGTTTTTTAATAGTATGCACTCGTGTTGTAGCTGGGGCCTGCAGACTCACCCAAATGGGCCCTGAAAAATGAGAGGATCACGAGTGTCTCTCTTAATTTCCAGGTGGTAACAATCTGTGTAAGGCAAGCCCTCACATGTCTCCCATTTCCAGATTATCCCCACACCTTGCAGCCTGCAATGAACGTAGCCTCCCCCTGCCTTTGCTATACCAGAAGAGCCTGTTGTTCTCATCCTGCCCTCCTGCAGACCCAGGGGCAGCTGAGCACCTGGCTTACTGATACCACAAACTCAGCTGGGCTGGGAGACTTTATCCCGGAGTATCAGAATGTTGTAGCAGTGAAGTCTTTCTGGTAGCCTGAATCCGCCAGCCCTCTTCCCACAGCTGAGTCCCACTAACACAGCAGCTCCATCAATGTTTCATATCCACAGGACCATTCCTATAAGGAGGAAGGGAAACCTCTCCCTTCCTTGTACTTCTTAGTCACATCATTTAACATCCCTGAAATGCAACTTTTCATCTTGGGAGAACTTTCCCCATAGAACTAGATACTGAACAAAATTATAATTATACAAATCTCACTCATGCTGACATTTTGTTGAATTTTTTTATTGCTCCACTTGTTTGCCCTTTCAGGGGTAATTTTTCTTTATGGACCAAAGCAGCATAATAATGTTTTAGGTCCACTTTGAAAAGCGAGAAACAGGTTAGAATTGGGCCAATATACTTTAGTGTTGTAGAGTTCTGCAACATTTAAATCCACAAGTTTATTCATATGTATAGAGCATGGTTTTGCCTTTTATTTTTGCATTCACACCTACATATCTATAGTACTGCAGATCATATGTGCACTATACTCTAAGACAATCTGTGCTTTTTCTGTATTTCCTTTCAACTTCAGTCTGAACAAGGTTTCCATCTGTTCCTGTGGCTGTCAGCCTGCAGACATTCTAATTTTGTGATCACCTGTTCTCATGTATTCCTTACTTCTCCTAGTGTTTTTTCTCCCTTTCCAGAAAAGCCTATATGCTTCTGACATCTGCTCACCACCATTATCTTTTATGAATTCCCAGGCTAAGACCCATTCAGAGATGCTGTCAATGTCAACTGCTCTGTCAAAATATTACACTTGGCACGTCTGACAGACTACAATGTGCTGACCTTCATTGTGTTAATGCCCTTGAACAGTATCTTCTTTTTCTCACTGCTCCAGTACAAACTAATTTTAGTTTTTCCTAGACAACAACATGACCTAATAGAATCTGATTACTGAACTGACCACCCTGAATGAGAGATAGGAACTAATGCAGTCCTTATTTAGTCAGTGAGAAATTCAGCTGGAAAAAAGATGGCTTGACTCATCTAAGTATTGAAACTAAAATACTACTGCGTTTTCAACTGAAGGAGACTGAAATGTCTTTTCCCAAGATCACAACATGTGATCAGGTGTGATTGAATTCAGAAGAGACATTTGAACACTTCAAATCCCAATACGCTTCTCCAGACGTAGGACCAATTTTTCAAACTTACACTCTTGCTCTGTTAGGATCCAGACTGTAGGTTCACTCCTGAAAGGAAGAAAGCTACCTCATTTATCAGGAAAACAGCTTGGATGCGAGAGCATCCACAATCTTTCTGGAATATATTTATCTTGTACAAAATAAATTTAAAAAAAAAAAAGCACAGACAAAGAAAGTACTCATTCACTGCAGAAAAACAAGATTTGGCAACTTCTGTTAGTGCTGTATCCATATTCCTTCAACACTGTTGCTCTATCAAAGTTCTAAACACATAAAGGCAGGAAGGCCTTCCTCCACATTCCCCTACATTTCCAAAGCCCTGGGATTAAACTGTGCGTGAACTGTAAGCACTTCATTTGTAACTGTCAGGCTAATGAACACAGAACTGCAGACTATTTCTCTAACTGGAGGTCTAATTAACTCATAGGAAGTGATATTAAATGATCCCATGGCACTTGAGAACTCTTGGGACATATAGAATTTAACATTATTTTCACCTATATTATCCATAGCAGCTGCCCATGTTTTTGCCATCTTAAGAAGACATCGTATTTATTTTAAGAAAGAAACACTGTATAATGTCTATCACACATACAAAAATTGTCATGGAATGCTTCTTTCACCTTGCATTTTAACACAACCAAAATTGAGTATTTTACTCGGGGAAGAATGGTGGGTTGCCTTTTGTTATTAGAAAGAAATTTCCATTTTTCAAGTCCACACCTAGCTGCACTATGATCTTCTGAAGACTTCTGAGAATCAAGACTTCTTGTGCTTTCAAAGACACTTGATTTCAGAAATGTGAACCAAAATGTTTGCTAAAATTCTGATTATCACCATAAAAAAGAATGTAAACCCTATACTGAAGGTAGATCATGTTATGCTGGTGATTACTCCTATCTACACTTACACTCAAGAGCTGTATGGGTCCTATCTAATATGGGAAGTTCAGCACAGTTTTATCAGTTCTTTTAATTCACCAATTAAGAATCTGAGGATCCCTTTCAGGAAAAAAAAAAGGCACAAAGAAAAAAATAAAATCATAAAAGGAGGGAGGGGGAGTAGGGGACAAAACCAGAAAAAAAAAATAGGGAAAAAAAAATAGAAGAAGAATTATTCTCTTCTTGTAGGAAACAATTTCCAATTATGACCTGTCAGCAGGAACCTCATTTTATTCTTTATTGCTATACAGTATCAAAAAGACCAGATTTACTACATCTGTAAATTGTTTGCTTTAACAAGAGTATATTTTAAAATGGACTTAAAATGAGGAAATACATATCAGCTGTGGTGCATCACTAACTGTGGTGTGTAGTTGAACCATCACAGTAAATATTTTCATGAAGACTTGAAAAACAAGCTGCAGTATCAGTAATGCAGTAATCATCTTCAGGTGGCTGCATTTTTGACTCCAGCTTTCTTCACTCGGGGGACCTTTTCAGGAGGCTTTTACTAAAATAATTTCCTGAGCCTATAGGAAACTCTTAATACCTAACCTTGATTTTAATCATTATTAAAAGATAAACAATTTCATCTTCCAAACAAAATACTCATAGAGTGTGTCTGAATAATGTGTCTTATTTACATATTCTTCATGATTAATAGGCATGTAATAAGGGGAAAAAAATTAAAAGAGCCCCTCAATGAATTGAGGGAAAAAAGAAGGAAACGGAAAATCTTCCAAGGAATGGTTAAGAATGCAGGGCAGGTGAAATTCCAGTACTCCTTCCACAAAGGTCTCGACCACAACCGCATACATTTGTTCTGTGTTCGCAAATAGATTTATAAAAATACTATCCTGCATTTATGTAAAAAGATATCACTGCTGCTACTGACAGTAAAGTTATCTCATTAGTCAAACCCCTGGCATTTCAGTTTCAGGCTATCATCAAAAAGACAAATATGGCTACATGGAACACACCATAAATACAGGAAACGAATTATGATTTTGTAACAAACTATCCCAAGAGCTCTAGTTTTTGTAAATATATTTCATTTCTCCATGGTAATGTACACGTGTCTAATCTGATGGTTCAGACTTCCATGTTTGCTTAGCCTCTGTACAGTTTTACAGGAATCAGTGTCACAGCACAGCTCTGACATTAATACAGTCACAATATTCAGAAGCTGTAACACTGTGTTATCTTACCACAAATTTAAGGATGGAGCAATCTTTCCCATGGCAATTAGTTGAGCTACCACAAGTGTCTCATTCATATCATCCCATTCACCACTTCGGGTTTTCAGCTTTCCCCCAAATTAGTGACTTTGTACCAAACAAGTTTTGTATTACACAACACATAAATTACAAAGCATTAATATTGCGTTAATATTTACATATGCACACACAAAATACAAAAGCTCTGAGCTGCTGTGCTAAATATATTAAATACAAAGACATTCCACTTCCTCAAAATCTTTGCATTGTATTACAGATTTGGCTTTTGAGAGCTGAACATAACAAATGTTTTTTCATGACTGAGAATATCTGTAAAAATTACATCTTCCATAACCATTTCCCAGTTAACTATTCTGCTTAATAAATCAATAAATAGACTAGGACAGCTCAACTGGGTATGACTTTATAAATTTCTCTTGCCTTTGAATTATGTTTCATCTGGATGTAGTGTTTTTCTCCCTCCCTTACTTTCCTTCTGTTCTAGAACTCAATTTTCAAGTTCCAATGATTTCACCACAGAAAATAATACAGCCTTGACAATAAGGTTTTATTAACCTTTATTGTTCTAAAGCCTACATCTGAGATGAAATCCCACAGCTTTAACTGTCAAAGGTTAAATAAGTGATTGCTGCTTCTAATTGGTATCTGAAAGATACTCAGTTGTATTTTCCCTTACACACACACTACTGAAGGAAAATATAGATTACAATAACTCGAGATAGAAGACGTTTAAAAACAAATCCCCCGTGCAGTATTTTTTAGGAAACTAGACCTTAGTTTAAAGGGGAAACTTTTAAAGTTTAATAGTTTTATCTTGCCTTCTCTTGCCTACTATATGTAGATTTTTCTACTAGTTTACTCAGCTAAAACTAAACAGCAGACTTGCGCTTTATTATGGGAGGGAGGTGTGGTATTTCACAAGGGATTTCTTCCTGCGTTATCACTGAACCACACTGAACTTTCATGGAAAGAAAGTATAGCACAGCCTCGTTTCAAAAAGGAACAACTAAATATTTCTCTGCCTCAGAAAGGTAAAGATACACACACGTAATGATCATAAAACAGTTTGACCTTTTTCCTACTTATTATGCTGCAAATTCTCCAGCAAAGCCATAGATAAAGCTTATATGAGGGCTGAAAGAAGATACTTCTTCCAGCACAAAATCAGAGTAGAATCCTCTTCTGAAAGTACATTTCTTTCTCTACTTTTATAAAACACAGACAGAAGATGAGGCCTGCATTAAGGAGGCCAGGAGAGTTAATGAAGCCAGGGCAGGGGTTTGGGAGCTCTTTCTAGGAGAGGAACCTTGAGTCATACCTTCTGATTTCTTCAGCTGAATTGTTTTCTGAAAGTGATGTTAAAAACAGGGTCATAATTAGAGGCTGTAGAAAAGTGCAAACCACCTGGTTTGTGTTTTGCCACGTATCACAGTAATTCACAAAGCAGCACAAAAATTTCACTGTCTTTAGGTTGCGTATGCTAATCTTCCTATCACTGATAAGATACAAGTGCAGCTTAATCTGCAAATTGTTGTAACCCTGGAGCAGAATAGAGGCAATCTCTGCAGCCGGGGAAAATGTTCTGCTGTCTGCACACAGGATGTGATCTATCTGCAACACATCACAGGATGCAAGGAGGGAAAGGAGAGTCTTGTTCCCAATCAGGCCATCAGTGAATTCCCAGTGATGGCAGCAGTACCAATCTTCAGCTCAGCTAAGAATACAATAAGAATTCATACCCAGTGATACAAGTAACACTTCATTAGACAAGTCCTGACGTGCCCATTGATCATATTTTGATCTGAAATTTTTGATTTTTCATATTTTGAAAAATTCAGTCATCTTCATCACAGGCTACAGCCTGTAATTTTTCTGTTCTCTTAATGAAAAAATCTCAAAAACTATACAAAACTGAACAAACTTCCATGTATATTTCCTTGTACTGAGAATCCAAAATAAATAGATAAAGGTTCTTCTGCTCACTAACTCTGTTTCATTTTCTAAGTATCAGCTTCTGCTTCATAGGCTCAGTATATAAATGAGGCATGAAAAGAAAACTCCTTGCCTTCAGAGCGTGGCACACGTAGTGCTCACTTGCAGAGTGCCAGCTTATGATACCTGCACCAGAACCAGCCAAACAGGCTGCCCAGTGCTGGACGAACTGGAAAGCAGAACAAGGCTCAGACAAGACACTTCTCTCTCATTTGCTGTTTGTAGCAGGGCCAAATACAAGGGCAGGGCCTGCAGGCAAAAACTGCTGGATGTTCTTTCTAAATACTCTGAAATTAAAAAAGGACAATACATGGACTTTGGCCGGAAAACCTGTTGTCACAGAAAACAGGTACTGCACTCTTCTGTGAATCTGACATTCGATCTCTTATGTGCTAGGAGCTCTGGGAGAAGCTCTGCTTTGTCCTGCTCCTTTAGTGATAAGAATGAGGGTAAAAGGTATGCTCAGAACAAGACAGAGAAATGATCAAGAGACTAAACAGTAACATGTGCTTTCCCAGGGTAGAAACTGCCAGAAAATTTAGACTAGAACATCAGAAGTGTGAAGCACTAGGAAAGGAAAGGGGGAATGGTACACATTGAGATGCCTAGATGCTATGCAAATTCAATAGTAAGGAAAGATTTTAAAGGAAAAAACTATTTTTAAATATCCAAGACGTTTTTTCCTTTAAAATTCCATAAAACTCGAAATGGGTTGAACCATGCATCCATACAATTTCAGACTGAGATAAAATAAAGCTACTTAGAGTATTATTGGTATTATGAGCACCATGCTCTGACCAGCTGAGTTAATGCTTCTCATTTGTGTCCATGTTTATGCATATACTTATATGTGCCTGTAAATTAAGGACAACTTTCTGTTATAAACAAAAAGAAACTCACAAATATTTTTGGTATCTCTGGACAACTCTTTTTAAATCAGTTAAAAGTTTTTTTGACTATATAATGTTCATGAAACAGGCAAACATGAACTCAGCTGCCTGTCACAACAGGGAATAAGCGCATGGGCGATGCCGAGTACTCAAGTGGAGAGGTCCCTGTACACCCTGATGTGTTCAGTGGAACAGTGAGTGAGAGCACTGTTAGTCCCAGAAAACAACAATTTACAGTCAGTCAGGTCTGAAATGATTCCTTCTACTTACAAGGTTTCAAACTAGAAGTTACACAAGTAGTTAGACTGGGCAATTGCAATGATCTCTCCAACATTACAAACTATAAACAGATGAAGCACTCAGCATTCTGTTCAAGTTGCCTACTTTTTCTCTTCATTCCTTTTGATCTTTTTTCTTTAATCTGCTACAACCAGTTGTCTAAGGCTCAAACACATACATATCTCTATGCCATTAAATTTATAGCTTGTGTTCTTCTTTCCATTCAATGCCAATCTGATGCTAATTTTTTTTCTTTAGCTTTGATTTGTCAGCTCACGTTCCTTTTTAGGTGTATTTGTTATGTAAGCACATGAACAAAGGTGTCTCTTATATACCTTTCATCATTTAAGCCATGTCTAGACAATAAGCTTTCCAAAAAACAAAAGCTGAAGTTCAGTAACTTTGAATCAAATGTTCCATTACTACAGGGCCTAAGAGGTTGGAGTCCTTCTAAATGTAGTACAAAGCTGTCTTGAGTAATTTGCACTTCTGCAAGAATTATTTCATTGTTTCTACCATTAGGGTTTCAAATCCCCATTATTGTTCCCGTGTGTGATTAAAGTCAAGCAATGTTTCAATGATTTCTTATACCAGACTTGGAGTGCTTTCACAACTAAAAAAATAGATCTAGAAAGGACAGGGGGTATTTTCTGAATTTCTAAACTCAACGATAGACATAGATTAAAAAAAAGAAAAAACCCAACAAAAACAAAAACCAACCAGCTGAAAACACTCCCCCAGAAAACTTCAGCAAAAAATCCCAAACCATCCAACACTGGTGGGAAGACTGCCTGCATATCTAATAGAGCAAATGTAGACAAAGTTATGTTACCATCCAAAAAATGATCAGAAGAGATAAATACCCATTAAGCAGCATTGCAGCACTGTCTGGTTTTTGCTGTATTTAAGAGAAATAAGCAGTTGCCTAAGGCTGACAAGATATTCTGGTATCATCAGTCCTTGCTCCCACAAGCCCCACATCTTCTTCTTCTGCCAACACTAAAGCCGGTACTAGTGATGTGAGGCAACTGCTGGACTGATATTACTCTGTACAATGTGTATGTGGTGTGCACACATGTAAGAAGAAACAATAAAGCATTCTAATGTCTTTATGAAAATTACAACTTTTAAGCTTTTCTGAATCAAAACTCTTTTAAATGAATAAAATCTTTCCAGAGCCATACACTACTGTTTTTGCCATCCTCTGCTTCTCACTAATGTCCATTTGCCTCGTAAAATTAATAATATAACGTTTACACAACCACGGATCAGACTGTAAGGGTATTCATGTACTGCAAAGTAGAAAAAAATTTCCCAAAGAAGCAATTAAAAATAGCCTTTCTACAGAGATATAAGTTGTGGGACAGTCACCCTCATTTTGAACCAGTTAAAAAGAGTCAAAATTGAAATGCAAATATGTTGACTCCACAAGTGTTTCTGTGGATACCTGTTAAAGATATTTCCTTCAAAAGCTATTAAAGAGTACATTGGTTTGGCATCAAACCATACACGAGAACACAATAGGCTCCATTAAATAAAGATAAAGGAGAGGAATAACCTTGTTAAAGGCATGACTGTATGAAACAAGGTTGTGCATTTACCACTATTTGACTGTAATTATGACTTGTAGAAAAACATTATATTCCTTGGGAATTAATACAGTGGCTGCTGAATTCTTTTATATTTAAACCACCGTTCATTTTGGTTGTAACCATTTTTATTTCCATTTCAGTGTTTTGGAGGGCTTTATTTAATATATGGCAACATAAGTTCAGTAAGTACATGCCAGCAAGAAGAAAATAATCAGGGTAGGCGTGATATTTGAACACTGGTTGTAAGGGCTCAGTGGGCCTTTGTGGCCAATGGACAGCAATGAACAATGGAGATTTGCAGGTACTTGGGAGCACATCCAAGATATTTTTGGAATTTCATTTAAATCCAGTTTGCATGATCATTTCAACAGAGACAAATAACAAAACAGGAAGAACCTACCTCAATGAATTTCCACTGAGGCACAGTCTAACTTTTTTATTCATAGCAGTGTAATGAAAAAATAACCAGACCTACAGTTAGGATCAGGTCAGAAAACAAGCAGCTCATTACTATAGCTATAGAAGAGAACACCGGGCAACAGAGTGACAGAACTCTGCCAAAACGGGGGAGTGGCAAAATTTATATATGTCTAGATTATTTAACTCCTTCACCAAGATTCAGCCAGATAAGCTAAATATGATGATTAACATGAGTAATCGATGACCTCCAGACAGCACATCCATTTACAAAGAATCCTCTCCCTTCACATAATCCACTCTGTTGTTAATTAAATTGTGCTGACTGGCAACACCATTAGGTGCAAGTTTCTTAGCTAGCAAGGTCTCCTCTGGATGTTAACTGCTTTGCTTCCATGAGAGACTAAGGCTGAGATTGGAGTATCCTAACTGGGCTCTCTATGTTTCTGTAGGACATACATTTTTTGAGGCAGAGGTTTCTCCTTATTATACTTTTGTTTTAGGTTCTGAGATATTCATAGTAGGTGAGGCCGACAGATAGCTCTAAAAAATAATTATTGCCCTGGTATAAATTCCCACTAGCATTTAGTCCCAGGAAATGTGTTTTGCACTGTGTGTTTCAAATGCATCCTTGTTCCTTTTAACAGCAAATGATTAAATAAATAAATAAATATCAAGGATAGAAAAATTTCTCAGCAAGAGTTACAAAGATTTATGGTATAAATTAAGGTTTTTGAGTCCTTGTCCTCCAGTTTAGTTGCTGTATTATTTATATTGCTGAATTCCCAATGTTTATCACTATCTATATTGAAATGACATCACATTCCTTTTTCTGATACAAATCAGATTTAAGTTAGAACTTTTAGCTTCAAACCATTCTGAAAAACCTGAGGATGTATTGATTGTCATAAGACACAAGGCATCAGTTTTTCACCTCTTCCAGACTGTTATTTAGAGAAACATCACTAGAAGGAATTGTCTGAATGACTTTAAAATGTAGATTGTGATCAAAATAAGCAATGCAAGATACTAGATCCTTTGAGTTTGGGAAACAGATGTAAATCTCCTTGGCTCTTGACATTTCTGTTCTCAAAACACAAGACACAAACTCAGCTAACCTCTCTCAGCAGCTATTTTACTCCAGTGGCTTCACAGCCATCTGTTTCTAGTGTCAGCAATGTATCAGAATTGAAATTCAGACTCCATCCTAAACAGGGAGATGAGGCTTTTGAATAACACTATCATCCAAAATATGTCCCACATCTCCAGAGCAATAATAGCAGGGAAGAAAAGAGTGGTGAGCTCTGAAAATGGGCCATTGCTCCAGTTGCAATGATTCATGGTTTTGTCTTGAATATATTGCTCACATCTGACATTGTCTTTGGACTGGCCTTGAATTTCAGTGCCTACAAAATATAAATTGTTTGTACATGTTCTGTTTACTCTGGAGCAAATTGCCATGGCTATAGTACAATCAGGAAGTACAGAAAAAGCAAAAAATGGATCAGAGAAAGCTACCACATGATCATGGATAAAGTAAATATCAAAGAAAAGGAGGTTCACTTACAAGAAGAAAGGAGCTGTTTCATTTCAGTACTTACAGGGGCTGAAACTGCTACATTTACAGATCTCTGTATACAAGTTAAACACTGTTTCAAATAGTATAATCAAGAACCACTCTGCACTTTATAGCCTCGAGAGGAGCATAACTAGAAATGTACAGAGGGCAAAATGGCAGTTTCACTAAAAAAGTGAGATTTAAAAAATACTTATTCATTCAAACTGTAAGTGAAGACTGAAGTCTTCAGAATTCTTGAAGCAATAAAAAACCCTGTGTTTACATGGGATTGTTAATATCTAATACCAAAAATAAAGTACATAAAAGTGCATTTCAAAATGTTAAAATGAAGTAGACAATCTTGATGTTTGAACATTCAAGTATTCATCCTAAGCAGAAGTTTAACAAAATCAGCTCTGGGTTTTTTGCTTTGTTGTTTGTTTTTTTTTTTTTTAATTGGTGATGAATTGGTGAATATTGCCCTCACCAAGACTCGCCACATAGTTAGGCTGTGGGGCTAGAAGTGTTAATCTAAAATGAAATGAAACTATTTTGTCACATCCTATTCTCTTTTCATAGCTTTAGCAAAAGGAACACCTGTAAGTCAATCAATTACTGTATGTATGGTAGAAGATAATCACCTCAAAAGGTCCCTTCCAACCCAAATTATTCTATGAATCCATGAGATTCTGAACAAGAATTATGTATATACAAAATGCAGTACTGGATTGCAGGTGTACATGCAATAGTGAAAACTCTGTAATATCCCCTTGGCCCACACAATGCTTAAAAGATGTTTTTCTCAGTTATCTATGTCCTGCTCAGATCACTATTTACTATATTTACTCTTCTCCATTATGTCTGAGGAGATGTTGTAGTTTGTGGAAACTTTTGCAGCTGTGATAGTTAGCTGCCAGTGATCACATTTTTATAAAAGAAGAAAATTTAGCAGTAGTATCTTTGTCAGTATTTGTTGCTGTGAAAAAGGGTAAGTTCCTATATCAACTGCAATTGCAGTATGATGGTTTTGAGTATGTCTCTTGCATTACCATTTTTAGATGTATTATCTACCTCGGCTTTTAATACCTACTGTAACTCCTGCTGCAATCATGTATATATTCTGTGAACCCTAGTGGATTTACTTGTTAAAGATAAGCTACTTCGTATAGAAAAGACTTTATAATGAGCCCAGTGTTGGGCAGTGATGCATAGAGACCCACTGCACTACATTTTCTGGAAGTTGATTAAGATGGCCTTTGGTCCCCACAGATTTGCTGTATAAAAAAAAAAAAAAAACCTAAATCAAAGCAATAAAGATTGTTCCTTTCCTCCTGGATTTTTAATGTAATTTATACTAAAATAACAATCAGAAGCCAAACCCAACAGCCCACCTATACACGTATACGAGTTTATAAGAGAAAAAGACAAAGGACATACTGTAAAATCCCTTTTACAGAGTAAGAAACAGGTAGAAAGATATCACTGGCTAAAGTAAAACAAGAAATACACAGCAATAATAGTGACAGGCTTCCAGAAGCCAGAAAGTTATCATTCCTGCTAGAATGTGTGAATCTTCTCTGGTACCGTAATCAAGTCTCTGTCAATGATATACACGCTGCTGCAAAATGTCAGCCATGAAGGAAAAGGAAAAAGTACTTACCTTGTTGTAGCAAGGTTCATTATTCCCTCTTCTGACAGGACTGGAGAGAGCAGTTTTCTTTAATACCAAGGTACTTCAATTACTTTTGCAGCACAAATACATTCCTCTTATTTTCTGCTTCTTTGGCTATAGAGAAAAGAAAGGATCACTGTCCTGGACTGTAGAGACCATGACTATGTTTTGCTCTCCATATAAGTTTGGAGCCTATGTCTGTGCAGGTGCAATTTTTCGGTCTTCAACCAAAACACTGCAAAATACTTTCATCAAGTCCTGTAATACTTTTAGGTATAACATTGTCATGAGTGTTGACTATACTTAGCCCTGTGCTAAACATGAGAAGTTTGTTCACTCCTACAGACTACTGACACTGCAAATAACACCTAAATTCTACTCTAGGTAGTGCAGTAAAGGCTTGTAGATAATAAAACACAGAAATGGAATCTCTGTTCATCTGTATATATACTTTAAAGTATTCACTGCAGGTAAGCTAGTAAAAAAGCAATATTCTCATGATTTCTACTTTCTCTTTCCTATTTACCATTTAACTTTCCCATATAAACAAACTTGTAAAACAAAAGTGCAAATTTAACTTGACCAAGCATTTAAATATCCTTGTCCTTTTGCTAAGCCAAAGGTGATTTAAGAGGAATCCCACTTAGAGGTAAAAAACCCCCGACTCTGATATCACCATAACACATATGTCTGAACACATGGGTGAGATTCAGCTTTGAAGCTTTTATAAAATACCACTACAAAGCAGAAACAGTAAAGATAGAACAGAGAGCAAATGTCCTTTCCAACACAAAACACAATGTTCATTAATCCATATAAGCAAAAGAATGCAGCATAATTCATCTTATCAACAGGTTATTATGTGAGCATAATGCAAGACTTGAAGTGCCCTAAAACACTGTAAAATATAAATGAATATAAAGACCAAACTGGGAACTATGTTACATAAGCATCAGCATAATAGTTATGAAGGAAGTCATATATATATGTATTTATTATCAAGGACACACAAAACCACTTAGATCTGTCCTTGATTTTTCAATATGTTTTATTAAGGGCAGAAAGATTAACTGTGCCAACAGACAGACAAGCATGGGCAAGTGCATGACAAAACTATGACAGGGTGAAAATTTCCAAAGCATTCGCATTCATCTTTTAACATCTGAATTGATATTTTCAACATCAACATTTCCATCCATCCACAGCTGAAAACTAACCAGAAGTTTTCAAAACACTTACTGTAAATATTTCTTTTCAACTGCATAATATGTGAATGCTCCCATGGTCCACCTCTGACAAATGTCCTGAATAACACTTGCAATGACAAAAGCACAAGAGCAAACAGCATGAGTGACTCATATTGCACAAAACTGTCTGGGAGGACATTTGCCCCACATAGTTCATGTTAAACAGAATCATCAGCTGGATTAAACAACTGAGAAATTACAGAGACCTCTGAAACAAGGCAGCCTGAAAAGTATTATTGAAGTAGAAACATTTTAAGAGAGGGGAGACCTGGAGGTTGACACAGAGGTGGCCAAAACATGTTTTGATGGTGCTACAAGTTGTCATGCAAGCAGCACAGCATCTACCAAGGCCTCACAAAGCATCTTCGTCATCAGACATGATGAGCAGTCACAGTCCAAGCAGGAGAGTGAGACCTTTGGGGTGCACCAAGTAGGCACTCAAACCTGCAGGGGCTACACATCACTCAGGGTGGGTGGGGAGCTCGTGGAGGAAGGGGCTCGGAGCCCATCACTAAGGGTAGGATTAGTTACAAAGGGTGTTCCAAAATTTGTGGGCATTTGTTAACATTTTGTCCCTGTCTGGTTTTGTGGATTATCTACTATTGATTCTTAGTATACAGTTCACTGATAGTTAAACAATTACATGTTGTTAAGTCTTCAATAAGGTGGTTTGATCCTGATTTTGGTTTAGAATATGTGATCTGAGCTCTGTGAAGTATAGTTTCACATATCTCAATATTTTACTTATTTTCTCCCTGGCATATCAACTGGACTAAGTTTATAGATATGAACTCCTACCAGTAAAAAGAAAAAAAAGAAAAAAAAAATTCAGGCCAAAGGTTTTCAGCTGGCGGTAGTGGCACTTTCTGTGTACATGATACCACACACTACACAAGACTACTTTGAAACCTGAGAACAAGCAATCCCTAAATTCCATCTGTTACTGACAATCAAACTTTACACTTTTTTACAATTCCATAAAAAATATTTTGCTATTCCTCAAAAAACTTCCAGAGCAAGTTCAATATCAATAGTATTAAGGAAACCTCCCTCTCTGACCATCCAGGAGCCACTCTTGCAGTCCCACTCCCACAGCCTAAGCTGGGACCAAAGCCCCTTTGCAGCTGCACCCCCACACTCACACAGTCAGAGCAGGTTTCCTTACTCTAGGTTTCCCATAGCAGAGTCTCAAACATCCAGATCCTTCAAATGGTTTAATCTTGGTGCAATAACCAAATAACAAAACAACAGCTCGAGCTGGTGCCTCCAAGGAGGGACTCCAAGAAAGGAGCCCCTGAGCTTTTATCCCCTCACAGTGTAAGTGTGTGAAAGTCTGGGTTCCTCAGCTCCTGCTGTGTCCCTGAATGTCCCTCACCAGGTCCCCAAGCCCTCTGTCATGCAAAGGATCAGCAGCTCACAGACTCCTGTCTCAGGCTCCCACCACCAGAGCTCAACCTGCAGCTCCCATTGCAGCTGCACCCTGAGCTGCAGCATGCACCAAATGCATGCCTCGAGTTAGTAACTTTATTTGCAGTGGAAAACTCAGAGCATTTAGTGAAGAATATTCCAGGCTTTTGAATAGGAACTGGTTCTGGAGGCACATTATGTAATCTTTCTAGAAAAGTCTATCCCAGTTCAATTTTAGGGATTTTTGTGAACTAATTTAACTGCCATGATTTCAGTTTCCCCACCACTGAGGATGGTGCAATAATACTTGCTTACCTTCAGCTCCAGAGGGTAGTCTGGGTTTACCCCAATACCCTGGGTGCTAAGACTGTGATATTTCAACTTTTGCTTGTTGTAGAAATACCCAAATAGCTCAGTGCATTTTGCTTCTGACAGAGGGGTAGGAGCTACTACATTGATCTTCTTCTGTTATGCGACTTGCACTTTTTGCAATTGTTATTGCAATAAAAATTTAAGTGCATGAAAATTTCAAATATGTATAGAGCTACTTATTTTTAATTCATTAATTAATTTGAAATTAATAGAATTTATTTCTAATTTCCTTCAGATTATTTATTCACCACTCCCAGATTTGTCATATTCTGTCCCTTTGTTTTTTTATATTCCATTTCCTGAGTCAGATATTATTTTAATTGCAGTTATATACCACTAATACATACTACTACTAAAAGAGTGTATTTTCAAAGCTGAAAATTATTCCATCTATGGCGAGTCATCAGTTACAGTTGCTTCTCACGCTACATCTTTTCATAAAATTCTCACGAAATCAAAATGAGATTTACTACCAGAATTTCCCCACACATTCAGAAGCTTACTTCTTAATCCTACAATTACAACACAAAATATCACATTTGATTATCGCTGAAGACAGGACAGGGTTAGTTATAACAGGTTTGATAAACCCAGTGTGTTCTTCATGAATTATCTCTCACACTGACCAAATTTTCACACAATTGTCAGGGGTGAAGGCCAAGACAGATCACATAGATGTCTCCCATGTTTACCTTCCTTAAACAAAGCAGAGGGAGGGGGCCTGGAAACCAGAAAAGCTGTGTGCAATTGCTCAGTCTCAGCACAGTCCTGTTTAGGCTGATCCCATTGTTACAGGAGAGCTTTTAGAAGACAGTTACCAAGACGAATATAAAATTAATGGAACAGGTATTGTGAACCTAACGTAGTTTAGAAATGCATGGCAACTGTAGTGTAGAATAGATCTATCTAATAGCAGCTGCAAATCACCATCCACGAGTGTTTATTCTCAGAGCTCTGCAATGCAGTGCTGTGAGAAGGAAGCCTAGACATGCCCTGAGTCTGGGAGCTCCATTAGCAGTGTATCAACAGGCTTAAACAATGTGCAGTATTCACAGTCAAACTCACCCAAGCAAGTTTTGAAAACAAAGCCCAGAGTTACTTTTTTTTCTGCTTCTAGCACATCCTAGTGTGATCTTCAACACAATTTGCAGTCTAAATTCTGTTGAGTTAAAATCAAGTTTGACCAAGACTGCAATAGAGACAGCAAGCAAAATATTTTTAGGAACTGAATTTTACAGTACTCACTTCTGGAAACAAAAATGGGGAGTACTAAGTAACAGAGAGGGCTGGGGTGGGGTGGTGTTTGGATTTTGTTTGTTTATTTGTTTGTTTGTTTGTTTTTCTGGCAGAGTAAGCAACAAACTTTTCAGAGGTCTTTAGCCACACTTTGTAGATCCCACTGCTCTGAGTATTTAGTATTCAGGCAGAACATAATTTTAGATCTAAATTATATTATACCTAAAAGTAGGCACAGCAAATTTCAAACACCACTGGTCTTAGTTCTAATCCATTCTATGCCTTGCAGTTTATGACGTATCCCAGAAGTTTCAGCTACAGGTGCTGCTTCACCATTCAAATCAAAAAGTGAAAGCAATGCACATTATGCATCCAAAAACTCAACCTTTTTTCAAAACCTACTATCTTTACTGAAGAAAATTATGAATCAGATGGAAAAATGTACTACTAAATATCATAAAGTAATGTAAAAAATAAGTTTGAATGAAAAAAACTCTTGCATTTGACTGATTATGATTAGCTTTGCAAAGCAAAATAGTCTGCAGTGGAAAATTGGAAGGAAGGAAATTAATATCTCATCACATTCCTTTCCTAAAGATAATATCAAAGCTTCTCGATAAAAACAGATTTTGAAGAAGTTCAAAAACAAGAGACACAGAGTCAAGTCCATTTGCAATTCAGTATTCAGCTCTTCAGCAATGTCTCAAAGAAGAAACAATAGTTGCTACTTGATCACTTCAAATTATCAACTACTGACTCACTCCATGTCTTCACCAGAAAATGGACAATAACTGATTTAAACCTAATCTGCTAAGACCTGTACTTGTCCTTACTGGCAGAGAAAGCAAATAAAAATTAAACCTTCCTTCCTTCCTGTTTTGTATGTAATAATTATGGCTGTGGAAGGCAGCATGGTCTCAAGGAGCATCTTAAACCGTATAAGGATTGCCACCTGATAATAGCGTCATAGTTACTATAACATATGGATTTCTAGACATATATTAACTTAGTGTCCTGATGGTCCCTTCTGCAATTTCTATTTAAATGGGATTTTTGCAAGGTTACTGAAGGTAGTGAAATGTTCCCACAGGTGACAAGGGACAGATATAAGCACATAAGTGATACTGCTGAGGACTCAGGGTGGTATTCATCCCATGACATTGCATTTGGCTGATGATCTATGACTAGAGGGATCCTTTGCCCCCACTTATAGCTCATTCCAGCATTCCTCCTTTCTTCCTACTCTGCAAATGAAGCACTGTGAATTGCTGCTTCATCATCCTGACACCTTGCACCAGCTCACTGCATTGTCTGCCACAGCTACCCAAATTTGAAATATACTTCTGCTGCCTTGGGGCTCTATCAATACACATCAAGGTAAAAGGAAAGGAAGGAATAAGATTTTTTCACACATAGGCAATACATTGATTCTGTGAACATAAATTCCATTTGTAAAACCCCTGTATTCGCTTCCACATTTTTTCCAAAGTATTACCACCAAAAGGATTGCCAAGCACCACGGACTTTTTCAATTATGGTTTGTAAATGAAAATCACACCTCCCTGAGAATTTCTACTGTACATCAGTCTCATTGCAGCTACAAATATTCTCCCAAAAATTATTTAATGTCTTTCCTCCTCTACATAAACATTTCCTTCTCACAAATTGTGTTTCTTATATAAATATCTGATTTGAGAAATAATCTGCTTTAGTCTAGGAAAATAAACAATAAACTTTTTAAATCTTAATGCAATAATAAGTGTGATGCTTTTGGCTTTTTCTACACATCATTCATAGTTAATTTGAAACAAAAGGCTTTTCATACCTACACCCTTACCATTGAAAACCATACATGGTATTGTAGATGTGGTAAGCAATGATTAAGTCGATACAAGGAAGCTACTACTTCCTTATTCATAGACCTAAATTCTTATCCAACCTCGAATTCTGTACATAAAACACCTTTTAGGATGTCATGCACACTGAGACCTGACTGCTGTCATTTCAGGGGTCCCAACCCAATGATCAAATCTCTTTATTCATCCCCAAATTGGATAGAAACATGTTAGAGGAGAGTAGCCAGTAGGCTGTGACAATGTTCAGCCACACTGACCTGAAGGCAGGGGAGCTCTGTCTGTGCTTGGCGTTGGCTGCTGTAGACATGGAGGAGGTTGGCAGGGCAGCTGTGGCTGTGAGCCTTTTGTCTGCATCTGAACTTTGAGAAGAGAGCAGAGGTTCTTTCCCCACAAGTAGGCACATGTTGCCACTCTAGGATAAAAAAAATTACAAACTTTGAGCTAATGAATGTCCCTTCCTAAATGGTGTGATAAATTGGAATCAGGGTTTTCTTTTGCACATTAAATGAACGTGAAAATACCGTTTTTTTTTTATGCCACTTGCTACATTCTCTTACTAAACACTTAATTATCACAGCAATGTTTATTTTCATTCTTCTCAACAAAGAAATCTGATTATTTAAAAGGAAAATAACTGAATTACACCCTTTCACTGATGTCTATGCCCTGTTTTTGATTCAGTTCAGAGTGTGTAATTTTTCTTTTCCTTTTGGATAAAAAAAGGCATCTGAAGGATCAGAGTTAGAAGCACCAGTTAAGTTTGGTATATTCATAACTTTAGGATACTCTGGGGGAACAGAGATTTAAACATTTTGTAAAATGAAAGGTTATGTCAACACGTTCAATCCCATGTCACCCTGGTGAAGTCTGCCTCTTTGACCTGGCTGGGAAATGACTACCAAAGTGGGAAGTTCTTTTATGGTCTCAGTGGATCTCAAAAATACATCTGAAAGCAAACAGGTACCATGGGTTTGACTGACATGAAGGCTTTCTCGTTGTTCAAAACTTGCAACCCATGAATTTACAAACAGATATCACTCTAGAACCTGGTGACAATCTCTTCATTATACATGCTCCTTTGGTGATTTGGCTGTTGTGTATTTTCACTAATGTATTCAGAGACACAGCTCATCTGCAAATGAGATGCCCTTTTCAATCACATTTCTGGGGAAAAAGAGCTGTCTAGAAAACTTTTTGACAGTACTTGGGATAGAATGAAAAGAATAAATTCTTGAAAAACTGAAAGAGGTTTTTTTCAGGAGGTTTTTTGGGTTATTTTGCTTCCTGCTGGCTGTTTTAATTTTGGGTTACTAGTTTAATACTCTTCCCCCATACTATGTTCCTTCAGTAACAAATACTTGAGTGATTTTGTAATTGACTGCCATAATAGTTATAGCTGTATAGGCAAAATTTACTGTGATTAAATCCAAATTAATTATTTCCACCCAAATACTAGTAGAGTAGAATTTGCTTGGGGGAAAAAAATGCTTTACATTCCCTCGGCTGTCTCAAACAGAAAACTCACAACCTCTCCCAGACAAAGGGTTTTTATATAGCAGACTGCAATGCAAAGAATTGAACTAACAGATTTCCTCATGGCTTAATCACAATTTTGAATTATGTATGACAGGTTGAATCTGGTTAATTTGGCAACTCTGGACCATGAGCTGAGGGAGGTTTCAAAGTAAACCTCTGTAACATAGGATCCATGAATGCCCAGCAATCACAGTGGGCACCTCTCTCAAACTACATAAAGGTCGGATGGCAGGGAAAACCATAAGGGCACAGTTTCAGCCAGAGAGAAGCATTAAGGACTCCAATTCCTTTTCTCCTGGGGCAGGGATCACACCACTTGCTCCCAGGATCATGCCATGACACCCCTCTGCTTCGGTAGTGAGGTAGAGGAGCTGGATAGTAGCCATGGGCTGCTTTTGCTTCTGCACCTATATCATGTCTTGGAAAGATATTTCTAGCTTCTAAAGAAAGATTTAGTCTGGATTAGTGGCTACCACAATTTCCCAGCGGGCACTTTAACTGTCAGAAACTTCCATCAGCAGAACCAAGTCCTTTCCTGAACCATGACCAAGAAGCAGATTAAAGTGTAAAGCCTGGGTTCCAGGTTTAAAGAACACCATAGTGTTCTTTAAAGTATTCCAAAAGCAAAACCTGGTGATAGATTGGTTCTGGAAAAGGACTCAAAAGTCTTCCCTTCTAATTTGTGCTTGGTAAGAGACATTTTTCTCACATCTTTAGAAGTGTCTGCATAGGTAAGCACAAAGAATTAATTTTGCAATAAGAGTTCTTACAATGGAGTTTGACATTCTTAAGGCGTGTTAGAGGATTTAGAAGTAGAAGCAGGCCAGCTGCACTTTCTAAATAAATGAATAATGTAAAAACAATTCTTGCTTTTCACAGATACTGCACAGTATAACACACAATATTTATTTTTTCATTTTGCAATGTGGATGTTTATGTTTACAATGGCACTCTTCTAGGGGGAAGTGACAGTTATGACAACTAAGGACAATATCTAGAATGTGCTTTGCAATTATTTTGCTACAATGGTAAAAAAAAAGCAAAAATCAATTAAACCAATTAAACTACATTATCTGCAGTGCCCCAGTCCAAACATAGCTTTCCCTCTTTATCCAAGCTTTCCTCTTAGAATCTACAGTCAAAGCTCCAGTATTTTATCAAAACAAAACAAGCGACAGTGGTGCTGTTCATACCACTGACAGGAATAATCCTGTTTGCTGAAATCTGCTCTCCTTAATCTGTTATTGATGCAGTTGGTAAAAGAGCTTGTTTGAAATTCAATTTGGCTGATTTGAAAACAGGATTCTGAGAGGAAGCATTTTCAGAGTAAATTGGTTAAATGTGAATACACAAACCAATTACAAACTTCTTTCCTTCCTGTGAAGCTTTCTTAGTGAAAATGTAACTGGGAGGGAGTAGATGAAGGTATTTCCCTGGAAGTATAAGGAGGGCCCATAATTGCCACTGATTCCTTATTTAAGAAGAACGTTGTTTTTTTGCAAGAAGTGCTCTTTCTACTGGGTAGAAGTATTTTTATGTTAAGTTCAAACATCGGGAAGCAAAATAAAAAATTTAAAAAATAAAAAACCCGAACAAACAAACAAACAAACAAACAAAAAAATAAACCATAAAAACCTCCACAAAGCAAAAAATACTGCTTTATGCATATTAGGAAGCTATATTCTGTAAACACAGATAATACAGCTCAACTAAATCAGGTCTTAAGGTCATAAAAAGTCAGGTTTGTTCTGTATTACATTTTTACTGAAAGGTTTGATCTATGACATTTTCAGAATGACACCTGAAAAAGACATCAGGAATGTAAGGCACAGGAAAGCAATGAAAAGGTTACATACTAACAGCACATAAAAATACAATTTCCCAGCATTTAGCAGATTGATATGCACACATTTTCTAGTCAACATTTCAGCAAGAGGCATAGTAAATAATCAGGAAACCTTCTGCCCTCTTGAGCCTTGAGTTAAATTCAGTGATGTCACCACATAAAAGAAATTCAACATATTTTTTGTGGATCCGAGGGAAAGTCATTTATATCACATGAAATGAAAGTGTGTGGCAACTGTCAGAGTGAAATAGATTACAGCACAGGCTAGGACACTCAAAGTGGGAAATATGCTTGGGTATAAACAGAAGTTGAGTGATGCAAAAAAGAGTTAAGTATGAAGACATGCAAACACAATGCAGTATTTCTGAAGCCCATTTCAGACAGCATTTTGGATCTTCTAAAGGTCTGGGTTTTCTGGTGTTTCCAAAACCTCAAAACAAAGTAATGAGAAAGGATAAAAAGCTCCTGACATGAAGAAGTGGTGGGAGCAAAATATGGAATCTAATGTAAAAATGGGATTAAAAAAAAAAAAGTAGCTTTATATATGGATATATAAAAAGTGTGCTATTAGCTGCTCTTACTATAACTGTTTTTAATTCTCTGAAATCCAATTTCTATATCAAAGAATTAAGTCATAAACAGGACTTTTTCTTTTAAAATAAATACATAATTTTACTGAATGCATACTCCACGAATTCTTCACAAGTGTTATGTTAGAATTTTATACAGGAAGAAAAGAACAAGCAATGAAATTATACAATGCAACAAAATTTCAAGTTTTTTGATGTCTTTTATGGCCCAAACACATGGCAAATTTTGAATGGCATTCCTTTGTGTACCAGAAAGTAGATGAGAAGTGACACATGTGAACTTAGTCGTATGATAAGAACAATGACAAAAAACAATGACTGACAATGCAACACTATTACCATGAAACACTAATAGTGTTAATTCTGTGCTACTTCTGAAAGATGATAATCCTTTTCTACAGTAATCCTGTTCACAGTCATTTTGCCCATGACAGTCCTCTTGCTGGTGATACTCTCTGAAAGCAGGAAGCCAGCTGAGACTTCATGGACCTCTCTCATATCCTCTCCCTTGTTATGAAGAGATATTTCTGTCTACTCTGAGCTATGGACGAATATAGTGTTGATAATATGAATGGCCCATGGCTGTAGCAGCAGGCATAATGCACTGTTCCCTTCACTGAGTTTTCTGAAAAATTCTAAAATTCATTCCACCCTGTTTGACTCCTAAGTATTGAGTCAGGACTTCATAAATCTACCAAACTCACTGTAGTAATGCTAGTATTGAGTTGAAGGCCAATAAAGTCTTAGCTAATCCACTAATACCTCTCTCAACCAACTCTCATGAGACTGATTCAGCCAGTAAACAATCAAACATTTCCCTGAATGCAGCAAGATTTTATCTAAAGTAGTGTAAATACATCATCATTACAAATTAAATCTTGGCCCTCTTGATCAGCCATAAGTAAGTTAAGAAAGACTTGATTCTCGTCCCAGGCCTTCATGTTTAAACTTTAAAAATTAATACAAAAATTAATACTAATACTTTTGTATTGCTCTGCATTTTCCCACTAGTGACGGATGAGATAACACACCACAAGGTATTATCTGATTTCTCTAATGTTGACAGTAATGGTTTCAAGATAGGAAAGGTATTTCCAAGTAAACTGTGGCACAGAAGAATGCAAGACTACCCACTAGTCTCCCAGCATATGATATAATCATTGATTTCACCTTTCCAAATAAAAAACATCCTAAATCATCTTAGTCTAAGACTTTATCTGGTTAAATAAAATCAGGTTTTAGTAATTACAATTAATTTTAATTATAATTTATTAATGAAAGATTGAAGTGTGACAAGAATTTCTTTGTCTCTCCATGTTTACATATGTCAAGTCCACCCTTTGAACATTTCACAGACAACTCATTTCCAAAGTACTCAGTACTTTAAACCATAGGAAAGCTATGCTTGTTACTTTCTTTAGTTCTTTGTCACAGCATATGATTATTATGTCCTGCTCCTCTATATGATGATATTGCTAGTAGACAAAGTGCCTAAATATAAGTTAGGTACCCATTCCACAGTGCTTTTGTAAGTTAAAGTTACAGCCACACACAGTGCTTTATTTGACATGGGCTCAACAGTAGGTGTATCAGCAATGCCAAAGCTCAAATCATACTTGGGATTTTTATTCATCTCATGTTAAAAAAGATGCATTTTTATCTCATGGTCAGTTATTCTATATTGCATGAGCCTTTCGTCCTAATGTTAAGGTATTTGCCTTTTAACATGGGAAAAAATGTGCCAACTGAAAGGGAGTTTAGAAAATTTAATTTAGAATGCTTTGGGAGATTAGAGAATTTCATTTAGAATATTGTCAATAGCTTCATCTTCAGAAGCAGGAAGACCTTTAGTGTGAATCCATATTTCAGCATATTCTTGGAAAAGGATTTCATTTATTATGGGCAAACATTGGAGTTGTATGAATACAATTATATAAGTTCATAAATGTATGTGTTTAAATTTACACTACAAACATAAATTAGCTGTCGCTGTAAGGCTAGGGAGCAGCAAAAAAATACAGCAACACAGGCTTCATCCAGAAAGCAGAAGAAGTGATTTATTGCAGGAGTAGGCACATTTTTATAGACTGATGTTGCAGTGTGCTTCTTGTTAATGGTACATTCTGTTATTGCCCAAGCTAATGGTTTAGTCCAAAATTATACCCTCCCACCCACCTTGTCAATCTAACCTAGACATCCTGTCAATCCTGCTATGTGCCAGCCTCCTGCTTGGAATTCCTCTTTGGAAATTCCCTAAAACTCAGTACCTCATTAGTCCATGTGACCCAGTTTTCCCCCCTACCTCTCTCATTGGACAATGCCTCTGTAAACCCTACTCCTTACCCCTCCTCAGAATTCCTCCAATTTGCTAAGAATTTGTACCTTCACCTTGAACCTCCCCCATATCCAAGTTGTTGCACCTTCGCCACTTTTGTTTTTTGCCGCGCGGATTCCCCAAAGTAATGAATCCTTTTCATCCTATGCAAAAGACCTCCTCCTCCTCCTTGCCTCCTCCAAACACAGTCTGACAGCCAAAAGGCCATGGAGCCATAGCTCGAGCCACATCTAAGGCTTCCTGTTCCCGGGGTGTGACCCACTCTGGGCACGGGACCGTAGTGGCAAAGTGAGTGCAGCTCAGACCGAAGTGTCAGACTGGTTTGCTGAAGCAAGGATAGAATAAGACTGGTCCAAGGAAGGCAGCACTTCTTGTAAACATGCTCTTACTAAAACATCCCGTTCCTCATGCACTCCTCCTGTCCACAACACCAGGTGCTAAACTTTGTTATTTTCTTTCCCTTCTGTTTTCCTTTGAGTAGCTTGGGAAAACTTAAACTGCTGTTTTCCCTGGCTCTCACCAGCATCCACAAATTAGCAGCACAAGGTCTCCAAACGTATTGAGGGCAATATAAACCTCTCTCTCTCATGAGACTGAAATGGTTTCTATTCACTCGTGAGAGTCTGATGGAAGGTAGGAACCCACTTACCAACCTCCTAAATGGAGCAGATTGTTAGGCAAGCATTTCAAAGCAATTCAAAGGCTCTAATTGCATTCTCCCCACCTACACCCAAAGCTCTCGTGTCGGCACTCCCCGCTCCCAGTCAATCGCGGGCATCTCTCGACTCTTACCCACTTCACACACCCTCTCCACAGCAAGTACCCAGTACCAACTGCCCCAGGATCCAGGTGGCACAGCCAGCCCTGCCAGGCACTACCAGGCAGCAGCTCCATCCACCACGGGCTCTGCACAAAGGCAGCCCATAAACCCCAGCAGAAAGCCAGGTCATGAGTTAGACACTTCATACACAGCGCGTAGTAACAGCAGAAATTAGCTACTCAGAGAACCAACTTTTGGGAGGCAGTACACAGAAAATACAATTACTGGGAGATTAAATCAACTCCCAGGTAAGAATATCTTGGCAAGTAACCTGAAATTAATCCCTCATAGCTTGCTGGAAGCCACTTCACAGCAAAAATAATTTGGTTTGGGGTTTTTTCCAGCTGAATTAATTCAGAAACAGTTATTCTCATGAGGCTGAGGTGGGATAGAAAGTGAGCTTAAAATCTGAATACTCTGGGAAAAAGTTGCTGAAAAATGAAAAAAAAAAACAAATCAATAAGATATTTTTTTAAGATCTATAATATAAAGAAAAATAAGTCCTGAATAATTTGAAAAATCTGAATCTAGGGCTACCCATGGATATATCCTGGCCTAGAGAAATTAGCATATCTCCAAAGAAACAGGGACAGAAAAAAACAGCAGGATCTGGGCCCCTAGAAACCTGCTTTATTGTCAGTCCTGGGGAGAAAAAAATAGTTGCTAAGAACACCTTTCACAAAACAACTAGTGACTGGTTAAAGAAAACATCCAGTTTCTGGAGTTCTTTCCCAACAAAAGAAGTGCTCGCATAAACACCCATGCATTAAAAAGGCAAATAATCAAATCTGTGCCAGTTCTGTAAGTTTCTGACATTTCTTGTCTGACAAACATGCACAGCAATGCCACAGAGCACTGGAAATGTTTCAAACTTCAATGAGAAATGTAAAAGATTCCTCCAAAACCTATTTTTTCTCACTTCGTCACACACGTAAGCGTGCCACCTCTTTCTCTCCTTCCTCAACAAAATGGTTACTTTTCAAGTAAGATTATTTCCATAGTTGTCTGAAGCTATGATGGAACAGACTGAGCTGCTGCTTCATTTTCTGCACATCCTATGTGTGGACTCAGCATTTTGAGAAGAAACTGAGAAATGAACAGTGACAGTCAGGGCCTGCCTCCTTGCCCTTGAAGGGTGATACTGTACAGATCTAATGCAACATGACTTTCCCTAGTGCCCGCTTTACTTGATGTCAGAGAGGAGTGCCTGGTTTTGTCCAGTCTCTCCTCCATTCTTGTGTGACTGTGTCAGACCCTTATCCAGATCCTGCAATGGTTTGTTTGCCTTGAAAGTACTTTATCTTTGAAGTATATGATAATGTCAATTAAAAAAAAAAATAAAGCTAGGCTTCGGGGTGACAGAGAACTCTCTAGAATATGAAGGGATTTTAAAATATGAACAAAATAAATAGAAATGTGGATGTATTTTTTTGTTAAAAAATATTTCGAATGTTTGGGCCTACTATGATTTATCTAGGGGAACAGCAGCAGCTCTGCAGATACACCATAAATATTGCTAGCTGTCACACAGAAATAAAGAGGTGAGTTATTACTCCTCAATCCCCTAACAAAGACATATAACATAGACTATGCACTCTGGCTTCAAGGAAGTTAATATAGCACTTCTTGTTCTTGAAACTGAGAAATACAAAGCTGTGTGAGGTTCTTTCAGGGTTTTTTTTTTCTTTTCTTGTGAAATGTTGGCTTTCACTAATGCCACAGGGTAGCAATAATTGTTCATGTGTTAGCAGCAAAAAATCAAATTATTTCACAGCTATGCAGTATAAATAAATGTTTTCTTCAAATCATCCCACACAAGTTAAATACAGGTGTTAATGGTCTTCTAGAGCTACTGCCCTGCAAGAGTATTGGTGACACTTGAAGATAAGAAAATCCCTTTGTAATGATATAAAGGTGGACATTTATGATTTTTGACAGGTTATCAGTAACTGCAGTGGAACTCTGCATTGTATTTACTTGAATATCTGGAGAGTTGGATAGTTGAAATTACTACAATGATTCCATAGAAAACAGTTGGTCTGGTCTTCTATTACTTAAGTATCTGATTTACACCAGTAAAGAGAAGGAGAAGCAGACACTGCCTGGACAGGTGAAAAAACATTACTAAATCTTGAAATTTTACCAACTGTCATCATATACCTACATTCCTTGAGCTTTTTTTTTTTTCAGTCTAGCTGTCAGTCCTTCAGTTTTTTGGTATCTTTCTCTGAAAGTAAAAAGTATTAATTAAGAAGCAAGACTTTTTATACCATTCAGTCCAATGAATGCAGATGTCACTGCTATTTAGTCTGAGTAGGATGGGAGGTTGTGAAATACAGCTTTTTACCAGTGATATCATCTTCTTTTCCACACAATTAATTTATAAATAATTAACATGAGTCATCACCCTATTTAGAGGCTGGCATTGCTGAACTTCCATTCCTACAGAACATACTTAGAGAAGGATGAGCCTTCAAAGCATGTCCCGTCTTGCTAGAGTAAAAAGGGCAAAAACGTTTGGAGAAAGGCATTAAAACCTGACAATGTGACACATTATGTACTGCACTACAAAGCAAAGAGAAGCTGGCAGGTGGTCAGTTTGTCATGCATTAGAGGTTTGGTTGCTTAAATGACATGGGGCAGGATATTACAGTGAGAAACTTTAATATTCTGTGACCAGTTAAAGGAGTTATTTTGAACCTTAAACCACTTGAGCATGGGAAGAGAATCAATCTCTAGGAATTTGACACGGTGACAGGAAACCTAAACAGTGCCTAACAGGTAGAATCCAGCCCTTAACATCACTTGTTCTAGGCTATGAGAAATGGCATGGTTTCTTTGCTTCTCCTATATTAGATATCACATAAAACTGATTCAATGACAGCAAAGCAACCAGGAGACTTCCCACACATACTCAAGGCAGTTTTTTATTCATGAAATTGATGTGATCATTAGATGAATAAAAACCACCACAACACCACCACCAAAAAAAAAAAAAGTTAATGTCACAGTATTCTAATGAAGGAGAACAATATTTGTGTATTTTTTATAAGTTACTTCAGCTGTCACTCAGCATTATCTGTTATGAAAACAAATTCTGCCTTCCACACCTGTACTGGCATATTACTAGCACTAGGACATCTTTGTGTAATCATTTAAAACTCTGCACCTCACTTTATGCTTATTTGAAGCTACTTTTTTACCACATTAATAAGTAAGTCAAGAAATCACAAATTTGAGACAAATCCATGGCTCTTGTGACATATCCTTCTCTTCAGTCTAAGGAGAAGCTGTGGTTGATTACCAGAGACAAAGGTCTTGGAGAACAGCAGACACTAGGAATGTGTCTGTTTGCCCAAACACTGTTCTTACAATGCAATGATATTGTGTACAATAAACTTCATACCATCTCGTAAAAAATACGTAAAACCCATTATTTTTAAATTTTTCAATGGAAAAAAAAAGCATGTTAAATGTCATAATAACTTCCATTTTGTAGCTTCAGTCATCAATAAAATTAACTTAAAAAAATATATCTACATGGACTTTGCTCCCAAGGGATGGACAACAAAGTTGTTTTTTTCAGCACAAACTCTCCAAGAATCTTGAATAAAATTTGTTCAAAGCATTATAACAGTAAACTGGACAAATATTAGTCATATTCTTCTTGAAATTTTGGGGATTTAAGCATTAATGGCACAAAGGAAAATGACTTCAAATTGCATTTAGTTTTTAAAATTAAGGAGGAATTCAGAGAGAAAAAAATTATGAAGTGATTTATACTGTTAGATGTTATTCTTCTAAATGACAAAAGCAGAGATTGCTTGGCACTTTTTTTGTAAAATTTAGATCTTTCATGTCATTTCTCTATTGGATGGGTTATTTCTTTGAAGTGCCACCAAACCAATTAAAAACATATCTTTGGATTTAAACACTAGACTCTTCTTTCCAGATAATGAGTTTATTTTTCTATCAAATAAATCAAAAACGTGTGGATGTATTTAAGCACACCAATATGAATGATTATAGCCTGGTATTAAATATTTGTCCTCTCCAGTTTCCTTTAGGGTAACAGACTGAGGTAATAGCTTTTGAGTAAAAGGTCCAGACTAATACAATTAGGGTAAATTAAAAAACAAGCCTCATGAATCAGTTTTCCAGTGATGTTTATTTTTGTTATTGTTCCTGATCCTTGTCATGCAAACATGAGTCTTGTAGGATGTGTCAGCCTTTTTTAAAGCCTTAATTTATTTCACATAAGAGAAAGA
Source organism: Rhabdornis inornatus (assembly GCA_013397075.1). NCBI lineage: Eukaryota > Metazoa > Chordata > Aves > Passeriformes > Rhabdornithidae > Rhabdornis > Rhabdornis inornatus. The sequence goes on along the minus strand of VWZS01004141.1, from coordinate 2,408,542 downwards.
AACCTGTCATTGCATTAAAAGTTAATGGACTCTAAATAAATGCCTTAGTTTGCTATGCAATTTTCTAAAATTCAGGCCAGTAAGGGCCCAAATAACACTAGATCTGTATTGCATTAACATCCTAAATATATATAATTATATTCTCCAATAATTCATAGGTTTTTTTCTGTATTGTTTCAAAGAGCTTGGATTAAAACAAAAAGATATTGTTGGAAAGAAACTTGAAGATGACACTGAATGTAGCTACCCCATGGGTGAGGGACTAAGAAATGGAGAGAAAAAGGCTGAGCTCTGTGTGGCAGCAGAAAAATCTCTCCAGAGCTAAGCTTGCTGCTGACTGATGCTGCTGCATCCAGCAGCTGTAATGAGCCTAAAACTTCACTCAGCTCAGCTTAACAGGAGCAGAAAGCAAGGCCCTTCTCAAGGGCTGGTGGCAGGCAGACCTGACGGTGGGACCACTGGTGTTTGGTTTCCAGGAGTCTGTTTCTGGGTGAGAACTGCCAGATGAACTGCCCTAGAACACAAATTCTTCAGACATCTCAGGGCAGGTGTAGCATAAACAGTGGGAGTATAATCTCCCTAAATGTGTTGGGCTTGAAATGGAACCACGGAGAAGCTTGGTCTTGGAAGTATAATTGTTGGACCAACTGTGTCTTCTTCTTGCAGTGTTGGATATTCTGACTTGGCAGTTTTTGCAGTGGTTCAGATAGCCACTTCTGCATGGCGTTCTGCTAGTGAAACCTGTACCCTCAAGAAGGGAGACCACCAATCCTCTAAAATGTACATTTTTGGGGTATACGTAAAAAAAAAAAAATCAGGACAAATGCACAAGACACATGAAAAAATTCATTTCTAGTTCATTTCTTCCTGATGAAATTATTATATCTCTAATACAAAAATACTATACAAGATTAAGTTATTTAAGTGAAGTTACCAGGCAAGGCTGTGTCAGAAATAGGAAAACAATGTCAAATTCCTAATTCAAGTTAACTGAATAAACTTCTAGATTACTATAATTTCACGTGTCTAGTATGTTAGGTCACCTTATTCCACATCTAGATAAGCACATCTTACCCTGAGTAACCAATATCAGATCACGTGTATGAGGGAGAAATGGATAAGTTCAAAGTTACATTTTTCAGCAAAACTAGGTCTTACCTATTGTGTTTACAATTCCCTCCAAATATTTGCATGAATTGTTAGAAGTGCACTTTATAAGTTACTTCAGTAACATTAAATTTGAGACCTACCATGCAAAGGGAATAACATGCAGAATGGTATGTGGCCTCCAAGACTAAGCATATCCCTTCTGCATCAGGCTGTACATGAACTGTTTGTAAAACCTGACTTAAGTCTGTATTACAGTCCTTGCAAGGCTGTCATGTCAAAATATTGATGTTATTCTAAAATGCCATTAACTTGAGGGTGTCCCTTAGGGTGCATAATGCACAAAATTAAAAGGTCAGTAATGACTTCCCAGCAACACCATCGGCCTGATTCTCCAGAGCTATTAGGTTTCTTTGCTGGCCCTAATTTGAGCCAAGAGGATACAAAATGTTACAATGGGCATCAGTGAGTAGGGAATACAGGCTGGGTCATGGACCATGAACTCTTTTCCTGGGTGAATTACAGTTTTTGCATGCAAGTGCCCAAATTGGAAGCCCTATTGCCTCTGATGAAGCAATTACAGGGTGCTCATAATATTTCATTTTGCTTTCCATCAGTGTCCAATTGCACTATTTAGCCTTAGAATGTAGTAATTGACCAGCTGTCTGATTACCATGTATGATTTGGACTCGCACACCTGGGAAGCCTCAAAGAATATAAGGCCACTAATTTTGAAAGTTCAAAGGCTTCCTTCATAATGAAAAAGCAAACACAACAGTAATTCCACTGGTTGTCACTCTTGTTGGATTACCTTATGCCTCGAAGCCTTGTATTACTCTGTTTAGACTGACAATGCAACTTGTGATTAGATAGTAAATTTACTGTTTGAATAGGGTGAGGATCAGAACAGCAGAAAATGCCATTGACTGCACTTTCAAATTCCAATAAAGTCTGGCACGCTCCACTGCCTATGAGCATCTCTGAAGTAAAGCACTGTAGTTAAGCTTTCACCTTGCATGCTGGTCTAGAATTCAAAGAAAGAAAGGAAATAAATCATCATAAGCAGCCCCAGCTGTTGTTCAGATTGTAATTGCTTCATTCTTGATGAGACAAAATATTTAGATGCTTCTCACTATTGACTTTTTCACTCAGTTTCTCTCTTCTGACCCCACTCTTTGAAAGGCATTATCTACTGTGCAGCCTATGAAACACAGCCCAGCTTGGAAATTTGTTTGTGGAAGAGGTTCAGTGTCTTCCAAGTGAAAGGAGCATAGAGGAAAGCAATCAGAGCATACAAAACACCTTTATTGCAGCAGTCATAGAACAGTGAGACTCTCTAGATATAATTTAGGTGATTTATTATGCAGTGTTGGTAGTCACTGGAGAAGACAGTCATGTAAAAAGAAATATTTTATCATATTAAAATGCTAAATAAGTGTGCATTCTTGTTCTTCATATTTTCATATCTGCTGGCATGGCAGTCTGATGACCCTGTATTATCTTCAGACTAATAAACAGTGTCTGTCATTGTCCTCTGACTGAAACACAGAAACCTTGCTTCAGTTTCCATGCACAAACAAACCAGGAAGGCAGCAATCATTCCCTCCAAATCTCAACCCATGATATTTTAAGTTTACCGAATTACAGTGTAGGCTGAAATGAGTGTAGACTATATAAAGTCACTGATCATCAGGGTCAGATGGAAATATACAATTTTCTCAATTATACAAAAAAAAAAGCACACTGATGGAAACATCTTGCCTGGTGGTCAGCTAACTAGGCTGACCTCTTTTATCTCTCTATAAATAATAGACTCCAATTCATTTACACAGCAATTTTTTTTCTTTTTTGCACTGTCAGATTTTCAGCCTTCTTTTGAAGAGCATGAGTACTGCAACTTCACGGAGAATTTCAGTATCACTCTTATCTGTGGCAAAGAGAGATGAAAGTCCTTCCCTTCTCACCAATATCCACTGTAAACAGCCAAGAACTCCCTTAAACCTCTTTCCATAGCTTTTTCTTGAAAGCTCATTTTTGTTTATCCACCCTGACATCTGTGTTTCTTGTACAACACACTACTTTAGAGAAAATAGAAAGACTCGTGTGGAGTTTTAATACTGACCACCCACACCTATAAATTGATTAAATAATTTTTCTGATCAGGGACAGTAATTTAGGTGATTACTGATAAAAAAGGCAGAAGTTGAAAGCTCTTAATAATCTCCAATAATTTCTCCTCAGCATCATAAAATACTCTTGGCAGTCATGTTTTACAAAAGTCAACATGTTAATATGTCAGGGACTGGGAGAAATGAAGGAAATGTTTTGTCATGAGACTGCCAAGAAATCTTTCCTACTTAATATTCTGCTTATATGATTTCCTTTTTCATAGTTTCTGGCCAAAACAGAATTTAGTAGGTTTCTACAAAAAGAAGTGAGAACTGGGTTGTATTGAGTAGAAATGCTGTGCTACTAAAGAGAACTCACATGCATGAAGAAAACCATTTGCATGGCTTATTTATTTCCTGTAGAACAAGGAGAAAAATTAATACCATATATTAACACCACCATTTCTTGATCTGTTGAAATAATCCAGAAAATTATGAGAGATTAAAAACCAACATCAACTGTCTTTTTGTACATATTTCTTTTGTTCTGTATTCTAGAAACTAAAATAGCAAGAAGGTTTCAGTGTTCCAGCCTCTAAAAGGTCACGAGTGCCCCAAATCTATCACCTCACCTACTTAATGTTTTTTAAATAAAGAAGCATAGCTGATCTCAACTTCATAACCTGTCACGTGTTGGTGCCAGAGTTTCAAGACTTTAAACCTTAATTTGAGTCCAGGGTGAAATCACTTAATGTTTAAGCAGACCTCAGTAGTTAAGTACTATGAACCAGGGGAACCAGCAGGAAATAGATTTCATGCACAGTGCATGAAGTATAGAGGTTAAAATGACTGAAGCATGACAGCAACCTGAGAAATATTATTCTTCATCCTCTGTTTTTCTAAGAGCACTTATTCTAATAACAATCCTGGAAAAACACAATTTCTTTTCTGAGGCTGGCAAACATCTCAGCATGCACACACAACCTGCCAAATTCCTGAAGCATCGCACATACAAATGTACTAGCACATTACTTCATTAATGACATATCTCAAAAAAAGATTAAATCAGTCACCCTTCCCCAAAAAATAAACCAACTGACAAAACAAATGGACAATACCGTTTGTTTTGAATTACACTTTATTTATACTTTTTACAGTCTGTTTGGTAATTCACATGCAGCCAAAATAAAGATGACAAAAAAGGTGTTCACTGCCCAGGACTCCCCAAAACCAGAGAGCAAATACAGCCCTGAGCCCTGAAGAAGCATAAGCAGGGCAGCCACTCTGCTGGAAGCCTGACTGAAGGGGAATTGCGATTAATCAAGCACTATGCTTACAAGGAGGATGTCTTGCAATTGCAAGGTCAGCAGGAGAAAAGTAAGAGCACAGGATGATCAAAACATACAGTTTGAAATATTTTCATTCCACATCCAGCAACCTGGGCTTGCCACAGATCAGATGTAGTTTGCACCACGTGAAAGACAACTAGAAGAGGCTTGCTGCAATGACAGTCTCCACTAGTAGAATAAAGTAAGCAAACCACCACATTCTTTTCATGCTTATAGGATCACAAAATTCTTACATCCTTGCAACTCTACACAGTAAGCTTTTCTGGGCAGGGAAGATGTCTTTATGTACATGTAGATAAAGACACCCTGAACGACCTCCCCTCAGCAGCAAAGCTAATGTTTTTATAAAACTAAGAACAAAATAATTTGCATGCATCCAGATGGCAATGTCATGTAAGCAATTCTCCAGAGCAGAGACTAAGCTCCACAGGGTACAAGATACACAGCTGTGCATTATGAGAGTGCTGATGTTGTTCTATGCTGTGTTGGGAAACAGTTTTGTCTAGAGGCATCATATGTCCTTTGAGCAACAAAGGTTTGGAGACACATCCCTGAAACATGTCATGTTTCATACCTCTGGGCAACGTCTCCCTGCAGTTTGATTATTTCTTATTGGTCTTAAGAGAGGATAAACTCTGGTATTCTAGTAGCATCTCACCCACGATGAGTCATATCAGATGTTGCAGAAACATCTGCTCTAAAATGCCCTTTGAATCTCCAGTTAGATAGAACACCTTCCTGGAAAACTGCTAGTGTCTCAGAAGCGATGAATAAAGAAATACCACTCTTTTTAATGAAGTGTAAAACCTAGACAGAAACTGATTTCTGGATGGTTTCTGAAGAAAATATCAAGATCCTTGCTAAAAGCAGCCAGTTATTCTAACTATTCATAATACATTTTTAATGTATCATGGCCACACCCAAGTTTTCAAGCAGCTAAGGACAGACCACAGAATTGCATGGATCATGCCTCAGTCACTTGTCAGTTCTTACTTGCCTGTATAAAGTTGAGAAAACTGAACACATAGTGTACAATGTGTTCTTGCTCCATATAATTGTGTATAGGAATATAGCTGGTTTTTTTTTTACGGTATTAAAAATAATTACTAAGACATCCCAATATAGAGAACCATGGAATTGTTTACATTGAAAAAGACCTTGAAGATCCTTGAATCCAACTATTAACCCAGCACTGCTACATCCACCACTAAACTGTGTCCTTATATACCACATCTACATGTCTTTTAAATACCTCAAGGGCTGGGGACACAATTAATTCCCTTGGCAGCCTGTTCTAGTACTTGGTCACTCTTTCAGTGAAGACATTTTTTCTATTATCGAATCTAAACTTTCTCTCATGCAGCTTGAGGCCATTTCCTGTCATCCTGTCCCTTGATACCTGGTAGGAGATTGACCCTCACCTAGCCACAACAAAGCACAATGGCACCTGGCCTGTATCAGCAATAGTGTGGGCAGCAGGCCCAGGATGGTGGTCGTCCCCCTGTTCTTGGCACTGATGAGGCCACACCTTGAGTACAGTGTTCAGATTTGGGTCCCTCGCTATAAGAACAACTTGGAGGTGCTGGAGCAGGTGTAGAGAAGAGCAATGAAGTTGGTTAAAGGTCATGAGCTGTGAGGAGCAGCTGAGGGAGCTGGGTGTAGTTAGCCTGGAGATAAGGTGATTCAGGGGGGCACCTTATTGCTCTCTACAACTTCTGGAAAGGGATTTGTGGTAAGGTGGGAATCAGTGTCTTCTCCAAAGTATCAAGTGACAGAATGAGAGAAAATAACCCCAAGTTGCACAACAGAAGGTTTAGATTGAGTATTAGGGCACATTCAAGCCACAAGTAGCCAGTTTGTCCAGGAAAATGCTGTGGGAAACAGTGTCAAAAGCCTTACTGAAGCCCAGGCAGACAACATCCCCAGCCATTCTCTCATCCACTAAACATGTCACCTTGTTGTAGATCAGGCTGGTCAAGCATGACCTGCCTTTCTTAAAATCAAGTTAGCTGGGTGTGGTCCCTTGGGTGTCCTGCCACATGATGACACTCAAGAGAATCTTCTCCACAATATTTCTTGGCACTGGGGTCAGGCTGAGGCCAGGTCTGTAGTTCCCTCGATTCACCTTCCAACCCTTTTTGTAGATGGGCATCACACTTCCTGACTTCCAGTCAATTGGGGCTCCCCTGGTTAGCCAGGACTGCTGGTAAATGGCAGAAAATGTCTCAGCGAGCACTTCCATCAGCTCCCTCAGTACCCTTGGATAGATCTCACCTGCCCCCACAGACTTGTATGTGTGTCCAAGTGGTTCAGCAGGATGCTGACCATTTCCCCTGGATCACAGGGCTTCAATCTGCTCTCCATCCCTGTCTTCCAGCTCAGGGGGCTGGGTATCCAAAGAACAAATGCTCATGCTATTAAACACTGAGGCAAAGAATGTATTCTGCACATGAATAACTTGAACACATCTGTGTTGTGTTATGGGAGAATTTATCCCAGATTGGATCTGATCACTATAGAAAAAGAGTGGAAATAACCCCTTGGTGTGTTACACAGATGCACTTAATTGTGTTGTTGAATCTATTTTTGTTTGTCAACTGTTAACACATAAATGAGGAAGTATGAAGGATGCAATTATTTACCTGCTAAGAATACTAACATTCCAGTTGTAAGCATTTTTAAGTCACTGTCTGTCTTCTTTCTTTTTCCTCTTGAGTCAATGTAGAATATCTCCTACAAATGACACTGAGGAAGGGTTTGAAAAGGTATTTATTCTTAGTTGTCATTCCTGATTCTTCTTATTCATCTGTCATTGGTGGTGCTCTGTTGAAGTAAAAAAAAATAAGAAGAAAAAACAGTACACAGATCTGAATTATCATGCATTTAAATGGAAGAATATAATTCAGACAGCAGCTATACAAGAATGAATCAGGAATTTTTATCTCCTTTAAATCCAAACCTTGCTGTAATACAAATCATCTTAGCAGATTATACCTTCATTATGCTCAGTTTTCCATCAATGACAATCCAAAGATTTCATAGCTTGGGAAGCAGCAGGGGTGAAATGTGAGCATTCAGCCATTGGAAACTGGTTTGACAGGTTCAAGGAAGTTAAAAAATGCAACTGCAGTAACCACAGTATTCCTATTCTTAAAAGTATTTCACACATTAATACTTCTGCAGAATGACACTGGCAGTATAAGCAATAGGATGCCTGGTAGGCAATTCCCTACAAGGCTGGGGCCAGCTTTTGTAAGGATCTGCCCACAGGATTAATTTTGCATCTGGTGCACAGGCCAGGATGCTGGGAGGACTGAACCATCCTAAATTCTGTCCATAGCTGTTTGATGTGCCACTATAAACTTTGTCAATATGCATGCAATTTCTTGCAACCAAGGAACAAATTTAGTCTTTAAAAACATGATACAAGTAGGCACTACTCAGAATCAGAACAGGTTTTATCGTGGTTGAAGAAGGAAATGGACTTCCAGTAGGAACAAAGCGCAAAACCCTGTTCCTGTACAGGGTTTTTGCTGCCCTCTGCATTTAAAGTGGTACAACACCACCTTGTTATGACTTGCAGTTTGAGAAACATGCAGAAGACATCACCATGATATTAAAAGAAAATAATTCATTAAAAAACGAGGGTAGGGGGGGAGAGAAACCTGGTGTGGAAGCAGCTGTGCCAAGCTGATCAGCTCAAGAGTGCCATCTGCTGAGAATGAGTTCCAGGTCCGGGCTGGTGGCTCGTTCACACAGAACAACTCCTGTACACTGCTCAGGCTGGGACCTTTCACCGTCCTGCCTTGTCCCACACATCCAGGAAGGTTTCCTTCCCCTGGCCGCGTTTCCTTCTCCTTTAGAGATGGACAAACACAACCAGGGACGGCGTCTGCCTGGCAGTCGTCTAGAAATCAGACTCGGCCTAAGTGCAAATGAACTGTGGATTTAGAAGGTGAATATTACCCATCTGTCCCTTCCCCAGATTACAACAGTGAGTTTAAAGGATGCACCTCCAAATCTTTCCATATTTATTCTCAATATGGTCTCTTTCCTTAGCTTAATCAGACTTTTGCCGTCCTGTATTAATACATGCTAGTAGTTTATGCAAGAAAAGCTCTATTCCTTTGTTACAGCTGAGACAAGTTATTTCAGAGAGAGATAAAACCATGAAGGAAGAAAAGGAAGCAGACAAAACATTCTTTCTAATGTCAGGCTCATAAAACTGAAAAACTGCAGTCCTCCTTCTGTAAGTGAATGCTTGTATTTCCACATTAAAATATCTAAGTTTGTGTCAACACTGCTCAGCTTCTACATCAGGTGACATAACCTTCCTACGAAACCTCAAAACAAAATACTTACAAACAGGGTGAAGCACTGACAAAGGGCAAATATTGAGATGAAGACTGGATTTGTCTCACCGTAGTGGCATTGCCACTCAGAAACGGGGAGGTGGGAGGGGTAGGGTGGGATGTCCTCAAGCACCTGAAAGGAGTCCAAGCAACAGAAATCTTCCACCTCCAGGAGACTTGGACTATTGTTTGTAAGGCATAGCCTGCTATCCCTGCATGCATATACTCAGCACTACCATTCACTTACAAGTCCTGAAACAGAGGGAAAATTCAGGAAACTGAAGCACGAGTTCGCTTTTTCTTCCCTGCAACATCTCATGGCAGAGTAAAACGAGGGGGAAAACACAAACCACACATCATCTTCCAAAGTAATGGAAGCATCGAGAAAGAAAAGACTATGGCATGACCTGTTTCATGGTTTGTAAACTGTGTTTCCTAGTGTGGAAATGAAGCCTACATGAATAACCTGTTAGCAAGTCTAATTCAGGGAGCTCTGAAGAGAGAAATCAAGTGCAGCTCTCAGAGTTTGTAGTGCACAGCCTCCAGAGGTACAGCAAGGAAGGACATCTTGACCCACACATTTTAAAGTGAAACTGGTAAACTCAGTCAACTGCCAAGATCTGTGATGCAAAACACACCCATAGGAAGCACCCAGTTTCCACTGCACTGAAGCCAGTAATCAGATCTAAGGATTCTCTTGAAGTCTTTGTAGGTATTTAAGCAAAACAAAATGAAGGGCAGGAAGAGAGAGATAAAATTCTGATGAGTTACTTGTCACTCATATTTCATTACAAAGGATACTAACTGGACCCCATGAAAGAAATCTGTCATCATTTTAAATAATCATGAAAGTACAAAAGTAAGTGTTTTGATCCACTGTATTTTGTTTTATCTGAATTTTCAATTCCAATCCTCATGTTCTATGAGTAAATGAAAACTGAACACTGCACCAAGCTTTCTCATAAAGGCATTTCTGTGGAGTTGTGGTGTTTTTTTCTTTCAAATGCTGTGTTCCAAGAAATTATATCACCAAAACTCCCCTTGCCCACCATGGCACTTTGAAATGGATATAGTTTACTCCCCCATTCAAAGTTCTTTCACATAAGTATTCTGTTCTGAAGTGGCAGTGATGTCCACTGATAATGCATGAGATTACAAGTTCCTACATGACTTAGCTGTAGGAGAGTGCTCTAGACTTGGCCAACTCTCCACTTTTTAAAATCTTCTGGGGGGGGTGGGGAAGAAGAGGGAGCTCTCTTTTTTTTGCTATCATGAAAAATGAATTACAGTCTGAATAGCAAATAACAAGAGTGTGTGAACTATTTATATCAACTCATGGGCAGACTACCATTGAGCATCACAGTAATATCCCAGTCCCCCGTCCATTTTTATTCCTATGTGTAACTATGACACAACCTTTCAGGGCACACAGGAACACATGGTATGTGAAAGCTTGCACATGTGACATGCAGAACTATTTTCATAAGTATTTTGAATTTTATTATCTCTAGTAGGTCACACAAGACATCCTGTTCTACAAGCAAATTCTTCCGAAAGAGAGAAGAGGCCCTGTTTTACCATGGGTTTCTTGATTTCCTTCACCATATACTAGCAAATGCAATCTTGGAGAAAATTTAATGTATTTGTCAGGTGGATTTACTTAATTTTCCTAGACGTATTTCAATCTGCACTAATTCTACCCTGACAATTATTCTGTCAAAATATATTTTTCCCTTTAGTTTCAAATAATGAGGAAATTTTCTTATAGGCAGGATGACAGTGTCAGTTGACTTTAATTTTGCTTGTGCAAAAGTGAATGTACAAGTACATATGGAATATATACATTGAAGTGACCAGCTAGGCAGATAACCACTATTGTCAGTGGAGTAACTTCTGCAAAATGTTATCTTAAATAATAAACCAAAATATCCATTCAGGTTCGCATAGAGGCAACTAGAACAAACTGGTGAATACTATCCTGCATAAATTTTGTGGTGGAAAGGTAAAGGTAGAAGCCATTTTCTTGGTATTTAATACATATAAACAGACTGGAATGTGTTAAACATTCCTTATATACATCCTACCTAAAAAAAAAAAACCACACCCCTCAAATTCTAGCCTACTCTTCAAGTCAGTGTTATTTTTCTTCAGGCTGTAAGGCAGCTATATACCTGAGACAGTGTAATTCTGGCATCATCAGTTTAGCTAAACTTGTTTTTTTATTCACTTTATAAGGCCTCTAGACTTGCATAGTATTATTCAGCCAGAAACGAAGGAGAGGGAAAAGGGAGTCATAGCCAAAACAATGAGGATATAATAATATAAAATAATTCCTTAATAATCTTTTTATTCATGACCTTGTTTTTCTTTATACTTCTAAAAGTGACAGTATCAATTTGTTTGAGTTCAAATTCATTAAAACCTCAGATCTCATTAACTGCCAAAACAATATCAGAGCAAATGTTTTAAATCTCTTGGTTTTGGAAAAATGTTTCTGCTGAGGGGAATTTATGCAAAATTTTGCAAAGAAAAGTCTCAGTCATTTTTCGAGATAACTTTTTTCTGCCTCTGGATGGTGCTGGCAGAGGGAATTAAAGGCTTCTCTCTATGGAATTTCAGTGCTCTGTCTTGGTGAGGCATGTGAGCAGCCTGACGCACAGCCAAGGGATGCCAGGGCTATTCACAGAACAACATTGCAATGAGAAGCAGATAATGTTCTGATGCAGAACAGCACTCCCAGTCACAGCAGCAGCCAGGAGGACTGTGCAGGGGTGGGCACCCAGAGCACACTCAGTATCAGCTTCCTCAGCCTTTCACAGCATGTGCTGCCACCTGGTAGCATCATTCCCCCTCTACAAACAGACCCAAGCCACAGAATCCAGGTAATCTGACAGAGGCACCAAACCTTTGATAAGGCTGACCTTACTAAATTAGATTCCAGATAGATTTCATCACCTCAGTTCTCACACAATGCCTGTGCAAAGAAAAGCAAACAGACCTGTAATATATGACTAGATAGTAAGAATGCCCATTTTGTTTGGTAATAAGAGCTTTCAAATATGAGGTTTCTCCATAGAACTTAAATAGAACCTGTTTTTGTATTAAAATACTGTTTGCCTTGTCCTTGGGATTTTATCTGAAACATTTATTCTTGTTGTAAAATTCCATACAAACCTTAATAAATTTTCTAAGACCTCAGGCACTAGCTTTACTGCTGTGTTTGTTCCATCACAATCAATGTTGCAAGACTGTATCACAGGAAAATTTCCTGAATAATATTTGACTAGAAAATAACGTTTAAAACCATGTTGGATAAATGAAATTAATATCTGATTGGCAAAAGCCAGAATGCTCTCAGAAGACCACATTAAGGATGGGAGCCTACACACTGTGTGCAGGAAATTGGCATGAGTAGTAGTAAAGATATGGAGAATGAGTAAGCCTGGATAAGAGCACCATGATCTGTAGCCAGGATGACGTGTTGGGTTTAGTCATGCATTTACACCAAGGGGGCAAACAGTAATAAAGTTCGTGTCTTTCTAGATCAAGATCTTCAAAAGAACCTTACCAGGAATGTGCACCCACTAGGAATTTCACATGCATTCAATACACAACATTCCCCACAGCACTTCCCAGTCAAGTGCTTCTGCTATAATCTGATTCCCCATCAACACTGCTTCCAGGAATTCCACCTGTATAATCTATTCTTTTGACAGACCTGCAATTTGCCAAACTTGTGACTTGCCCAACAGGAGTCACTGCTCAACAACTTTGTTGTACAATTGCTCTGGCATCCTGTAAAGGATGTTGACTCTACCACTGTTATACTATGCTGCACCAAAGCAGAAAATTATGGAAATTCTGCAAAGACTAGAAAGGAACTGGAAACAGTTTGAAATCACAACTACAGACTGTGATACCTGTGCGGGCAGGGACATGAGAACCAAAGGTCACCATTACAAAGCGGATTGTCCTTCATAACCAGATGTGAAAAAAAGTTCAATATATCAGAGACATCTGATACAGTACAAAATGTCATCTTGCAAGCTATTGATGAATCTGCATTTGAGATTTTTCTTTTTTTTTCCTTTTTTTCCCTTTTTTAAGTTTTCCCATACTTAGTCTCATCATAGACCATCAGTCTTCCAAACTTCTTTGGAAAGATTTTTTTGCTAAATCTGGAGTCAAACTATCATGAAGGTTTAGGCTTTTCTCCAATGTATGGGTAATAGGCATATTTTAATTTTTTGCCATATCTTTTTTAAAGACTGTCATTTTGTTCTTGCTGAGTTGATAAAATAAACAGCATTGTCTTACTGCTCTTCAGACTGGATTTTTCTGTGTGCCTACAAAATGTTGACTGAAGTACAACACTGATTACCTAAAATGCACCAAAATTTACCTGATTTGCTTTCAGTTCTGATCTCGTTTTGCAGGGTGCCAACAGAAATTCTTATTGGTAATAGAAGTAGGCAAGAGATGGCAAGAATTCTCTATGGAAGAGCTCAGGGCAGTGTGAAATCAGATACACAGGACTCCCAGAGAACTGATTAAGGGTCTTGACCCCAAACCATGGGGCATTAGAGCCAGATGAAACAGAGAAAACCAGCTTTATTACTCCACTCAGGCTCTAGTCACAGCAGAAGCAATATAAAGCCCTCTCTCTACATGGCAGCTCTGACACTTTACTATGAACTTTGTAAGAGTTGCTTGCAAGTGTATTCTCCAAAAGCAGGAGAATTTAAATAATCAGGTTCCACCACAACTGTTTCAAGTATTAACAGCTGCATGTCACTAGGAACTTCCTGGGAAATTACAACTCATGATGACTTCAGTATATAACAAAAATAGGGTGATTCCTTAAGGTAGCTTTCTAAGTCATGTACTGTTTCATTCCAGGTTTTAGTGTCAACTGAGCCAGCATCATTTATTTATTTTCAGTAGTTTTGTGGTACATCTCTACAACTTCCCAATTTGTCAACCAAAAAATTAACCAAAGAGTTCTTGAACATTATTAGTCTATAGGTATCATTCTGAATGATTACTTGTTTGGCTCATTCTGAATAACTATCTAGCAAGGTGTAAGTAAGGAAATTGTTTAGTCTTGTTAGAATAATTTAAAGCAGGGAACTTGTATTTTACTACTATGGGGACTGTTATACATACACCATTTCCTTTCTTTATTAGGTACTAACACCTTTTTTGGACATTCTCCCCTATTTGATTTTGTGATTAAGAGACACCAATTTCACTTTGAGGCTTACATAATGTACCTTCCCTGTATAGGATATTAGAGACTTCAGATTGAGAACAAACAGGATTAATAATTCCACATGTGTGTCTCAAACACACGCCATGGTTGTCACTGCTGATTATATATGTATTTACATACATGTTGTGCAAGTATGTGTGTGCATAAATCCAGAAATAAAAAAAAAAGGTTGGTAACAGAAAATCTTGGTGTTCCATCAAATCACTAGGGCTAGGGAGTTTATTTAGCTAAATGTACTCAATATGGTCTTCTCTGCCTTAATGTTATTCCTTTTTAAGCTACTATTTGTGGTTTAAAGCAATTCAAAACTAATTTTTACTGAGAAAAAATTTACTTTGCTTTAATGGAAAATTTGTAGACAATTTTCTACAAGATGGAAAATTTTATATAATTTTTTAAAATTTCTGCTTTTTTTTTATCTTTTTCATCTCAGGTATTTATAAAAATCAAAGGCAATTTTTAATTTAAAAAACATCACCTCACAAGGCTTTTGTTGAATGCCTCAAATACCTTTGAGGATACATGGCACCAATATTAATTTAGGGATAGATAGATGCATAGGCATGAAAAATGAATTAATAACTCAAATGTTCATAAAAGTAACAGTACCTACAATGATATCATTAAGATTTTTGAAGTCCTTTTATAGCCCCAGGCCATCAAATCAGGCCTTAAAACACACTGTCAGCATATCACTGAAATTAATGAAAAGACTCTTGAGAACTTGGCTGATTCAGACATAGACACTGTAAAAAACCAGCCCCAGAACTTTTCAGCTCTCACTCTCCATATTCTTAATGAGGAAGAAACAAGTCATGCTGCGAAACTGAAGTCAAGAAGTTCCAGAAGGAACTTAGAAGCCAGTAGAAGCCATAAAGGATGCATATACAAGGCTTTCTGTCCCACATCTCCAACATGGAGGTCCTTTAGAGAACATGGGGAAATTAATTATCATGTTGATCTACTATCAATGAAGCCATGTCAGTGTTTTATTAAACAGCAGCTTTTGACTTACCTGAAGAAATGAACATATGTGACTTTTAACTCTCTATGTTACTAAAACAAAGCAAATAAACAAAGGCGGTTTGTCTTCACTATTACTCTTGTTTTTATCGAGGCAAATCTTAGTAGAAGCACATTCAGTTAACAAGAAACTTTAATTTCAAGGCCTAATGCACATGATGAAGTCTCCGGCAATAAAATGTATCACAGCTTGAATGTGTCATTCTTCCCTTGCAACACATAAAAAGATGTTTGCTCCTCAGCTATGAGACACACGAACCCCCATGGGTCAGAAGAAACAGTTATTGCAACTGTAGGCATTTTTTCTATTAAAGAATTTCTAAAATGTTGGAAAGACTTTTCTCAAAGTAAACAGTGTGATGAAAGACCACATATTGAGCGAGCAGAATCAGTTTTGGTGCTGGAGTTAAAAAACCACAGGCGTAGGAAAAAAATATTAAATCCTCAAAACATTCTCTATTCACTATTAAAAGCAGAAATGGAGTCTTTGATGTAGAAATCAGTATTTACAATTAAAATAATTATCTTACTTTCCTTAATTCAATCCTTTTGACTTTTTTTCTGAAAGAAAAATAGCAACACTTTATCTGAACTACTAGTGAAAGGCATGATCATCCACTTTTAAGTTTGCTTTAGTTGCTGCTTAATTATTTTCACGTTTAAGAGACTTTTTCTCCCCTATAATGCCAGAACTTAATTCCCAGAGAAACCGTAGCTCCCAAAAAGGGAACCCGACATGCCAATTTTATCTTAGTGTTGATGCTTCTGTTGTTACAGCTGCGTGGGAGAAAATCTCAGCTGGTGTACATGGCTACAGTTCAACTGATCCTATGCAAGCTGGGCAACCTGCACTGAAGGCTGGATACTTGATTATGAGAATTTGCAAAACTCTGTTCTGTTGTGAGATACAGAGTCCAGCTCAGAAGAGAGTATTGACTACTTCTAGCTGCCTTCCTCTAAACTGTTAATCGATGACTAATTAGTCATTTAGATTTACCTCAAAATAAATCCTGCTTGAAGAATATTTTCCCTAACCTTGTAGCAGTCTCAGCCTCCAACAAAGATTCTCACTGAAAGTGAGGCAGTTCCCAGAAATAGATCAGAAAAAAAAACCCACATGGACGAAGGTCTGCTCTATTCCTTTATAAACCAACATGTTTCACCTGCAAAATTCAAGCCACAGGGTTATCACCAGAGCTCAGCAAGGGCACACATTGTCACCATTCTAACGTAATAGTACTCTTTGTAATTTGAGCACATTAAAAAAAAAGCTCCTAAATTCAACTGGTTACTAAGTTAACTTTATCTGCACACAGAAAAACCTCAGGAACAGCACTTTGACACCATTCATCCAGGGCTGCCATCTCCACTACATCCAGTGTAGTGCTTCTCTGAGTTCCTATGCAGGACCTCTGTTTTGAAGTGTCTTTGCATGGAATTCAGAGATGTGCTTTATGTACCAGTGCCATGCACTTAATAGCTCAGCCCTGACAAACCCTGAGGACTTACATACACTCTAATCAACTTCTCCTAACAGTTGCAGCAGGCTAAAATACACTGAATGATTTTTTTATGCCTTTGCTCTCACTTGATTTGCTTGCACATGACCAGTGACAATATCCAGGCTCTAACAGTGCAGGCACTATTGTTTCAATGCTTAAATAAATACTAGCAAATACCCACCCATGCAACAGTGTTTATCCATTGTTAAAATGAAAATTATGGAGCAAAGATAGCTCTTGCAACTTACATAAATCATACTTTATTATTTTGCAACCATTTCCCACCACCTCATTCAACTGGGGATTTCCTGTAACATATATTTCACTAAAAAGATCTTGCCTTGTAACTTACAATTCAAAGTACATGCATATACAATGTGTGATACACAATAAAAAGACACACCTCTGTCTTTGCCGTCTCCCTACCCCTCCATTATGGAACAGGCCTATTTTTTGATTGTTGTAGGGATTGTGGGGTATGTTTGCCATTCCAAATTCATTTATACAAACTGGCTTCATTTTGCTTAATAGTAAAAAAACCCTTCCATAACTCAGGCTGGGACAATGGTTTTCCTGTACTAAGAGCTTTCCATATAGTCTTCATGCCCTAATGCAGAGAAGGAGCACTGCCTATCTGGTAGTCAGAGCCATAACTCACATTTTTCTGAGTCACTTCTGTTAATTTCCTTCAAAAATTTAGGATGCAGAAATAAAGAAAATAATTATCTGATGTTCAGTACTTTTCACATACATCTATATATAATTTGGAACCTTGGCAAGCACCACACCCATTTTACAGCGTACAAGTTAATGTCCATCTTTGAAAACATTCCTTTATGTATATTTTAATCCTAATAGCGATATTGTGAGATAGGTTTGGAAAAAACTCTGTTGCTCTGTGGGCTCTAGCCTGCTTTTTCAGAACTCAGTTCTTTCATACAAAGAATTCTGGGAGTGCCTGAATACATGCATGCATGCAGACAGTGACAGCAATGAAATGCAGTGAGCTTGCAAGATGAGTAAAATCACAGCTGGAAGGAGCTCCCCCAGAAACACAGTACTTATGCTTGTTTCTTGAGAGCAGAAACTGATCCTGATATGGAGGAAAAGTATGACCGAGATTGCAAAAGCAGAGGGAAAAAAACAAACTTATTTTTAAAAGTGTAAGAAGTACCTGAGAATTACAGATCACCCAGCTGAATGAGATATTTGGGACAATCCTGGAAGACTTGCAGCATTCTGAGAATTGTGGTAAGTAAATAAAATAATCTCCTCTATGATGTAAACATAACATCCCACTAGGGCAAGTGAATTTCCTCCTAGCTGGCTTAGTGAGTAAGGTTAAGCAATAGATGGGCCACCCCTCAGATTTACTGAAGTATCTGACACTGTCATTACAACAAACTGGAAACATTTGCAGAGGACCAGTGAAATAATCTCAAAAACTAGCAGTTCATGACTTGTTATCATACTAGGAGATTTTAGGTGAGATCTTCCAGAGGTCTGCCCTGTGATTACTTTTTTTTTGTAACTATTCAAGCCACTATACCTGTAAATTATTTGAGGAATTAAATAAATACAGAAAATTCACACATCATATTGTACTCGGATAATTTAAAAGTGTATTGAAGAAAAATATCAAAACTCAGAATAACCCTGGTAGGTCAGAAAAATGGTTTAAAGACAGTAAGATAAATTCAACTAGGACCAGAGCAAAGCACTGCCCACAGTAAGGAAAAATAAAGAGCAAAAATACAAAGAAGGGAAACAAACCACCAGATTATACCAGGGAAAATTCTGGTTAAGATTAAACCTGAATAAGAGTCAATTTATTCTGAACTGTATTAGCAGAAATATTGTAAATCTGAAATGGAGCAAATTAC
Source organism: Rhabdornis inornatus (assembly GCA_013397075.1). Taxonomy (NCBI): domain Eukaryota; kingdom Metazoa; phylum Chordata; class Aves; order Passeriformes; family Rhabdornithidae; genus Rhabdornis; species Rhabdornis inornatus. The sequence goes on along the minus strand of VWZS01004141.1, from coordinate 2,389,946 downwards.
TCTGTTTTTCATCATCCTGGTGACACCTCAGCTAGAACTCTGACTGTAGCTTGGCCTGTCTGTTAAGGCAGATAAAATAAAATTACCAAGTCCTGAAAAGAACATTAAGAGCCAAAGGTTTAAAAATGTGAACCAAAAGGAAAAGCTGCATGAATTCAGCAGAGTTAATCTAGAGAAGAGGGATCTTACAGGTAACATGACAACTGTTCTATAATATGAAAGCTGGTATAGTGATAAATTGTTCTCCAGTCTCATGGGGAGGAGGAAAAAGAGAAACAAACTTCAGCTGCTGAAGAGATTTCAGATGGAGTCTGGAAAAGAAATTTCTAATTCACAGTGCTTCTGTGTCTATCATTAGTGTCCAGGGAAGTTGTGTCACTGCTTAGACAGTAAGGGACAAAACATCTGTCTTTAATGCTATCTCACTGAAAGGAGACAAGCTGGATAAAAAGGTTCCTTTCTAGTGCTACACTTCTAAGATCTGTAAGCATTCTTTTGCTAAAAGACACAAAACAAAATACTGAAAAATATTCCACAGTGCTGTTATTTGCAGTTTCACAGTCAACATGTCACACTGTTTTTTCTCCATCTTAAAATAACTGAAAGCCCAGATGGTCCCTGAAGCGCTTAAATTGCATTGATCATCACCTGTTCTGCAGAGTACATTCTTTTGCACATTCAAGCTGTGAGCAGTGTACACATTCATGCAGCTTTACAGCAAGAATGGTAGGTAATAGTAACTTTTCCCAGGCTTATGTGTATGCCACCACTGAATAGAAAATTTTGCCATTAGTAGCTTGTTCATTTTTAAGATTATTTTTAAGTCATTCAGAGAGTTTGAGTAACAGCTAAATTGTTTTCTGCTACTCAAAACAAGTATTTTAAATCTGCCTAGTGTTTTGTAGACAAATTGTGTAAAAGAGATATGAAATATTCACAGCAGACATGTTCTTTTTTAAACCTCAGTTCACAACGTCCATTGCTATCATATCTAAAGCCCATGGAATAGGTGCTGGTTTTCCCCATATTTAATTACTTGCATTATGAGGACAACAACACTAGTTTTAATACTGATTCCTCAGGGAAATGTTAGTACTGTATAATTTCTCTCTAATGATATTTAGGGAGAACAGTGCAATTTTTTTTTAATTAGTAAATGTGACTAATAATGCTGTGTTCTTCAAGCCATTATGTCTGTAATTTAGCCTTGGCAGTGCTGTGGTGTATTACAAGCATATTCCCAAAATTTAGGGATCCTTAACAACCTTAGTGTCTCTGCAAGAATTTGCTTAAGCCCTGCAAAGAAGCAGGCAGATATATATATCCCTGCCTTCTCCTGACTGCTTTCTGAGTCCATCACCCTCCATTGCCCATCATCCTCCACTTACTACCATGATCAACTTCATGACCTAAGGTTTTTTTTTTTTGGTTAGGAACCTCTTGCTCAAGTTGTGGGAGAAAAAAACTCAGGAGAACACACCAAAACCTGAGAAACTCACCCCACACACACTCCTCCCCCCTCAAACAACAAATCTATTCCTGATGTCTTCATCCAGTGTTGGTGGCACAGCCAGAAGGCTGCAAGGTACAGTAAGAAAATAAGCTGGTTACACAGACTCGGTTTCTCTGAATAAAGAAGTAAAGAAAAGCAGGGAAGAACAGAGACAAAACAGTCAAAAGCCTGCAAATTATTTAAGCAGCAAATAATGTAAGATGTAAGAGATGTAAGAGACTGACATCCAAGTTCTTGTTTTAAGCTGACTCTCAGTAGTGTCCATGGATTTAAATATTTTTAATAGTCATCACAGCTGTGAAACTCTGGGTAAACTTCTTTCACACCTTTAGTGAAATGTTAAAATACCAAATTTAATTTGAGACATCAAAAGAAAAATCATAGTTTTAGTCCATCATGTTATTCATAAAAGAAAAAAAAGTTTCCTAATAGCACTTACCTGGAGACCTTGAGAGCTCACACAGTTGGAAGAACAATTCTTTGCAGTGATCATGAAGAAGCACCAGCAACAAATCATGAGGAAGGGACAGCTGGGCTCCTAGATGAACTACTGTCTAGGCACTTGCTAGCAGGGACTGATTTTCTTTTTACTTCATTTCAGTCTGTGTGGCTTTTTTACCTTTCACTGAAGTTTCCCATACATTCCCATCAAAGTGAAAAGAGAATGAGGAGATTCTTAAGTTTACATGAACCAGTGGAGATCCCAATGGACTGGTGGGGCAAAAGAGCCCTCACTCCTCATCACTCTCACCTGAGGGCCAGAGGCAGCTGCTGTCCTCCAGCTGCTCCACATCCACCTGAGGCTGAGGCAGCCAGAAGGGCTGAAGTATTTCTTAGTACTCCTTCCTTTGAAGGCAAACATATTTCTGTTCCTTCAAAAGCAAACTCCTCTACACACCACTGGATCAGGAGCAGCATTTTGTGTTTTGGCAACACATCCCCATATCTTCTCAAAAAGATGGTGGTGGGACAGGTAGGACCTAAACACTCTATTAATTAGGCTGGGTTACAGCATTACATCTGTGTACTATATTTAACACACACAAAAACTATTCAGAAATTGATCATTCTTGTTGATAACCATATTCCAGACCCTTAATTTTCTTAGAAGCTCTAATCAAGAACGGTTGAGAAGGATTTCATCAAATAACATTGAAAGAAAGATTGTTCAAAAATGACTGATTTTGGATGCCTCAATTTTTTGCCCAAGTTCATTTGGAAGGAATTGTTCTGCAGACCACTAGCAAATATAAGACCTCATCAAATGTCTCTAACACAACAAGACAATGCAAAATTATTCATCATGTTTGAAAAGTTGGGCTGTAGCATGTTCCAAATCAAGACTGTGCTTGAAACTGAGATACAAATATATGAACTGCAGAGTGCTGCCAAAATGATCAACCCTGTCTGCTATATTTCTTGGTCATAAATCAATCATCCTGGTCCATAAATGGCTACTGTTTCTACAAAACAAGTCAATTTCTGTCTTGCTCTCTGGCTTTAATTTTCAGGGCATAACTCCACATGCAAGCCAAAGAACGAAATGCTATTAAAATATTTATTTTTACAGAAGGTGCTGTCTGCTCCTAAGTAGAAGGGTGATGAGAAAGTGAATTCACTGACATTTCGGAACTCGGGCCTTTTGCAGTGAAAGGGATACACTACTTAAGGAGGATTTTATGCCTGTTCCAATTTTACTGCAATCTGAAATGTTTTAAATTGGCCATGTCTGCCACACCCTGAGAAAGGCTTAATTGTGAATGTCCAGACAAAACCAGAATGCAACCTACTTGACTCCATGCCTGTCAAAACTACCCTCATTATACACATATGATGAGTTACAAACCCTTGCCAAATCCTGGCAGAATACTGCAGTAGGAGGTTCCCTATCTTATATGAAGAAAGGCTCTATTCTAGTATAAATATATATATAACATATATTTTTTAAAGCCAACTACAAGGGGATGCTACCAGTTACGCAAAGATCTCCTATTATACCTAGAACAAATGGGAAATAAATTGATCTAGCTTTCCTCCTTCAACTTTGGCCCATCAGGAGTTTCCTGATTTGAGCACTGAGTTGTAGATTACCATCCAGTGGAGCCCCCAAACTTATGAGCTGGGCTTAACAGTTGTCATATCTGAGTTAATATACAATCCTTTGCTTTGGGGTTTGCAGCTTGCCTCAACACTGTGCTCACTGACTTCAGATCTCTGAGCACAAGAGGAACACTTCCACGTCTGCTTGCAGCAGGAATATGCAAAGCAAAAGATTTCACTCCCATCTGTGTGAATAACAGTATTTAGACTATATTCTCATTCTCAGATTCTGTACTCCAGGTTCAAAAGGAAATAAATTAGTTATTCTGAACCTCTGAGAGAATCAGTTTTTCAAAGCCCTTCCCTTTAGAAGTTTTAATGAGGTTTTAAATGCACTTTTCTTCCTTAGGCAGCACATACCTTTTCACAAACTGTTTGCATAGCATTAAATATACCCTTTCCAGCAAGCAAACATTTGATACCTAACATTTTGCATTAAAGTATTTAGTGTTTGACTTGAAGTTCTTCCATCATTACCTTATTGCTATGGTGGCCTTTCACTGGAGTTCAACCCATCACGTAGCAAACAGTCTTTCCAATTAGATATAATTGGAATATAATCCAGCCCATGCCCAACCACCTCATTCTACAGGTTGTGGAAGCACTGTGTTCATGGCAAGGCACCATTACAGTTTTCCCAGGATACCAAGTCACCCTACACAACTGATTGGAAGCTTCAAAACAGCACTTAAGATGTGCATTAGCTATGTGCTGGTGTTCTGAACTGGGCTGAATTTTTCTCTGGTAGGACAAGAGGACTAGGCAATGTGAAGGGGAGAAAATCACCTAAAGCCCCATGTGGGGAATGAATTGAAGCTGAGGATTATATTATCTAGAATCAAAACACCCAGGATATAGACTAGAATATGGAAAAGGCTGGCATTTACTTACTGTTACCTCAGAGGACCTGTTGTGATGATCACCAAACCTTACAGCCCCATTTTTTCATCTAAAAGCTCTCCTTTCTACATCTTGAAGCGTGTCCAGATTATCCTCTGGAGCTTGCATGTTCCATCCTTTTGGATGGAGATAATCAAGTGAGTTCAGGCCTCGTTGTTTCCAGCTCAAGTGTTAGATGAGGGATGATAATCCACTGCAATAATCTAGTCTGGACTCCTGGCAGAAAGCATTTTCAGATTCAGGTACACAAGCCATTGTCAGCATTGCTGACTGCTCAATTATGAACAGTCTCAATATAATCTCTCAATTATATTGAGAGATGAGAACTAAAAAGAAGCTGGAGAAAAAATGATAAAATAATCTCAGGAACCACAAGAAAAGCTGTGTGGGCAGTTCAGGCTCTAGTGAACTCAACCAGANTCCAGAGAGTGGGCTGGGTGCAGGGCTGACGGACAGAGGTAAAGGCGGGAAGGGAACAAACCATTACAACTGAAAACCAGGGGGAACAACTGAGGGATAAACCATTACAAAACGCAGAACAACAGAACTTTAACAATAAAACAAACCACAACACAGAGTGAAGTCAGGATTTAGTGAAGTCAACCAGAAGTCTACAAACTTTTCTAGTGAGCATGTGAGTAACATGTTTTAAAAATGAATGTATGTGTTTGAAACTTAGCTACCACTCATGAATATGATTCTAAATTGGTTTGGTATGCTGAGAAAAAATTTTTCTCACACACATTTGTGGCACTGTTTTATTCAGACTGGATTATTTCTGGAAGTCAAAACTAGCCAGTTTTTATTCAAACACTTGAGATCTTTCTTTCCTTTCAAAAACATCTACATTTAGAGACCTTGTACTACATGTCACTGAAAGCATGTTTGCTGGTAAGCAACCATATGTAACAGATGCATTTTACAAGATTATTTTCCTTGTTATTATTTTAGCAAAAATCTTAGAGATCCATTTATCTCCTGGAAAACTTTTTTTTCCTAATGAGTTATATTTTACAAGCTTCCTAATATTTCACACGTGTTTGACCGCCCAGCAGCTTGCAACCAGATACCTAGACTTGCCCTTGGGAGTCATTTATTCAAGGACAACTCAGTTCAGGCTGCTCACTTACAGATGTTAATGTAAGATGAGCTGTGTTACATTAATGGGCAAACAGCTACCTAATTAGCAATCAGAAAACCTCAGCAGGTAAGTAAAAAGTACAGAGTAAAATTCCAGCCATAAAATCTACAGAAACAAGACAAATTTGCAGTAACATGGTGCTGAGCACCCACCACTGTGGTAAAATGAGCTTGCACTCTGCAATCCAACACCAATGCCTATCACTGTGCTCACATTTTCTGCCTTCAACATCACCACATTTTCTCTGATGATATAAAATTTTCATACTATTTTTCCACTGACTTGTTTTTTCTCTGCTTCTCATACAGGTCTAACTCTTCTGCCAATTAAGTCAATGGGATTTTTACAGTTGACCTACATTGAAGAAATACTGGCCTTAGACCTATTGAGTTACAATTTCCACACAAGTAACACTAGAGAGGTGGTTTTTTCACTTCACACACGATAAAGAGTTTTAAGGAATGTGAGTGAATCAGAAATCAGAGATCAAAAACCTCAAAAATATTAATTAACATCCAAGCTTGTATTGTGAGCAATGCAGTTTCATAAACAATAATGACTCTTATCCAGAAAATGAATGGTATCTGAACACATACTAAAGGATTTTGTATCTATTACAGCGATGTAAGATGATGACTTGAAAAACAACTTTAGGTGGTTTCATTTGAAACACTATTAAAATCAAAGTCCTTTGTCCAGCAGGAGTTTCTAAAACTTTTACTCTAGTTCCTTAGGCATGAAAAACCCCCAAAGATCCCTCTTGCATTAAACTGTATTTTGCTTGGTGCTGGTGGGACTGCTACAAGATAAAAAGCTTGTGAGGGTATGGATTTGAAGTATTACAAATTACTTTTCAACTGCATATCACTGCCATTTTATTGATAATGAGGGATTTCCTGACTATTTACAACTGACATTTTGAGAAGTTGTTCTGTAATCCAAAATTATCTATTCCACAGCACTCATTTTTAAGCTAGGATCCAGAGGGAAAAAAGTAGGTGTTCAGCACAATTTGATATTTTGATGTATTCTGAAGAGTTTTTAAAGGACTTACCATCCAAAATAGCAGGATAGATTAAAAAATACCTAAGGACATTTTCATTAGAGACTAGCTCTTTTCAAAAAGTTCAGATGTTTTTATATGAAGCACAGGAGTTCAGACCCTCATCTGAAAGGGTTTCATGGGACTGAGGTCTTTGGGATGCATCAAGGTGGTCTTTTGAGACTTCCCATTCTTTATACAGCTTCTTGTAACAGGCATTTAACCAGTTGTAAAAGGAAGATAAAGGCAAACTTGCATGGAGTTTCAGGACTTTTCGATTAGGCAGGTGCTCAAAGAGCATCCTTTTACCACTCAGATCAAAACTAGTAAGAACCAGAAACCTTATGAGGCCCTAAAGGGAGACTGGAAATGGAGGCACTGAACTATTCTCAAACTTCAAGAGACTGCTGTTATGGTTACCTATAAAACCGGAATAAATTTAGTTTGCCTGAAATTGTTTTGTTTTCTTTAAATTGTTTATCCAAGGTTTTCTTCTCTTCTATTTCTACAATAACTGTTCTGGCACCTTTGCCAAAGGAATGTGTTAAGCACAGTTTAATGGTGCACTGAAGTGACAACTTACCAGCAAACACTAGATTGTAACAAACAAAAAAAGAAGAGGAGAAAAGAAAAGGCAGGAGGTGGGAATCAAAAAGGGGAAGATGTCTATGTCTCTGAAAGAAGCAAAGTGGCAGAAAATCCTGGGCCTGTAAAACTGAGCAACAAGAAAAATAAAGTAAAAATAATGAAGAAATAGTGAGGCAGTTCACAGGCTGAGTTGTGCTACAATTATTAGCTGTTTATTGTCCTAGAAAACATGATCCTTTCCTCTTAGAGTCCTATGATTAATATTGATAAGGAACTCATAATCTGTGTCTAAATACATTGACAGGAGCTGCTAGAACTTGCTGTGCCTCAATATAGACTCAATTTTTTTATGTTGATATTGAATCACAATTTTTCTAATACATTAAACATGCATTGTATATATAGAGTTACACTAAATATTTGAGACTTCTCAGTTTGTCCATTTCTATTGTGGTGCCAAAATGTGAATTTTGGAGCCTAGCTTTGGACAGGCAACTAAGCCCTTTGGGTTTAGGTTTTTTTAACAAAGTATTATGTAATAATGTGGTTTTTAACATAGTATTGTGCAATTATGTGCATAGTACTTTAGAAAGAGAAAGAATACAGGAAAACCAATAACCAAGTTGTTGGTTCACCACAAATTCCCTGCCTGAAAGAAAGCTCTCCATAAGGGAAGTTAATAACCCTGGTCTGCCTGCCTTCCTGAGACAGGACATCCTGCAGATGCTGGTACAAATTCATTGGCTATACATGTATCCACTGCAATATTTATTCCTTTTCCTGCTGTCAGCACTGACAAATTGTTTCCTTGCATTCCTTGGTTAGAAATGGGCTGCTTTTTCTTAGTATATAAGAACACAGCACATCCCAACACCTCAGTCACACCCACATCTGTTACAGAACTCAGAGCAACAGCATTTTATTAGACATACAGCAACAACAGTTCCTGTGAAATATCAAACTTAAAGAAGAAACTTCATGAAGCCTTCAACAAGTCCTCTCATATACCACCACATAGTTTTTTTTTAATAAAACAAAACCAAAACCAATAATGACAACCTCAACAAAACCAACTCCCCTATTGTTCTATGACTATACATAAAGAACTTTAATAGTGCAAAAATAAAACATGGACAATAATTTCCAGTTTGTTTACGTAAATTATTTTTCAGCCTTTTCAATAGAACTTTTGCCCATATTCACACATAACAAAGTCCAGCATATCTAAACTGTAGTTTAAAAATAAAAGTTAAAAAAACAAACAAAAAACCGAACAAACAAGCAAACAAAAAAAGTGTACAGTGAAAGCTCTACTGAACAGTGAGCTCCAGAAATTACAGCCTGAAAGACATCCATAAAAATAAAAGGGCAGATCTGTTAGTTGGACCAATAAATTAGTCAGTTATGGTCCTCCAGAGAGTGCAGTGACAAGAAAAAAAATGAAATTCTGGATGCTAAAAGAATAAAAATATTTAAGTAAATTCCACACAAATCTGGAAGACACCATCTTAAAATTTTAGTACAAACATGACTTCCAAAGGGAAGCCCCAAATTATTCTAAGATTCTACAATTCACCCACGCAGATCCAAAAGCATCTTCCTTTCCTTCATATCACAAAGCAGTTCTTTACCTGTTTTGTGCTGTGTACAACGAGGGCAGGAGAGTCTTCACCTTTTATTTGCTTCTTCTCATCAACTATAATTACAGTGCCATAAGTACACATTTTAGTTTATCTGTTGGACTCCTTGGTTTGTCAAAAATTAAACTACCATGAAAAATACTCACAAAATATTAAATAAGCATAAACATTTCAGCTGAACTACTTGAGAAAGCATTAACTTTGTTTAGATGTTCTCTAGCTTGTTCTGTAGTAAAAGGATGCACGGAGATTACTTTGGACAAAGAAATCAAAACAGAATAATATCATTGTGAAAACCAGGCAACACTGCATTCTCAATCGCCATTTACACTCTTTTTTATGCAAAAGCTTTACTGTATTACATTTCTGAGCATTATTTCAGTATGTGTTAAATAGTTTTTGAAAGTTTATAGACTGTATCAAAGCACATCAAACCAACCAGAACACAGCTGTTTGCTACTCTACTCTACTCTCTAGCACAATCCTGTTTTGGACATTTCTTATTTTGACATTTCTAAGTCTTCAGACAGTTTTCCCTCTCCTAAAATTTGAAATTGTGTTTAGTGCTGTCTGGAGGAAGGTGGTCGTGATAATATTTAAATGTACAGTTTCAGAGACTGATACACTTTACTTCATCAAATAAAAACAGTTCCGTTAAGGGAAACACAAACTGCCCTGATAATGTGTGCCCCAGCTCTGACTGTGAAGGTGAGAATGCAGATTTACTTCCTTTTGCATTCAAGGCTTGACCCAAGACCCATTGGAATAATTGGAAAACATTCACATTTTGGTAAACATGCTTAATACTTAACTAATACGTGATTTGTGTTCGGTGGTTCATGGAGATGTAAAGACGCTGAAAAATTTTTCCTTTAGATTTGTTCTACATCAGGCTCAAACTTTGGACTTGGTTAACAAATGGGTGCAGTGAAACTCTTTAACAATCACTGTGAGTGATTTTCCCTTTTCAAGCATCAGCTGGTGCCTTTCCTGCATTCCACCACCGTTACACTGGCAATTCAGGGAAGCCAAGCCACACTAGAATAAAAAAATACATCTTACCTACTGGTCTGCCTCCATCGTGTAATTGGGGACAAAAGGGCAGCTTCCTCCCCTGGAGCATTCCCATTTCTGTTGTCCAGCCACAAGGAGCTGGAGAAGAGTCCTTAAAGCAGGAGAAAAACCAGGACAGTTTGGCATTTCCTGCCAGTTTCACCCTGTCCATGTGTAAACTATCTGTTCAACCTGAGAGGAATCAACCCATGGGGCACGGTTTTATCAAGCCTGTATTTCGGGAGCTGCTTTGGGTAGGGCTCGGGATACAGGAGGCTTTGGGCTGAGGAAAAGTGCTCGGGAGTTTCCTGGAGCGAAGCTGCGGGACTGGGCGCTCATCCCCCGAGCCGTCCCTGCGGAGCGCGGCACTGCGAGCTGTGTGGGCCCGCTCCATCCGCACCCTGCTGCTCCAGGGCTGCGGCCACCGCGGCGGCAGAGCCACAGAGTGGGACCCGAGCCCTGGCAGCCCATAGGGCGGGTCAGGCTGGACGGGTCCGCAGTGTCCAGGGGCACATCCAGAGGGTTCCAGAGTGTCTGGGCTGCGGGAGGCTCCGCCGCCCCTCACAGCGCCCGGCCGGGCCGGGCCGGGCCGGGCTCCTGCCTGCTCGGGCCCACAGCGCCCGGGGGAGCCCGCCCGAGCCGGGGGCGTAAAGCAAAGCCTGGCATCGAATCCTGATCGGATCCAGTGGGTTCAGCTCAGCTAAGTGGACTTTACCCGAGGAAAAGCGAGATGTGCTGTTTGACTGATATTTGTCCCGAATATTGTCTGAGGGGCAGCCTCAGTGCTGCACATCCCCGCTCACAGACCCGACTCCCGGGCAGTTTTGTCCTTCGAGGGATGGTGGGACTATTCTGACAACAATACACCTCCCACTGCAGCTTTCAAGAAGGGAGCTCAATTCGTGACCTTGTGTTTCCCTGTGCCTGGTTAATTACTGCATTACCCTGGAGATTTTTAAACCATTTCAGATTCTCCCTGAATCACCAGACCCAGGAGTTAATGCATTCCCTACTACACCACTGTAGCGTTTATAAGGATCCGGCTCTCAGCTTCAAACCCCACGTTTTTCCATTGTCTCTAACAGCACAGTAAAACCAAGTTAATTTAATGCCTTCAATCTTTATTACAGCTGATTACAAAGATGCCACCATTCTGCAGAAACAAAGTTATCAAAGAAAAAATCTGCAAAACTATTATCTGCTGAACCTTTGAGAACTTCACTTGATACTGAAACAGGTAAAGGCAACATAATTCAGTATCAAGTAGGCTCTCTATTCCATTAAAATTTCGTTGATTTGCTGTTGATAGAAAATGAACCACAAGACACATCGATGAAAAAGCTTTATAAAGGGACATGGCAAGTGATCATCAATTACTGAAGTGTAACTTGAACTGTAGCGCAGTGGGCAGGTGCAGACCCAGGATTACAGAGTATTAGGCAGCAGGCAGTTTTCTCTTTGTTGTTTTGAATTTGCTTCATTATTAATAGGTCTGGGGGAGGAAGAGAGATTTAAAAAAAAGAGCCCCGATGCTTCTTAATTTATCTCCTTTATCTGTGGCCCAAAGTAAAAGCATCCAAGCCTTTTCAAAGTACCTTGACTGTCTCCTTGGCAGACCGAGTATTTTTAGCCCACTGGATGTGAGCTGCTCCTGAGAACAGATGGGTTAGCACTCCAAGCACTTCATGACTGTATGGACTCTGCTGTAGAACAGAATTAATAAAAAAATGACCTGGCTGCAAAATCCTTATTCACCACTTCCATCTCATTGACTTCAACAAATTGTGTACACGTCTCCTCACCAACAGGAAAACAATGTCTGCCAGTTTCACAATGCCTCCTTGCTTCCCCACTACAAACTGATAGGGTGGGGAAGGGGAAGTGGTTGAGGTTTTTTCCCTTTCATAGTAATATTTCAAGGTTTCCCAAGTTTTCTCAGTCTCTCCCAATCCTGCCTCCTCAAATAATCAGTGGTCTTTGGCAGAGGAGCTGACCTGGAACTCTGAAGTGCCTGTTTCTAGTCCAGCCTGAAGAGAACAACTGGAATCCAAGGTACTCATTTTTACTACACCACAACAGCTGTTCTGTGCGACGTTCTGTGGGAGCTGGTACATTGCAAATGTTTCCATTTGGTATTTGAGTGTGTAGTCTGAACTTTGTATTTCTTAATCACAAACCTTCATCCAGGAAAAGATTTCTATTGTGATCACAATGACAACTTGGAAAATGACATCCTTTTTTTTCTACAAAAGTTCATGAATAGGCTTGGTCTTTTACAAAACCATTGATACAATTAGCCTTTTTCAGAGAAACTGGAACAGTACGTCTAATTTCCTTTCTGTTATTTATTATTCCATTTAAATTAATTACTTTTTGATGCTCAGACTTTTTAGTAGTGTATAAATGTAAATCATACTCTAAGGATCTAAGCATGTAACACAATATATTCAAAATTGTGGACAAGATGCATGCATTTTTTTTTCATAAACTCACTTTCCTAGCATGATTTTTTCCTGGAGAAAATTATCTGGGGTCTTATTTAAACCTTCACGAATTTATTTCAGTCATCAAATCAGATATTTAATGAGCTTGACATTTTGAGTAACTGCTCCCTGGGTATTTTCATACTCCCTTAAAAGGAAACTAGCATTAAGGGAGAGAATGGATACCTAATGAAATGTCAAAAATATTGAATATCTGCACTGAATTTAGAGCACAATGTAGCACATTTTCTTTTAGAGATTAACAAAAATATAATTTTTTTCTGTGTTAGATATGAACACATCTTTCATATTTTCTGCAATTAAAAATGCACTTAATTTTATTCTTTTTTATTTTTTACTCTAAGGAATTGAAACAATTTTACGAAGCTTTGCATTTTGAAAACTGAACATTTCTCCATTAAATAGTGTCAATGGAAGATTTTAGAGTAGCTCTGGGGAAAGTGAAAAGTGATTTTAACAGGCAGCCCTAATAAAAAATTTTCATATTCATCAACCAAGGATTGCCACATGAATTCCAGCAAATGTTGTGGGAGCTCAGCATTGGAATTCAGTGAACATTTTTTTGTCTCACAGAACAGTTTGCTTGCATATATCTGTCTCTACTGTTTTCTTATTTTAAAAAATCAGGTAGATTCCAATAAAGCACATAGACCACTGAAATTCAAAATAAATGAAGTAGCATGATGTGAGTACAGCACATAATAGGTAACAAAATATTGCCTAGAAGGCAGACCAGAACTTATGCATTGCTGTTAGAATGTTATTTTTTTTCTGGGATTCCTTGAGATAAAATGTCAACAGTAAAAATGATAATGAAACATATACCTTAACACTTCTTCATTACACTGGATTTGAATGACTTCCTAAAAATGTATTTCACATTAGCATCAGGCTATCATGAGCAAAAAGCTTTGAGGATGAAGAACAGACACAAGTGTAGCAGGCTGGCTATCTTACTAATTGCAGTGCAGTGTTCACTGTGCAGCTCTCAGAAATGACTTGCTGTAGTCCATTATTAAGATTAAATTCCTGGATGAGAAGATATTTTCTTGCTTACAATGCTGACATTTCCTACAGGAGAGCAGAATAACCAGGGACACCTTTATTCTTCACTGAGTTTTTAAGAGCTGTAAAAATTACACTGACAAACTCATCATACTTTATGTGAGAAGCAATGCGTAGTTTCTACATTTGTAAATCTTGATATGCATTATACATTTTACAATTTTCTGCCCCAAATAACCTAAAAGAATACTTAGTAACTTTTGTTGAAGACAACTATGTCTGATTTTCTTTTCAGGCAATCTGGACTCTACCAGTTTGTGGAATAGAAGGTGCATTACCACCGGCCACGTCATCGCATGTATTAACCATTAATAACAACAATCATGCAATTAAAAGAATTAACTCCTACCAAACAAGAATTTGCAATCATTGCCAGTCCACACACCCATACACAAAATATGTTTTTACTGTGTTCTTGATCCACACTCCTCCTGTATCATTCCTGGGGCACCGTAATGTTACTTACTGAACAACTTTTGGGCTTTTTTCTCACCCACTAGGAATTCCTTCTTGTTGCTGTTGTGAAAGGGAAAAGTAATGACCACACTACTTTGAATGCTAAGCAGGAAAAACAGTGCATCTCAGAAAGTACTTAATCCAAGCTTTGCCTGCTGTTGTATGGAAATGTACATGGAATAAACCAGTCCTACCTCCTCTCTTTTCTCTCCATGGCTGGTGAGCTTATGTGCTTCTCCCACCCACAGTTCTCATTAAAACTGAGAATGGGGGAGAAATGGCAGCTAAACTTTAAAGGAGATATTAACATGCCAAGTGTTTTCTTTGTATATACATCATGAGGACACAAATAGGACCAAACTAAATGTCCGGTCTCTTGAAGTTATTTCTCTTCCATAAGAAAAGTCACTAATTGATGCATAATAAAGATACCATAAAATGTTACCTCACTTAAAACTACTGGAAGAAATTCCAAGAGAGAAGAAAGCAAACACGTTGAAGGCTCCAGCCTAGTAGAAAATTTACATTAGCTAGGGGCTATCATGTAAATTTACAAGCTACAGGATTAATCACTAGCAGTAAACAAATATTTGAAGAGAAGCTTTCACACAGCACTTGCATGGCAAGAAATTAGCTATAAAAATCAATTATGCATCATTATCATCTGACAGTATGAATCCAGGAGGTTCATCTCAGGAAACACAAAGCAAGCATCTAGTCAAGTGCAAACACCTGATTCTGCAATTGATAGCCTGGCCAGGGACACACTTATCAGAGGTCAATTCCAGCCTCTTGGGAAGGGAAAAAGGAATCTTAAAGCCACAATAAGACAGAAAAGAAAGCCAGTCCTTGAAAATCATTGAAAAATAAGCTCTGACCTGTAAATTATGAAAACAAATTTATTCATAGAAAGATAAAAGCTTCTCCCACTGTGAACTAGCACACACTACCTGAGACCAGGTTTGTATCGTGGTAAATGGAAGAATTTAGACTGCAGTGAAATGTGGTGTAGCTCCATTAATGCTCAATATTGAGGTTTCTGGTATTTCAAGGGAAGATTGAGCAGAAGTGGATTCCTAGTTCATACAAAACTAAAGTATTTTACTGTAGTGAGTGTATTAATACTGGGTCACCTCAGCCAAGAAATAAGTTTGTTTAATTTGATTCAAAGTAACTGAAATCTAGTGGAAAATCTCACTCTGAATCTGTTTTTTTGGAAAGAGTTTCTACTCAGCCTGAAAATAAATCTCTGTTACAGAAACAATTTTTAGGTATCTCTTTCTTGAGGGAGGTGTTATTTTATTTAGCTTAGCATTTGTTCAGAACAATAGGGATTTAGTACTTAAAAGAATAATCTGGGACATCAATAGATTAATATACAAAAACTGATATTACATAATTATTCCATTAATTACAAGAGTTAAAAGACTGGCATCTATGCTCTTTGAGTAGCCTTGGAAGTCTCATCCATGATTGCTGTCAATTTCTTGGGTTTTGTTCTTTTTTAGAGAAGAGGGCAATATTAAATTGGAGATGTCTGTGTACAATAACAGATGAAAACAAAATTCAAAAGAACAGGTGGATCTGTGGATCTAGGAAGAAGCAAGAATAAATCCTCAAGAGATGCTTTTTTCAAAGCTTGGGATCTTGTGTGCCATATTTTATTGGTGTGAAACAGATATGAGAAAAGTTAAATTCATTTTAAAGTTTAAAAGTTTACCTTACTGCTGTGGTACTTACACTGGTTTTCTTTATGAAACACAATTACCATAGTAGGCCTCTCAGTGAATTCCTGGTGGTCTCATCAGCAAGAGATATTGACAGAGAATCTTACAAGGAAATTCCATAATATGCCCCTCTTACAACTCATCAATAGTTACCACTAGACAAACAGTCAGGAAGCAAGACTGGAAGCTTAACCCAGGGGGATGAGCTGAAGCTACCCCTGGCAAGCTAGGAATTGGCAGCACCACGACCATTTTTTCACCCAATGATGAACAGCTGCAGCCAGCACTACATGGAGAGGCAGATAGAGGGAAGCATTCAAGGCTGCAGCACAGACCAGCCCAGCTCTTATAGATTCAAGAGTGTCAAATCAACATCCAAGGCAGATTTAGCTCAAAGGTGAAATCTTCCAGACTTGCAGAGAGAAAAAGAGGAAGTAGTGCCTGGTCTTCCTCCCAGAGCAGCAAAAATCCAAAATGCTGTCCAAACAACAAGATAAGCACATTTTTCCCTTTCTTATTTTCTTAATTTTCCATATTCAGTCCTTCACTGCTTTATCTTCTATTCTTCCTGCTAAGTGGGCTACCTTTTCATAGTCCCCTTATTGTCTTGTTGCCCCCTTAGGCAACAAGAAGCACCTGTTAACTTAGAAAATATCTCCACACTTGTACTTCACTCAAGTAACTTGGCAACAGCTGCACATCTCTACCAAAGAAAGCTTCTGTTCTTCTTAGTTTCTGCTAGGTATGATCTTTTGTTTTCATCAAAACTTATCTTCAGCCAAGTGCACTGTATTTCATTGCTGCTGCTTCTGGTTATATATTGTTTAGATTTCTTTCTTGGTAACTCTGTGAATTAGCTGGCTATTTTTCATTATTTCTGTGGGGCTATGGGGAGAAAAAACAAGCAATTCCTTTACTTGAGAATTCTGCTGTTTATTAGGATAGTAAAACTCTCAGAAGAAATTGCAGTTTTCCAAGTAATATAATTTGCAGGGGAACTTACAAGGGTTTTATTTTAAAGCTAGGTAAAACTTAGAGTGAGAAATGGATGGAATTCAAACAAGGAATTAGAGAATTAGATTAGGAAATGTGCTCCAAAGTGAAAATAATGTTAATTACATTGCAAGAGGCCACATAAGCTAAAGAGCTATTATTTCCAGGCCTTCTTAATGGCTGAACAAAACACAAGCAGTTGCTGGGAGCTGTGTCACTAGGAATAAATAGCTGTATTATTATCAGCTTCTGAATGGGAATTGCATGTGGAACAAGTTCTTCAATATTCTGTCTATAAACATTCACAGCATTGTGTTGAGTAATCTTCAAAAAACTTTGGAATTTGCATGTCTTCTAGCATGCCTAGCACCTTTTCCAGAGAAAAGATAGCATTTCATGTTTGGGGTTTTTTTGTTTGTTTGTTTTTTGTTGTTCTTGGCTTTTTTGGGGAGTTTTCTTCAGTGCCAGTCTGTAAAGACACCTAGGTGTCTAATCCTATACAATCACCTACTGCTTTCTGGCCTCAGAGGTAAGTCTGTGGATACTTACATTTTTTATAATTTTAAAGGTCCCTTTCCATTCTCCTTTAAGTACAGGTCCAGTTGCTCCATGAAAAAACTGCAGCTGTGAATAACCTGAGGCTGAGGTGGTTCTTGAGATGCCTCTGAGGAAGGGAGAAAGTGCAGAGCTGGTTTCTCAGAAAAAGCAGACCTTTCTTGCCTTTTGCTTATTTCCTGTGTCCTGACTTGCTTTGTTCTGAGGTGCTAACAGTAACTACTTAAAACCTCCTGAGTCAGTGTGCCAAGTGATTAATAGAGAAACTGCCCAGCTGTCTCTGTGGGAAGTCCAATAGAATTTTCTTTTCATGGGTCACAAACATTGATGGATTAAATCACACAAAACCCAGTGTTAACAGAAGAAAAAGTTCCTGACCAAGAATGAAGATCGTGTGCAAAAATCTTTAATATGAGCTAGCCATAAAATTAATGATAAAAAAGTACTGCTATTACTACGAAAAGTATTTACTGCTGTAGCATCTTAAATGTTTAGTGTGCTTTATTGGCTTGGACAAGACAAGGTTCTTTTCCTGGTTGATTTTACCATCTAGATCAGTCAGAGTACAGAAGGTAACAGTGAGTCAAGAGTCAAATAACTGCTTGAGGAGAAAGAGATTTACAGGAGGTTCAGGAGAAGTCTACACCAGGATTTTGAAGAGAACTCCACAGGGCTCAGAGACTTCCCAAAGAAGTAGTTTATACAAATATGCTCAGTGTGTCTTTCCCATGTGTACTGTGATGAGATTTTATTATTTTCTAGTCCAAGCACTAAGCAACTGCTCCACAGATCTAGGCTTCTGGTCTATTTTCATGGGGTTAACATTTATAGCAAATGGATCAGGAACACATTGTGTGCATCTTGTTTTTACACATAAAATAGCATGATGATAATGTACTTAGCTGTATCTTTTCTGTGTATAAATACACCAGTCCCACCCTCTCTCATAACTTGGATAAGGAAAATACCCAGTCCTATAGCAAAGTAAAGCTAGCAATATCCACTGTGTCTCTTGCACATCTAAAAGTGGAAAGCATGACAAGGCCAGTGAGAGAATTGCATCAAATCAAACATTTAGAATAAACTGACCGCTTACTGTACAGGAGTGGTTCCTTCCAATGCTGTTGGGCTTCATGAAAACGTAAATAAAATGTGTATGACCTTATTCTGTCTCTGCTGTGGGGAACTTTGTAGGCCTGAATTCAAAAGCCTAATGGCAAATTTCAAACTGCACCTAATTATAAACACAATCATGAACTTCACAGGGATGTTTGAAGACTGTTTCTCTTGTTATCAAAGTGCACCACTGGGTAATGAAATTGTCAACAGAAACTGTCCAACCTTGCTTTGGAACACAGAATCTGTTCACCAACACTGATACTTCATACAGTTCTCTATGAATAGCTCCTGCCCGCGCTTCTTGCAGTATAAAACATGACAAAATTAAGACAGGAACTTAGCATTCAGTGCAACTGGCTACAACCCCTTGAAAATCTTTTGTAAGTAGTCCTCTTTTGCAATTTGCTGGTAATTTCTCACCTTTCAAGTACTAGCAATATGAATAACGGTGATGATAATTCAGATGCAAACCAGAAATATTTTAGGCCTCCTAATGAGGATACCTTTTGGCCACAAGACCAGTGGCTTTGAAAGTGGGTCAACTACTTCCATTGTTTATTTTTGTAACTATCTATTACTGCAGCTATCCAGAATGCATTCCTGTTGGTCCTGGATTAGTTATTCAAATAAAGGACTGTAGTCTGGTGGATTCTTCTGCTGTCCACATGGCTCCAGGAGTAGCTCCCCACCTGAGGACGTGATGATTTCTTCCTGGAATGATAAAACCAATTAAAATATCAAAGATCTAAGCCACGCATCTTCTAAGGATAGCAATGAAGGCCATCACTCCACTGTAACTGGCAAGCAACTATGAATAAACACTTGATAAAATAATTGCAGACCAGCAAAAGGATCTTACTGGTTAATCATTTTCTTCATGCTTTATCTCTTATTTATGCTGGTAGCAACTTGTGCTACTATCAAACAGTGAAATCAGTGCACACAAGAGACTCTGATTTACAGGACTGTTTGTAAGTTGCTGCACTACTTAGGAAGCCAGCTACAATTGCTTATAAAGGGTATTCTCATGGGTTAATTGAACAGCCAGATGCCAGTCTCACCATGCTGCTATCCCCAGACAGATGAGCAAGAGCTCAATGTTGAGTGCTCACACACAATAGTAACAGTTCTGACTGATAACTGCAGGGTGAAAGACATTGCCCTTGCTAGGTAAAGGCAGTCTGTACTCACAGCACCTACTCTCATTAATTAAATATTCACGTGCCAAGCATGTCATTCCAGTGACTGATTACCAAGACACCTACTGGAAAAGTGGAGAACGTGGTGTTTGCACTTATTCCTACAGAAATGATAATTAATTTTTGTTTCTGTAGAAGTTTAAGACTGATAGATGCACCAAAATGAGCTGGAATCCAGAATTATATTGACTAAAATAGCAATCTTTCATCTGAAAGTTTAGATCCAAGATATGGATCCATATAGGGACCTAGTATTTTCAAAACCTATCCAGTTTCTGTTGAAATTCGGTGCAAATTTGGTGCTTGATTTCCTCAGAACGTGCAGGCTCCCAGTTGTTGTTCCCTTCCAATCGCTACACCAGACTGAGAATCAGTTCAGAAAGTTCCTACCCAAATTAAATTATTTTCAGAATCCAAGAATCATAGAATAATTTAGGATGGAAGAGACCTCTAAGATCATTGAGTTCAACCTTTGGCCAATCAGCACCTTGTCAACTAGACAAAAGGGTTTTAAGGAAGTAAATACAAATATAGCAATGATCTCGGATATGTTGTTGCTGCTTTCCACACAGTATTTAAATGCAAATAATGAAAGAAGAAGATGCACGCTCACACCATATTTTGTAAAGTTTGTTCTTCTAACTAATGGTCACCACTCTCTTGTGTCTGCCAGCTGAGTTGCTTGAGTGACCTTTCAGTTTTTTAATCAAAATGAAACAAAATGAAGTCAATAGGTACAAACAAGTAAAAAATTAGTTATGCCAGCCCTCCTCAGGCCCTCAAAACAAAGTCCACACAACCTTTGGGGTGGGGAGGTATATACTTGACAAAAGTAGTCATGAGGGAAAAAGCAGCTTCTCCAAAAACTATAGCAATTACTGCAAGGGAAAATGTGCCCACAGCACAACCAGTCACATACAGATTGTTTGTCTTTGGGACAGGAGGCTTTGGGACAACAGCAGTGTGCTTCACCAGAGACGGCAGGCAGAAAAACCTCTAAGAAAACCAAGTGACAGACAGGATAAAACGCCTCCTGAAGTGATTGCCAAAGGTACCAGTTTTGATAAAGCCATAAGCTAAACAGGGAAAATAGAATTGTATTGGCATTAAAGCTGAACCAGTTTCCCTGATAGGCTTACTACAGGGGCAGCTACTAACTCTTATCATGGGACACCTAGGCAAGTTTTTTCCTTTTTTAAAATGGCAGGAATTAAAAGCTATTCTGCTTCTGACGGGTGCTCTACTGCTGTCTGTAAATAGATGTGTTGCTAATACAATGATAGCCTAACGTGGGCTGTGATGAAAATATAGGAACAAACTGGAGCAGAGATGACTGGAATTGGTTGTCACCATCACCAGGAGCAGAGGGGAAACTACATTAGCCAGAAATTCTACATCCAACACCTGAAAATCTGTGTTTGAGGTGTTGCATGTCTGCTTTTCTTTCCCTGACAAGGTCCTGGATACTCTTTCCAGGTGTCCGGGGGCTGGCTGGGATGGACCTTCACAGCTGCCTGTGCTCTACTGTGATGTTATGTTTTGAATTTGTGGCTAAAACAGTGTTGATAACACACTACAGTTTTGGCTATTGCTGATCAGTGCTTGCAGATAAAAAAAAAAATCCTTTTCTCCACTCAGGCCCTGCTGGCACAGTAGGCTGGGAATAAGGGAGAACTAGGAGGGGACACAGCCCAGTTGGTTAACCCAAACTGGCCAAAAGGACATTCTTTACAAGAAGGGTGTCAGGGATTTGAGCTTCCAAGGTGGCCATTGAGAAAGGATTTATTTAAATTAGGGGGGCACATATATTTTAGTCAAATGTGCCCTACATGAAACCTACCATCTCCCTATGTGGAAATACAATTTGTGAATATTTAACATCATAGTGATCTCTGTGGGGACACTAAGGCAATGCTAAACGGATACTGCAAAACAAGTGGGATAAAAACAAGATTTAAGAGATAGGGAATTTAGAAGAAAAATAACCTGAGACTGAATACTTAAAAGTGAAGAAAAGGAGGAGCAAAAAATTTATAGAATTACTCTGAGACAAGAGGGAGAAAAGGATAAAATAAGGAGAACTAGAAAAGAGAGGAGGAAGAGGAATTATAAGGGTGGCTAAGAAAAAAGCAGAATTAAAACTGATGAAGACAGGGAGAGATGCAAGACGAAAACAATTTATGCTTTCAGAACCAGTGCTACTGTTTAGTTACAGTCTGGCAACAAGAAACAGAACCTAGAGATAAAGTAATTCAAACCCATCAAATGTTGAATAGTAAATTTCTCTTGCAAGATTGTTTTGGGTAATAAGGAGTGACCCTTAATACATCCCTAAAAGAGAACCCCTCCACGTTCCCTTCTTTAATGCAGGGTCACAGTCTCTTGCTTTTTCACATTACAACCCTTACATCAAAGGTAGAAAAATGCTGAAATTTCACTGAAAGACCTTTCTATGGTATTTCCAATCCAATTTTCCACAGCAAAAAGGCTCAGAAAGTGTTACATCTGTCAGCCCTTATTAGGCCATTTGTAGCCAAGGAGAGTACACACTGTATAAGAGGACACAAGTATGTACTGGAGCATTTGAACAAAGGGGAAAAGCTTTCTGATTCACTGCAACAGAAGTATGAATGTTACAGCAGGGCTTAGTGTACAATATTCTTTCCCACTATAGTCATTCCTACTTTCCAGTGTGGTTTCAAACTACATGGCTCCTCATTAAATTATTAATCCATTCCACTCAGCTATTGATCTCCACCTAGCAAGTGTTACCTTGTGGAAATCAATGAGATCTGTGAGCGTTGGGTGTCGGTTTGGATCTACCCCCAGGAAGCTGTAGAAATCCCCCGAAGCATCAACCAGGAAATGCTTGAAGCCGTTTTGCTGGCGATAGGACAACGCATAGCCCCAGATTTTCTCACTGACTCGCACCAGGAACGCGCCTTCAGATTTATTCATCAACAACTCCTCTGCTTCCTGACGGCTGATAATGCCTGGCAAGAAAAAAAACCCATGGTTATGCAGGTAACAGGTCTGTCAGAGGCAATCAAATGCAGCAAATACTGAACAGAAGTGAAATAACAGTGGTGTAACTTCTGAAGACTGGAATGTTTCTAGGAGGAGATGTTTATGCTGTTTGCCTCTTAAGGGGAGCTGTAAGAGTTTTGATGGAGTCTGGTGGGATATGCTTTTTAATTTGATGGTTAAGACTTGCTTTTTCCCATCCTTGCTGCTTTTTCAAAGGAAGTGCATAAATGCAACTGGCCTATCAAAAGGGAATTCTGGACAAGCCACTGTTTAAGCAGACTAGCATGGCTTGGCATTGCAGTTTGAATTTGCAATACATTGCTGATATTTGCAGTCGTATTGCAGTCCTGCAGACTCTGTTGCCTTATAATTGCTTTATTGGTCCTACAGAAGGAACGTAAAGCAAGTGCCAGGAGAAAAAGCATTTCTCTGCTTTTGTACATCCACACACATTCTTTTCCCAAGACACCAGCTCTTTGGCTGCAAGGCACATCGGTAACAGCAGATTTCTTAGATTTTTCTATACCAGTCACAGAACATCACACAGGATTAAAAACTGGAGGTAGAGGTTTCTGTGGCCTAATTCTCCAACTCAGATATTGTGCAGGTTGGTCACAGTCAGTCATTACTGGTGCCCTATTCAATGCCCCACCAAAATGTTCAGAGCTTCCCACAAAGGCCAGCATCAGATAGGCTATGGGGGCCTGAGATATGCTGAGGCCTTATAAAGGCATTTTACTTCCACAGAGTCCACTTCAGCACACTCATAGTACAATGCTAATATAAAACAAGATGTCAGTAGACAGAAGAAAGAAGAATATTTCTTCATTGTCATTATTTCAGTTCAAAATAATTTACTCAGGAAACAAAAAAATGTACATAAATCAGTATTCTTCCTTTTGTTTCCATTTCAAATACCCTCAAAATTACTGTGAGCTTCCAAGTACATATCCAGAGACATCACCACTGAGGTAAATTGGGGGAAAAGGTTTAACAGGAGTCGAGTTTCACAAACTTTCCCATTTTATTCTTTTGTGTTGGAAAAAATCTTCATCTCTCTTGTGCCTTCCGATGCTGGCACACAACACTGAAGTTGCTGGTACTTCTGCTTGCATAGAGGTTGTGACAGATAAAACCTATTCTGATGCCAGGCCACAACAAAGGTGTGATCAGAACTGCACCTGGCACTGAACCAGGTCATACCATCTACCCAGAGAGCCTGGCTCCAGTCTGTCTGGTCAGCCTAGAGGACAGTCAGCTCATGTCTCAATTATCTGTGAAACACCAGATGCTCACTCTCATCAGGAGCAGATGTTGAATTAGGCCATTCTGGATGTGAGCATGGCACATACGTCAGCAGATAATGTATGTACATGTTCCAAAGTTACTCTCTGTGGGAAGAACTTTCTCCAAACAATACATGTAATATTTAGTGGAACCACTTGTCATTGTAGAATCCTACACATGTCCTAGTGAGAGTTCCACGGAGTCCAAGTACTGAAAAGCCACATTGTTTTAGTGTCATAATAAACATAGTTCAGGGATTATCTGTTTGTACAGAGAAGGGTTTACCTAAAAGTTTGGAATGCTCTAATTAAGTCCTTAAGGAAAATTATGCCTCTAAGAGACACAGGAAGGGACTGAGGAGGTCGGGGTACTAAAAGCAAGTACTGTGTGATATT
Source organism: Rhabdornis inornatus (assembly GCA_013397075.1). Classification (NCBI taxonomy): domain Eukaryota; kingdom Metazoa; phylum Chordata; class Aves; order Passeriformes; family Rhabdornithidae; genus Rhabdornis; species Rhabdornis inornatus. The sequence goes on along the minus strand of VWZS01004141.1, from coordinate 2,365,642 downwards.
AGGAAAGGTAGAAAAACCATCTCCTTCTTTCTTTCTTTCTTTTTTGTCTACTTTGAGAATATGAATTTCTTTTACAGTTTTCCTTGGTGCAGTGATGAAGGGCTCAATCTCAACGGGGCTCAGAGGTCCCCATGGGAATACCTTCAGTACTAAGAAATATACACGTATATAGTCTGCTGAATGACATACATTTCTCTTTTATAAAGGATATTGCATCATCTTTGCACCAGACATGAAAAACAGGCAGTGCAAACATAAGCATTTGTTTAGAAACAGCAAGTAACTGCTCGGCAATAATGTCAATTGATGCACTTTTCAAAATTAGAAATACTTTCATTGGAGGTATTCCAAGATGAATTATTAAAAATTTTTGAACTCTGTTAGAATAAAAAGATAGTACCAATATGAATCCATATGATACAGCGTATTATGGGAAGCTGTACCACTGCATCCCAATACCAGCTACTCAAGAATGACACAAAAACTGACTCTGAGATCACAGTACCCGTTAATCCAGTCTTCTCTCAAACTGGCCTAAATATACATGAAAAGTTTTATTGGTGATTATGATGTCTACTTCCTTGACAAATCTCTGCTGGAAATAAATGTAGATGAGCCACACTACCAATCTCAGAGCATTTAATAACAGGAAGGATAAACAGTGCCATCACCAGCAAATACTATATTAATTACAAAAAATCAGTATTTATACTGTAGTTCTAGATTGAAAGCATGCTGGAAGTTTTGAGATAGGAACTGGGTGTTGTTATAACTACCTCTTCTCCAAACAGTGCCGGAACTGTTATGCAGCCCTGACAAGGAATGAGCTAGACTAGACAATTCAGCCTCAATGAATACAGAGGATTTGTAAAACAAAGAGAGTTGTAAGAAAAGAATGGCTGTATTCAGAGTGAACACTATTAGGATATTTCAAGGGTTTGAATCACTATCAGGCTTATAATGTGAAATTCATTTAGCATTGATTAGTTTAATGGCAAACAATCTGTTCACCTGCTCTCAACTCCCATCAGTGGAGCTAAAACACTGCAGGCTTCCACATGATGCCATCTTCTATGTCAGACCTTATTTTTGTTCTGGGCACTTTATATCATTGAGTAGGTGAGAGATGCTACATCACTCACAGCCAAGTTCTTTTTTTGTTTTAATTCTCTTTTTTGCTAAAGATGGTGTAATAAATTATCAGCCAGCCACTCTTCCCTTTTACTCTCCTGATTCTGTTAATAGCTCACAAGAAACCATCTCTCCCCTCCATCTCCTCCTTCTCCTTGCCTCCCAGTTATTTTATTTTTCTCTAGTTGAATTCTTCAGAGAGTGGTTATTGCAGCAATGAAAGTCTCCCTCTACCCTTTAGAAAACATTATCCTTTTTTCAAGACAATTGGAAAAATAGTGGCACTGTTCTCTCCTGAGATGACTGTAGAGAGATAGACAACATCTGTGAAACCCGTACATAGAAAATTGTTTTAACTAAAATCAAGAAATTTTGGTTTCCCAGGGCTCCAGTAAGAGGTATAGAATCACAGATGATCTTATTTGTGCTAGTTAGGATATTAATGATAAATACTATATTGAATAGAAACCACTGATGCTTTCTCAACTAATTTCCCCACACTCTCATTCTTGCTAATCTCTTAGATTTTTAAAAAAGGAAAAAAACAGTCCAGTTTTGCAATGCTTATAGATATTAACTGCTTGGATTCTTAGCAAGACAATAACATTTTCTAAACCACTTATTTTAAATTATAGAATATTCATCATCAACTGACATGTTCCTAACAACTTCATTTTTAAAATACAGGACCTGTAATGACAATTTGTAGATGATGACAGGCAAGTCTTAACATTTTTGTTGTAATTATGTTCTTTTTACTGCTACTAATCTTTCAGACAAGAAAAGAACATCCTAACATTTAGGGTATATTAAGCTCATATGTGAAGTGGTAAGTTCATTATTAATTTAGTGAGCCTAGCTAAGAAATCCTAATGCTGCCTTCCAAGTTTACAGGAGCCTCAACAGCAGAAAGTGCTATTCTGCAATATTCTGCAATGACACCTCAACTTCCCACTCTACTTTCATACATATATCCTTGAGTGGAACTCAAGATGAAATACATATATATTTGTTACAAGAATGCCACACCAAGCATGAATCCGAGGGTGATAAATTTTGCCAACAAGGCAGATTATCTACTAGAAGTGTAGAATTATTTTTTCTCTGTTGTACAGATAAAGTTACATCACATCCTTTGTTGTAAGGTACCACACATAATAGTCATGTATATAAAAAGATAATTCATTTAATGGTCAATATATTTTTAATACACATATACATATATATTAAAATATATTCTATATAAAATTATAAATATATATATATAATTATATATATTTTATAATACATGTCTATTATAATATATTTGTACATGCCAAGAGACCAGCTAAGATTAGAGGGACAGCAGGTACAAACACAGCCCAGAAGCATTCATTGAGTGCTCTGCAATAGAAGCCATTTGCTCAGCTGATATTTTCTGTTTTCGTATTTTTCCATTAGCTTGATCTCAAACACTCCAGTGCATGAGGTCTTACTCAGAAAAATTGTTACAAATACTGGCATGAATAAATGAGAACAATGTAATGAAAGAATTCATGGCAAAACTGCTTTCATGACCATTATGAAAAGCCTTCTATCTTGTGCAAAATTGATTTGGTGAACAATTATGAATGTTCACACGTAATAAATGCAGAAGAAAGAGACCATCTTGTTTATAAAACTTAAGACATTTAACCAGGGTGATGTAGGTCACTAATCAGGATCCAAAGCAAAGAGAAGCCAAGACCAGCATCTCCTTTGTTTTCAGCAGGGTTAGATCAAAGCCCAAATGAATACAAATCTACCTGGCAATCATTGCATGAATGATTCACATGCTAAGGTCATGAAAACACATTACACTGAGAGCAAGTGTAAACTGTAAATAAATAAGTAAATACAAGGAATTATGAGGAATTAGCAGTTAACTCCTGAATAATGTAAAGGACTATATTTCTTTCAATTATACAGGCAGATCTAATCAGGACTTGAAAGGCAGTGATAAAATGGCCATAAGAGGGAAAGGGCAGTTTGCCAGGCATCAGCCAACCCCTTCAATTTTTTTTTATCTGAAAAACTGAGCTAGGCAGATATACTACTCTAAACACAGCATTTAGAATAAAAAAAAAAAAAATCCCAATGCCAAAAGAGAAAATTTTCCAAAAATTTCCATATCAATTTCTTCTCTTCAAGACTTAATTTGAAAGTCAAAAGTTGGATTGCACCTCACAATGAAAGAAAAAAAAAAAAAAAGGCCGAAGTAAATTTCAGGGAAAAAAAAACCACTATAGAAGCTTGAAAATAACTTTGTGTAGAACAGATTGTAGGGTTTTGGGCATTTTGAGTCAAAAGTTCTGGTATGGTGAGAGGAAAATATATCATAAATTTTTCTCCCTACTTCATTATGATTTTAAAAAATCATGCAGTTGGAAGTAAAGATCAAACCTACCTGGGGCGAAAATCTGAATGAAGGCAATCAGTTTAGAAAGAAGTAGTCAGACAAGTAAACAGAAATTCAGAAGGGCTTGATCCAAGTGCAGCCAATCTGGTTCCAGAGGAGCTGACAGGCTGTGTCACATGGCAGCGTTAACATAAGCCACTGCCAGGAGGAGCAAGAACAGCTTCTGAGAACACTGTGAAACTCGTGGAGGGGGAAGACTTTCCAGAGGCCACAGAAGATGAAGATGCTCATGAGGAGCCAATACAAGCTAAGATGAAAACTGAAGCTGGGGAACTAAAATTTAGGATAGATCTGATGTTTTTGAGATCCCACAATAAGGTGGGATAGTAAAGGCTTGAAACTAACACTCGAATGCATGACCATCTCTGGTCTGGGAGAAGGTGAAAAACCCAGCTCCTTCAGCCACTCAGAAAGACCAAAAGCATAAAAGCAGGGAAATGAAGTAACGGCTTCCCTGCAATGGAAGAACTAGAGCAGCTATCGTTTATACTGTCAAGGGAAAGCATCACTCAAAGCAAGTTTCCTCAGGTCAACTTTTCCAATTCTCTCCCACAGGTGCAAGTCTATGCATGGACCCTTAAACTGACTGAACATAGTTCTGGTTGTGCATTGGGAAGGACACAATTAATCTACAGCAGGGTGATGTCTAGACTGAATACTTTATGTCATCCTTGAGACTGCCAATGTCACACAGAATTTAAAGAATGCTGTTATCAGTATGGTGGTTTATGGACTGTGCTGCGACTGAAATAGTAAAAAAATAACAAAGGGTCTAAAGTACCACATATAATAGCCATGTCTGTATAAAAAGATAATTCAGCCTCTAATGATGAATATATAAAAACTTCATGCATTGTCATTTCTCTGGTGTTTCCAGCAGGAGTAGCATGCGCAATTAAATACATGCACAAATATTTGCAGCAATACCAACAGTGTACTGCTATTAAAGAGGTTTCACCCTCTCCTTCCTTTTAGTCACAGTCCTTTTTTGTATAATGCCACAAAACAAAGAAGGGATCAATAGTACTGTGTGAGAAAAGCTGTAGCTGAGACGTAACAATAGCTCTGCCTCTGCTATTTCAGAATAGAAGCAATAAAGGCTAAAAAGCAAAGCAAGGGAGTAAATCAAAGACATCTGGTAATAGAAACAAAGCTGTTGAAGCTATTCACCATCTGCTGTTAAAGCAGAACAAACTCACATGGGACTAGATCTTCAAAAGAGTTCTGTTTCCATTTAGACATTGAAATAAATGGCCAGGCTTAGAAAAAACACCAACAAATAACAAAACAACAGAAATTCAGTAAAAACCCAAACACAGAAACAGCACAGTGACTGGTAGGTTTGTTGGGGTTTTGAGCGGGATTCTGGGTTTTTTGTTGTTTTGTTTGTTTTCCAAACTCTGGCCAGAAGCGTCATGACAAGAGCCCAAGAGCCAGGTGGTCCTGAATTCCCATGTAATGCTTTTGCTATTTACAGCTAGTAAGACTGCAGGTATTTCATGCTTTGCTGCAGGTTGGTAATCTAAGTCCTAATAACTAGCAATATTTGTGGATATTGATAATAAAGAAAATATATGTAATAGGTCATAAAAAGCAAAAATAAAACCTTCCTGTCTCCATAGAACTGCACTGGGAGACAAAGCTGGGTTGCATTTAGAAATCAACAGGTAAAACACACATTTGAAATATACTCACAGATGAGTTATGTCAGTACTCAGGGGCCAGTATATGGGGCCAGCCTTCTCTGAGCCACATAGGCAAAGCAAAGTGAGACTGCTTAGGGAGCCTCTGGGGAAAGTTTTCTTTGCTCCACACTCAACACCTCTTCTGCACAATTTCAGGAGTCGAGCATGGAGTAATTTACCTCAGATGGAGATAAATCTGTGCTGGGGAAAGGTGAGCAGGAGCCCATTAGCCATTCTTCACCATCCCTCTCCTCTGTAACCATCCTGGCACATTTCAGCATATGCAGAATTGGGAAGCAGCACCTCAGTGAGACTCAGCCATCTCCACAGTGTGCCTTGCTTAGTATAGGAACTATGCCCTGGGCTACACAAAGACATGTATAGGAAACCAAGGCCCAGAGGAATAATGTATTCTGATAGCAAGAGATCCCTTTAGGCAAGGAGGAGGCACGTTGATAATCCATCATGTCCTAAATGAGCTCTCCTTGAAGACTTACTTGGTACATAGGAGTATCTTGAGTCTCTATACACAGGAGAAATTCAAGGAAAAGTATCACAGGTAAAAATATTTAGGCCTCGTTTTGTTTGGGTGGAGTTTTTGGAGGCGTTTTTTTTTGTAGGGTTTTTTTTTGATTGGTTGGGTTGGGATTTTTTTTCTAATGTGGATTCAGGTGTCCCTTTTGTCAGGGTATATTCTTTTTAGAATAAAGCAAACTCAGTCCTCAGAAGATTTCTTAATTCAATAAGAATAAGATTCTCTAAAGCAATTTAAAACCTACTGAAATTCTGAAAAGAATGGGTGCCTTACTCCCCTGTGATTCTTAAAAAATCCCATCTAAATGAATAATGCAGTAATAATGGGTATTTTTCTTCAGGTTTACAGAAAATCAGGTGTGTTACATCCAATGTTGCCTGTGCAGCTCACAGTTATGCACTCTGCAGAAATACCTCTTAATTGCCTCCTTCAGAGTTCATTCTACATCCAGCTATCAAATACTGTAAAAACCTTTTATACCCACTGTCAAAACGTTTACACCTTATTCAGCAGCAAGCAGTGCAGCACATAAAAGATAGGTGTTGGCATTCCTTGTCTGAATATACTACTGTGTAATAGAGCTATAAATTTTTCTGTTAATGTCTCCTCAAATCCTAGTGTTGGTTTCTTTTCTTCCTTCTTTTCAGAACAGCCTATAGAATGTATTAGGGAGGAAAACAATTTAACTTCTCTCTTCTCTTTGTACATTATTGTCACTATCAGAAGAAAAAATATAGCACAAAATACCTTTAACCTTTTATCTCATATATATATGATTGATGTATATCTCATATATATATATATATATATATATTTAGGTAGAGGCTCTTCTGATCTGAAATCCCTGCATTAAATCTCTGCTACTACCCTTTAATTTTTGTGAGTTTTCTGTTCTTGTGTAAATAGCTTCTGAAAAGAAGATTATGCTAAAAGATGGAACAGTTAACCATTCCATTTTCAGTGGCTTCTCAAACTAAAGTCCTGTGTGTGGTTTTACTATGTATGATCAGTAAATTGTCAGAAATTACAAGCCAAGAATATTTCATTTTGTACTGTTTTCACTATTGGAACACTGATGTATTTCAAAGTCAGAAGCCTCATTGTTCTAGTGAACTCAGTGGAAGATCAACAACAGGAAGGTTGGGATTTTGGTTTTGCTTTTGTTTGGTTGGCTTTTTAAATCAGTAAATACTTCCAGCCCATATAAACGTTCTAGACTCTGTTATAGATACCTGACATCTCCTGCAAGTAGCATGGCAAATAAATATATGCATGAGGATGCCTTCAAACTTGAGAAAATATCAGTACACAAATCCAAGTAGGGAATTTTGTTACAAATATTATTCCTGTAGGATACATTCACCTCCTTACAATACAGTTGAGATTGAATTTTTATTCTATTATGTACCAAAAAGATAGCAAGCTATATAGTCCATCAATAAACTTCTGTGATGGGTGCATGATGTGACACATGCAGTAGATATTAAGAACAAATGAAAATTTGCTTAATCAGTAAAGCACACAGAAATATCTCACTAAAGCCTGACAGGGCTAGACATTGTACAGTGGAGTAATAAACATAAAGCAAAGAAGCAGATTTATGCTCTGATCCTGGCTCAGCAAACCAAAACACCTCTGTCCTGGTACAATAGTCACTGATACTGTGTTTTGTGTGCAAATTGAAAAGTGCAACAGTTTTTTTAGAAGGCTACTGGGCAGTATTCATCATCCTTTCTCCAGGCAGACAAAATGTTTGCGTTCGTTCAATCTTGGTCTTGCAAGCAAGAAATGGGAAATTCTAGTTTGTGGGCATCTTTTGCAGGCATTTCACTTGTTTACATTACTCACCTTGTTACTGCTCATCTAAATTCTCAAACTTTACTGAATTTGAAAATGAAAGATAAAAACCTTCCAGTATGCAAATTAGCTCTAAATCAAGGAAAAAGATGAGAAAGCTGATATGTGCAAGGAGAAGAAGGGAGAGGAAAAGCCCTCCTGGGATCTATTTATGTTTTCATAACTCCAGCCATCATTAGGCTCTTGTTTCTCCTAAATACTTCTGAGGGAAACACAGACATGAACAAACAGGGAAGACTGAGCTTTTACCAAACCAATAGCACAAAACAAAACAAAGCCCACGGTGAGATTCTTGTTTACTTTGGATTTCTGCAAAAAGGCAAAGTAGAAGAATTAAAGCAGTTTCTTAGTAGAACCTTCCTGGCTTTGTACAACTCATTCCAAGGCAACACTGCCAGGTGACACTCCAGAGGGAACAAGGGACCAAAGGCAAGAACAGTGTATGGAACAGCACTGCTGCTCACTAGCCTGGGCTGGGATGACCTTCCTGCAGAGATCTCAAAGAGCCCATCACTGATGGGCTATGGGCAGCTGCTGGAGGGGACGTGGGAGGTGCAGCTCTGAACACACAGACTGAGGAAAGGTTGTGAACCTGGGGGTAGTTCTTTCCGGAATCAAAGGCATCTTTAAAAAATAATTTAAAGAAATATATAAAAGCAGAAATTATTTGCAATTCAAAATCAGCAGTCACTGAACACTCACCCCCTGAAGGCATCACAATCAGAACTGAGTGCCAGTTCCCTGACTTGCCGTGCAAGCTGCATTTGGAACCCGACCCACTACTCACTCAGTGCACGGAAACGTTACCATTTCCCACTCCCTGCTACTGGAAAACAAAGGTGAAAAACTGCAAGTGTTAAAACTGCTGTCAGTCTCAGGGGTTGTTTTGGAAAAAAAAAAAAAAAAAGTCTCCTTAGATTTTTATTTACTTGCAGCATCTTCCTTCTCTCAAGCCTACATGCACGTTTAACCACCAGGATTTTCCTTTAAAAACAGTGTCTGAAGAAATACCTGTACTTGCAAATCTATAGGTGTTTAATCTCAACAAGAAAGATAAACACAAAACTTCAACTGTGCAGTCCTTTAAAACTACATATTTTACTATCCTGAAATAAGCATTGCTGACTGAAGTGTGGAATACTTTACAGGACATGTAAATCCATAATCACTATTTTAAAAGTTAAATCCTAATATATATACATATATATATATATTTACTTATTTTAGCACCAGGTTCTGCTTCTGCACTACACCTTTAATAGATGGTCAACCATCAATAGATGGTTCTTAATAGCTAAGATGCTTCTTTTTGTCTTCAAATAATTTTGACATAAGAAAAATACCATATACTAAAACCAAATATATATATTTTCAGTCACAGTCTTTCAGTATTGATACATAAATTAGTTTTGATGCTTCTGAGTTGTGAATACTTGGCTGCTTAGGCACACAAACATATAAGTTTGCAATGCAGACTGGCTCCTTTGTGTAACCTGTTCTAAAAATATGGCCACATTTACGGATGTATAGAAGAGACAGTAAATAATGAAAAGTCATTTAAAAATGCTGCTGTGGGCTAAGAAAAAATGAACTCCATCCCAGCCAAAAGCAGGACATTAGCCCACCATCTGCATGCTCTATCATATATATACCACTTGTGGAGGAAAACAGGATTTAATTCAGCGCCCATGGGTTTCATAATATCTACACTGTGATTGATATTATACTGAATAAATTATATAATAAATCAGCATCAACTCTGGCAAAACAGTTAGGGCCTGATTAAATTTCGCCTTGTATATTGTGCAGCCATTTATTCTGAGGCAGTTTTTGACCCATTATACCCATTTTTCCATCATGTAATTAAGTACAGAAAATACAGAGGAATTAAAAAATCAGGCCCATGTCTACACAGACTGGACTGAGACAATCAGCTGCCAGAAAGCTTTCTGGTAATAATAGCAATAAATTACTTAGAATTGTAACATGCTCTGATTTTCTATCAAAATGAATTAGACAGCAACATTAAGTCCTAGTGCAGTTCCCTGTGCCACTATTGCCAGAGCTGTAAATGGCTAGGAAAGAGAGTAACTGTATTTACTAAATGCAGAAAAGGAATTAATTGTTTAGGTAATAGGAAGCTACTGGCAAATTTCATCAAGCCAAGTGAAAAGCAGCAAAATGGACAAGAATATTCTGAAATCGTGGCGGCTGCATGACACAAACTATAAAAAGGCAAACAAAAGCAAAGCAGATGTGTCTATAACACTACATTTTATCAGATGATCTCCACATACCATTAAAAAAACCCCAGCAAAACAAAACAAAAACCCATCCTCAAAAACATACACAAAAAGTAAAAACAAAAAAACAACAATCAAAAACTGGAGGGAAAAACAGTGCATTCAGTCATGAGCCGAATTATAAAAAGCCTGTGATTCTTAGTGGTTAAAATTCAGAGAAAAACAACAATGCCACTTTTTCAAGCTCATCTCTAGAAAAATAGGACAATAATTCTAGAAAAAGGTAATTCTCAGGTATTCTTTCCTTCTTCACATTGTTATAAAGCTTTCCAATATGTCTTGTATAAAAGCACTAGAATGTTTAAGAATATTTTCAATACATATTCCAGTTTTTCATGATTTTCTGAATTAAGATAAATCCCAGCACTTCGAATTTGGACTTAGAAACTGAACTCACTGTCTTTATTAGAGTTTTCATATGTTTTACTTGGATGTAAAAACACAACCGAAATATAGACTATAGCTTCAGGCAAACAGGAAATATGTCCTAGTCCTATTTAGGAAAAATATATTTTAAAAATAAATGAGATGTACTGAATGAAAGCACATTTTAGAACATTGAAGAACAATTATCATGTTAGTGTTTATAAAAAGGAAGACAACTGAATTGGCTTTAGACTAGCAGATGGATTCAAATAATTTTCTGTATGATGCATTTCTGAATGAATACTTAAATTACTTTCCATAAAGGCAATTAATCTACAGTTCTACCTAAAACAAACAAGCTTCACAATGACTTCAATGAAAGAGCAAAATAAAATGTTCACATGAGTAATGACTCTTAGATATTCAAAATCTGCTTGTGTGTAAAGTGAAATCCAGAGCTCTCCACAGTCGCTCATGCTTAGTAAGGTTTATTCAAATGTCAAATGTCTTGGATAGTGTAACTATACAAAATCCATACGTGGCTAGGAAAGGTTTTGTAATTCTACTGGTTACCAACAGAGAGGTGATACCTAGGCTGGTCATGTTTTGAGCATTACGAATGTTCAGAGCCTTCTTTGGGAGCCTTCCTGCTACACTGCTAGGCTTTATTTATGCTAATATTGATTTGTTATTCAGTACACTGGGAATGCATTATAAATAAAACTTCATTAATTTAGTGGTCTCACAGTAAAAGCATTTGCCCAATGAACAGACACTGAAATGTCTTAGAAGATAATGGAGTTACCTGGTAGTAAACAGAATATTACACTACGGCCTCTGACAAGCTGCTGATTTGCTAGAGTTGCTAATGTTTTCCACCAGCCTTTACACATTGATACTGGTTTGTATTGATGTATCTGTGCTTTTTGTCTGACTACATGGAAGTTAGGTTTTGATTCTTCATTGCATCCAACAAGATTCTTTAGACGTCTAGCCTGACTTCTTGCAGCAAGGGCTGGCTTTTAGATGGCAGGGCTCTTTCTCCACTTGTTGTGTTTCCCTGTGCCTTATGACCCAGTGAGGGCAGCTGAATGCTCCCAGGTGAAACTCCTCCTTCCAGGAAGAACCTAGACTAGTGCCAGAGATTTGTCCCACAGTTTATTTTTTACAGCCTCTCATGAATACCCTGAGTAGATACCAGCTGATAAAGGCAGTCACATGGTGCAACTGGCTCTACAATCACCACAACAATGTGTGAGTACAAGGCAAGGAAGCTTTCCAGGAGGCTTTACTGATAGCCTTCTTGGCCATGAATTAGACAGAAGAAAAGCAGTGGAATGCATTCTCAGTTTGCTTTTACCTAATAAGGAAGCCCTCTGTTTTTAACAAAAAATACAGCCCACAATCAAAAATTACTGATGAGCCTTTCTCCTTTCAATAATTAAATTAATAGATCCAAAAAGTACAAAAACCTGACTATATAAATACATACACATGCTCACAATGGTCTTTAAGAGCACATGTATCTTACAGCTCACCTAGAACACTATAATCTCATGGGTGTTAAAGAAGCTGTCAAGACACATTTTCTATAAACCTAAATGACAAGTGTACTAGTAAATCACAGTGTCAGCAGAGCTCACTCAAAAGGAGGAGAAAAACAAAAGCCACAGTTGACATGGAGCCCTGGAAAATTCAAATTTTACAGTTGGATGTTCCAACAGATAACTAGGCAGAAAATATAGTGTGTTCTTTGCTTTTCATGCTTTTCTCTCAGGTGACGGAAAATGGTTATTTCCTTAAATATAATTCCCTTTGTGTAAAGTTTAAGAATGCATTTATTTTTTAGGTACATTAGCAATCTGAAATCTATTTTTATCTGTGAGAAGCATCCAGATGACATCACTGAGCTCATAAGGAATCTTTCTACATGTTTTTTAATCAAGTAATTATTAGAACTTTTATTGCTAAAAGGGATACAAATTTAAATCATGGTCTATCTGGAGTAATTTCCCATATTCAAATTGAAGCAGCAGTTCCAGATGGATTTCTACAAAGCATTTTCTGTATCTACTTAAGAAACTTTACTTCTTTATCTAGCTCAAAGAAAAGTAAATCTAGGGATACTATTGATAACTAATTTTTCTTCTCACACACTTGGCTGGATTTGGGAACTTCAGGCTAGCTTTGTTAATTACAGTGCTTTCTAGCTGCTTGCAGCATTCTTGCACATTGATTTTGTGTACTCTTCCTCGGGGGAAAAAGTTACCTTTAATCACTCAATAAAGTGAACCAGACACCGAAGCACTGTTGAAAGTCAAATGAGAACAACATTGGGATAGTAAAAACTTCACACCTAACGAGTGGCAGTAACCATGTGCAGCTCTGACAGTGACCCAGTTCTGGACATCCTCTGGGGTCTGACACAGTTTTCAGCTAAGCCACCAAAAACCAGGCACTAAATTGCCTCATTTCCTACCAGCAGTGGAACTGAGGTGAGTGAGTTAGCAGCTAGGCTCAAACTCACAGCAGGATAATCTGAATGAGGGGTTTGAAACCACTACTCACAAGCAGAAATTACTTCAATGGAGGAACCAACTTCATCGCAAATTCCGAAAAAGTTACAAACAGAAGCAGGCACAAATTTTTACTTAATTTTTGAATACAAAGTCTGGAATTAAGATACCTTAATTTATGCTAAATTTTATGAAAGAAACATGATAAAACGAAGTGAACACATACAGCAGCTATGCAGAATAATAAGTTCCTTTCACCATCATAGTTCTTAGAGCTTCTGTCCCCACCCTGTAAACAGTAGTGTGGTTAAGAGAGAAAATAGGAGAGCGACTTCTGTCCCATGACTAATGAAATACTACTTTCTTGTACTTTGGATTAAATACCTAGAAATGTTTATAGCACACTTCAAGTCGAAAAGATTCCTTTTATCAAGCATATTGGAATGCATTTATAATAGCCACATGCACTCATGAAAGGTCCATGCTGTGTTTGATTGTGAGAAGCAGTGGTAACAGCAGTGGCAGAATGGCCTGTGGAATTACATATAATTTAGATATCAGCCCTCTCCACCGTGATTAAGAACTCTTGTGTATTTTATTATGGATGTTAATCTTGGATAGATACCTAGGGTTTGAAGCAGTCAGGGCCAATGCCAATCAGTGTGCCAATGTGCATGGTTCTTTTGGAGCTTTACCTCTTCAAAAGAGTTGTGAGTTTGTGATTTGACAATCCCATTTACTGAAAGGCCAGGAGAAGAAGGAAGAACTGACCTTTCTGAAATTGAAAAGGGAAGGAAGCTGTCATCCCCTTAACATTTGCAAGGGAAAGGCAAGTTTCTGTCTCCCTCACTCCACCCTGTTGTGCCTCCATGCCAGCAGCACACGGTGCAGTGACACACACAGGTTAGTTGCCTGCATTCACAGAAATCTCTTCCCTTTATTTCTCTACCATCTCCTACTGTTTACCTCCTATGGGGAAGCAGTTCAAGTGTCATGATCTGCTTCTAACTGGGTGAACTGGAATTAGGCTAAACCAGCAATGTATTTTCACCCAGCCCCACACTTTCCCCCCCTGCACAACTACACAAAATACCTGCTGGTACCCTGTATGAGAGAGTTGTCTTTGCTTAGCAGGAAAATAGTATTACTTCAGAGCTGTCAAATGAATAACTTGTGATCTTTTCCCCTGAGGCTGGATCAATAGGACTGCAGGTTCAATGCTTAGCAGAGCAAGAAGAAGGACCAATAAGGCATCCAGCTGCTGGGAAATCAGGGAAATTTACTGACCTCGGGTCTGCAAGTGTTTTCTGGGCTTTAAATAGATAAAATAATAAATATAATTCGGTCTATTGTAAGCTGATGAAAATATATACAGAAGCCTGTGAAAGAGAAAGCACATTCTTGTAAGTGTGCAGGCAAAGGAAAAAGAGCTGCAGGCATGGCTGATAAACACTTAGATATAGACTAAAAATAAGCAGGATATGAGCAATTCATCCAGGACTAACAAGGCTGTGCACAGGATACCTGTGGTGTGCTAGAGGGGGTGATCAGGAAGCAAACAGACACAGCATTTAAAGGTGCACAGTACGAGCTGCATGTCTTGTGCTGGTAGTAACTGATATCTAAAAGTACCTTGTGCATGGATAAACTCCAGCTGACACATCCACAGTGCCACTGGAAGGAGAAAGCATGGTCCAGCAGGTAAGGACCAGACTGCAGTACATGTAAAAGGGTACCACTGCTCAGATTCAGGCTGCTGGACAGATGAATCAGGCCTTCTGCATTTGCTTTGGTCACCATCAAATTGTCATAATTCCTTCCAGTCTTACTATAAGCAACCTTTGTAGATGTCTGGGCTTTTTACTTGAGTATAACACTCCTTATTTTGTGTAAAATGTGACTTTTATGTCTTTACATGTGTTTTCTTTCAAATCACTCTTGCTCTTATATCACATGGTTTTTATAAATGATTTTTCATATCTTTGCACTAACAGCAGAGCTTTCTGTCCAGACACACCTCTTCTTTTTGTTTTTTGCAATGTGATAGAGCCTGAAGGAGCTGCAGTAATAGAGAAATATACTCACACACACAGACCAGTTCAAAAGGGAGACAGAACTGTAGTGAAAAATTACAGGTAAATACTGAAAGCTACCATGATGACTTACTAAACAAAATAATAATTGCTCACAATGATATGCTCTAATAGTAGCAGATGGAGAAGAAAAATCTTAAAAGTGTTTTAAGTGAAAGGGGAAGATGTCTTCAAAATTTAAAGGAATTTGATTTTCAATATTTTTTTAGTAAATTCATATGGGAGTAAACTCTCCGAAAAAGTTGCTGAATATTCTGCACTTATGCAGAGAACTGCCTGGCACTAACTTGAAAAGCCTTTTTAAAAAAATTATTATTTTTAACTAACCCTGCACTGTCTAGGCTCTGTACCTGACCTGTTTGTGTCTGTGAAACCATTAACACACCACACCTGTTTCCCCTTTGCGTTCACATGTTCTTTATCATCTCTTATTTTAAATGCCTACCATGCCTGCTAAGAAAAATTGATACCTTCTATCTTCAGAACATGCCAAATCTTTAGAATATAGCTTCCAGTTAAAAAGCAGTCAAGAAGGACAATGTATTGTAAAAGAATAAGAAAGCTCATTTCACAGTAGCAATTAGCCTATTTACATTAATTATTCAACTGCCTCATTCTACAATTTCCCTGCTGTTCTTTTGTGCTTCCTTTCTCCTAGCAGCATGTTACAGCTCACATTACCTCACTTTGATACTTTGCTCCTTTCCAAGAGGAGCCATGGGTCTAAAACATTTATTTTGTTTGCTAATAACCTGTCTGCATAGACACTTTGGAACTCTAATGGTGTAAGAAAAACAATTCCAAAGCCTTCAAAAGAACTGACAGACTGAAACAATCATTATGACCTAAGTGGAATGAATTAGTGTGTGAAGGATCATCTTATCTCTCAAAAAACAGAAAAACACCTTTCACTTCTTAAAAAAGAAGCTGAGCGCTGAATTGAAGCTGAGGAAGCATTTGAGTTTTTTCATGTTATGGGTCTGACTTAGGACAAAAATAATCAAGTACCAGAATCCGCCATAGGACCTCAACACTTAACTCCAATTACTGTGTGATCTTTGAAAAATACTGTCAGAGCATCTAGTAAATGTTTGATAAGAGTATGTTCAGGAAATACAGAAAAATAATGTTCCATCTCACAGGAAGTAAACATATTAACATGACTCTAATAACAGCTCTCATGCTTATATCCACCCATATAAAGAATACCTATAAAACTGCAAGGACAAGCTGGTTCATGTTTGCATTAAAACCTCTGCGTGTATATTGTAACAATTACTGCTTTATAATAATTTTACAGTAGAATTACAATAGCATTACTATTTAAAGGCAATGGTACAAACGCAGCCTGAGCCTGTCCTCAGCAAGACAGACTTCCTAGCCTTACAGAGGGTTTGGCAGCCCCTCTATGTAATACACCAGAGGGCTCCCCTTCCTCCTGCAGCACCATGGCAGGAATATCATCATTCTGTGCCTCAGTTCAGCACTGGGGCAAAGCACAGGACTAAGCAGCCTTGGGAACTCCTGTGTCTGTGTAACCACAGGATGGGGACAACAGAGGTGACAGCTGAGCATGCCTTCCCACTCAAGCCTAACTGTACTTCTCAACCCTTCTCCTAATGTAGGCTTATGTGATGGCAGTGTAATACGGTGTCCAAACTTACCTCATAACTGTTCTTCCTGCCAAGATTCACAACAAAGGTAATACCCATTCCTACCAAAGTTTTCTGAGAAAACCACACAGATTGGGGGTAGTGATTGAGCCCAACTGACTGTGGCATTACTTGTTTTGCACAAAATGAACAAGGTGGCAATATCTGACAGCCTGTGTGACCCTGCAGCAGCCACAAGCCACAAAGCCTGCAGGTATTTGAACTGCTGATCACAACTCTGTCCATCCTCTCTGAGAACTGACTGGCAGACAACAGAGAACTCTACCTTTTTAATAAAGGAAGTAAAACATAATCTCTTCTAAAGCTCTCATCTCAAAAGTATCCTTCTTATTAATCTTTCCCAGACACCCGGTTCGAAATAAATTTTGATATTCTGTAACCCTTTTTTTAAATCTCACTTCTTCGCCTTCATTACTTGCATAAATTAGAGAACTGGACCTGCCCTGCAAATGTGTGCACCAGGTAGACTGAGATTCACAATTCTCATTTGTGTCAGGAATTCTCTGATTCCATTCCAGATGTTTCCCAGCCACAGAAAGTTTTAGATACCAAGCCTTGCATATAGCTATTTTTTTTACATCCTTTAAGTCCTGTGGAAGACAGTGAAAAGCTCTCAGTGAATTCAGGAGATTTTTAACAAACTTTGTATCTTTTTATCATCAGCTACAATTACAGAAGAGAAAAATATCCCAGAGCTCTAGGGCTCAGTTTACTTAAGCAGATAATCTATATGTACACTTTCTCAAAGAGATGTAAAACCTAGATAATGACAAAGCAGTGAATTAGAAAATAGATCATCAATATCAAGAAGGCTGAACTTCTGCTGGATTTACAACACTTGATTTATGTCTTCCTAACAAGCATTTATTGAAAAACTGGAAGGTTCCTCTTTAAGGGCAGAACAAAAACCATGCTTTTGTGCTCAAAGCAGCAAACTTTATTCCCTGTTAGATGTTTTTCAAACAGGCCACTGCCATTTCTGTATCCTTTAAAAAAATACTAAAAGTACAAGCTATATGTTATATTTCCCACAGTTCAGCTATATGAATATGCCCAGCGCCCTCGTTGCTGTTCAAGGACTCATAATTAATAGACTTTCAGAAATGTTTCCTTTACTGAGAACACCTGATTTGCAGAGCCATTATCACTCTTCCAGTGTGGTAGATTTTCGCCTTGAAAACATATTTCTTCCTAAAAACGGCATTAGCCATCTGAGGTTAAACCTTGATCTGTAAACATTTGCAACAAATTCCTGTTAAACTGAAAATTTTCTTCCTTGGCTGCCCTGACCTCAGAGATTATTCAGCTCCTGCATCTCTCAGCATTCTTTCAATGCATCCTTCGATCTGCTCTGATCAGCTCCTCCACAGCTCCCCACTCCCTTAACTCACCACCCCTCTGACTTCCCCTGGTGAAATGGCTCTCCACAGTAGCACACATGCTGCTGCAATTATATTTTAAAGGTACAGCCTTTAGGGCAACAACCTCATGTTTCCAGATCTTTGATATCAGCCTCTGAACTTTCCTTTCAACCTGAAGGCAAGTGGAGATCTGCAGGAGATGCTTGGCAAACAAGCACACAGCCACCCAGAGACAGGCAATGAATAAATTCTGTACTATGCTGACCACACACCTGAGAGATCCCTGTTATATTGTGTATAAACAGCAACAACCGTAAAACATTGCCCTCAATTAAAGCTAGGGAAATATTTTGATATCAACACCCTCTGCAAAGACCAGCACTGCTATATTCTGAATGGAAAATAACCAAATTCAGAACAAGGTATTGTGAGGGTGAACAGTCTAACATCTGAAGTTAAAAATATCTCAACCATCAAAAGTAACAGCTGACAAACTAGTTGGAATGGGCAAAAAAAGTGCTGAAACAGATGCAAGCATAAGAGGAAGGTTAAAGGACAAATAAAAGAGCAAACATGGAAATAATACGTATTTCAGCCATCAGCAACGTTTTGTTAAATATGTAGGGGAGGAAGGGTGTTTAGTTTTGTTGCCATATGGAATTCTATCCCAAGCGTCTTATGCCTGCAATAAACAGAAAACTACAATTTGCTAAAGTCTGTGATAGTTTGACAAAACTCTTCAACCTATAGGGAAGACTGACAACTTTCCCTTTACTCGGCATGGGTCTCACAGGGGTTTGAAAAGAAAAATCCAGTTCAAAGCTGAACTTGGCAAAAGCAAGGAATGTGTCCTCCTTTCCAGCCTGTTTGAGACACAGCTCTCCCATGCTAAACACCAATTTACTTCCCTGATTTCAAAGCATATCAGCAACTGGGATCTTGGCAAAGACTGTTCTTAATTCAAATTAACAAAAACCTTTTATACAACTTGATACAACATTAGGATGTCCATATAATCATCTGATTATACTCTTCAATTATCAGGAAGGAAATCAGAATACAATTATTAACATTCTGGTTATCACAATGTACAGAATTTATCTTCAAATAAATTTAGACCAACTTCTTAGTTTTCAGTCAAAAAAATTCAATAATATTTCTTTTCACTCAGACCTAAAGTAATTATAAGACAATATGAAAGAAATAGACACTGGTTATGTTAAATCCCAAGACACTCCTGGTGACACCTTAATCACTGGCTCTGATTCTTCATTTTAACAGTTTGAGAATTGAGCATAACTGCACTGTGGCCACTAAGTGGGCATAAGCTACTTTAAAAAAAGGTTCATTGCTTCACAACCCAAATGAAGTAAAGATCATATCATTTTTTTTTTTTTATTTAGGACAGAATTCAAGTTGAGTTTAATCTAAAAAAAAATTGAAAATAGATATGTATTTTTTTTGTCTTTGCAAACTTTAAAAAATCATCCTGGATTGGAAGGGCAAATGAACTGGGTTTTGGCAGGACCTATTATTCAAACAGAGCAAAAAATAATACAATTTACATCCAGAATTCAGCTGTATGTTACAGTTTGTATGTTTAACATGTCAATTTTTTTAAATTAAGAAAACAGTAAAGCCTATTTCAAATGAGCTAAAAACATCTGCTAGAATTTAGATAACTGATGATAATTTCAAGAGGCAAATAGACATGGACAAAGATAAAGCTGATATCCATTTAAGTAACTTTTTTGTGAATAAAGAAATAAATGTTCTGATTTAAAAGACTTTTTGTTACTACAGATTTTACTACCCTGGTTCGAATGAAACATTTTGTAGTGATTCTTCAAATGAAGACAAAAGGAAAACTTCAGGTAACATTAAGTATGCCATATGTTACCCTGTTTCATGTACCATGAAAATGCCCCAGACAATGTGTATTTTTAAAGGGAATCCAGATTGGTTTGATGACTTAAAGTGGAAAATAAGCCAAATATATGAGGATAAAGACATTTGCATTATTATTTGTACTTTGCTACTTTAGCTGCACACATCTGTCTCGAGGCTTCATCTCTGCATAACAAGAGTAAGTTATATGTCCACAGTACAATTTCAAGACAGTGACTCAGCTAATGCTTAGCTTCAGCTAAAAAGCTGATCAGCCTGACAGTCAAAGCAGGCAAGCCAAGCTCTATTGGCCCTGGCAAAAACATGTAATTCTGTAATAAACTGGTATCTACTTTTTCAGTACTATTGCAATAACTTTCTTAGTGCATTGCATTCAAAAAACCCTTAATGTGAAGCAGAATATTAAACTCCTAAAACCGAGATATAAGAAAATACAGAAGTTGCTCAAAGATGTGAAGGACCTGAGTACACCTGCTGTGAGAGATGCTTGAGGTGCCCCAATGGCTCAAGTTGTCAGCTGTAATTCTGGGCTTTGCAGAATGGCTTTAATTTGTATTGCCAATTTCTCATACAAGTCAAATATATTCTGCTGTATTTTTGTTCATAGACAAAAATCATTAAAAGATCATACATAATGTCCTGGCTCCCTGAATGCAATACAAAGTAACAGGAGAGCCAGGAGTTGGACTCGATAATCCTTGTGGGTCTCTTCCAACTCAGTATAATCTGTGATTCTTTGGTTTTCCTCAGAGTTTGTGTCCATTACAAACTGTAATGTAGACACCAGATAACAGCACCAAACACTAATTATTGCACCTGTAATAACCTCTTTAGATTCCACCACTGCAGAAGAGTTGCAAGGCAACTGAGTTGTTCACAATTTACAATTTTAACAATTAATCTGACCAGAGCTGCAGAAGTCAAAACAGCTCATGCAGCAACTAAGTACCAAAACAGCACTCACATGGGTCCCTGCAAAGAAAACCACTGAACTTTAGGCTGCGAGTGTATCTTGATTGTCTTTGTCAGGCTCTTTGAGTGAGAGAAGGAAAAATTATGTACTTTGCTCACTTTTATAAGTAATTGCATTCAATTTCTCAACATATGAAGAGCATGAGCTGGGAAATTAATGAATGATCATGAATGTCTCAATTCTTTCAGTGATTAGCAGACTAATCCAAAAGCCACCAATATTAGTAGAAAGACTGCACAGACAGACACCTCCTTAACTTAAGCATAAATTATGTTCATAACTCCTAACAGCAATTTATATGGATGTGACCTTCCCATGTGCAGGGAAAACATTTATCATTGGATCACACAGAAAGATCCTGGTTGGGAGCACTTTTGGCAAATGTCCACAAATGAAATTTTAATCAGTTTGTCTCTCAGAAAGCAACCACACCAAATGTCTTCTCTAAGAAAGCAAACACTGTCTGCATCATTATTTGTAAGAAATGGAAGTATTTAGCATTTACAAGCTATACATGACTGACTTCAGTGTCTTTGTCTAATTAAGCCAATGAAAATAGCAGCTTGTTGATGTCTTTTAACACATAAGGATTTGTGTATCATAAACAGAAATCTGAAATATATTAAACACTAAACTTATTCAGAAATTTTCCTTGCCTGGTTCACTTCAGAACGCCCACACATTTTCATCTTAGGCTGACAGAATCATGAATCAGATGAGGGTCAGCTTAGTACTCTGAACAAAGCAATAGACTCATCAAAAGCAGAAATGGAAAAAAAATTGAGATTTAACTTCAAAATCTTGCTGGTCCCTCAATTATGTCAGCTATTAAGCCAGAACTTACTTTTTTTTTTTTTTAATGTCCAAGAATACTGAATATAAAAATCATTGCTAATACCTATGAAAATAAGATGTCTTACCTGTGAATTTGATATCAAAGATTCAGCTGCATTGCAAGTGCTATACAAAGCAAAAGTCTCAGAGATGCTAGCAACTCCAGCAGATAAGACAGCAAATTTTGGATCTGCACCTTTCCCATTTCAGGAAAACTGCTTAAAATTATACACCCTCAATTATTTTTGAGGGGAAAAAAAGCCTAATAATTTTTGTTTGCAAAAGAAAGGAAGAAATAAGTGTTCCTCCAGTTTAGAAAATATAACAAGGATTAAAAAGATATGAGTTCAAGTCATTCTGGCAAATCAGGTAAATCAAAAACCTGAATGTCAGTCATCCACATACCATATCACTGCACTATTTGCCACTTAATTTTGGGGTACTTCTCGCTGTCTCTTGGTCTCAGTACTCTTGCTTGGCTTGCTATTTTGCAGCAAGTATATTTTGGCTAAAATACTCCTGAAAAAAACTTTGGCAATATGAGTCCCAAATTAGTCTATTTAATTAGTAAAAAGAAAACATGAAAATCATATGGTAGTGGAAGGGAAGATGCAAAAGTCTTATTTTATCAGGTTTAACACAGTCTGACCATGTCAGCATGGAAGCTGGGATGGTTCATTTTTGGGATGGAAGCTGGCAAGGTTCATTTCCCGAGCAGACACTCACAGCTGTGCTGCACAGGACACAAGGGATCAGGGAATTACCATGGAACCAGGGAGCGATCCTGTTGGTGTTCCTCTCCAAGCCAGCCCGCCGAGGGAGCTGCTCCTCCTTGAACCAGCGCACGATGAGGTCTCGGGAGAAGGGCCGGGCAGGGCGCTCCCAGATGGTACTGCAGAGACACAGAGCATCAGCAGCGTGTGCAAACAAGGGGCAAGACAAACATCCATCTCTTTGTACATATTTACAGGACACACAGCTGCAAAACGGCCAGCGGAGCCTCTGTTCAGTACAACTCGCTGAACAACTTTAACTTTTTAAAATTCGTTAAAATTACTTTGTGTTTCTATGGAAACCGCGGTGGTGTGATTTTTATATTTGCAATGGCACCTTAAACATTTTCTTACAGAACTGAAATTGAAAAAACAATTTACCACAATGGACATTTCAGTCAGCTTTCCTTTTCCACATCATTTTTATTCCAATATAAATATTGACAAGCAATTCTTTTTTCTTGAGTATAGTCCTTTTTACCGGCAAAAAACTCTAAATCAGTATCAGCTATAATACACTGTGTCTCCAAACAGAAACCACTAAGCACAGTAGAGGGAATGCTTTGTTTAAACTTTTATGTTTCCTTTGCATTCTCTACTTGACAGCCTGCCTTACTCTTTCTACTACTTTCTATGTGTTTGAGCTAGTAGGGATCATCCTCCAGTTTGGATTTTTCTCTCCTCTCCTGCAATTAATTGTGCTCTCTAAATAGTCAAATGAAAGATGAATAAATACCAAAGATACTTGGTTTTGCCTGAGAAAGCTAAAAGCCTCTGAAACTTAGGACTGCTCTCTGTTTAAAAAAAAATAAAAGGCTTTTAGGCTTGAGGCTTAAGGCTTGCCTGAGAATTTGTCCATTTGACTCCCCTATATCACAGCCTCGCAGACTGATCTCATACTGTCTTTTCAAGGAGTCATCTCTGTGTGAATTCCAAGAAATCTGCTTGAAGATAAATGGCATTTAGTTTGCATTAAATCTGCTTTTCTTTTCCTTTAAACATTCTTTTTTTCTGATCATCAGGAAATAGCAAGACTGGGGGCTCCCAAAACCTGAAGAATAGCTTGTTGAAATAGTGGGGATTGGAGAGGGAGCAATCCAAGAGAAAACTCTTTCAAAACCACTCCAGCACAAACCAACCTGGACTTTGCTGCAGGGGACAGCAGAGCACTCGCACTGTTGTTGTTCAGTTTGATCTCCTGGTCAGTGCTGAGGTTTGTCCCCTGGAACAGGTGACTGAGACCAGCCACCCTTCCCTTCTGGATGGCTCGCAGGGACTGCCGGCGGTACTCGTCCCGCGCCCGGCGCGCCTGGTGGCTCCTCTCCTCGTCAGCAGCCTTGGAGCGGCGCACTGGGCGGGATGGACAGGAGGACAGATTCAGAAATGCAGACAGCCACTCACCCCCTGCTCACAGAGCAGCTCACTGCCTTTATTCCTACAGGAGCTGATTTTGAGAATGCATAAATTGTGATTTTGAGAACGTATAAATTGATAACTGGGCGACTTCCCTGATGCTTCAAACACAGAACAAGTCTTCAAATTACCACCTCTAGAAGAAATCTCAAATTATCAATGATCTGACCACTACTGGCAATAACTGAGCCTCTACATATTGTGATTAAATCTGACACTTCTTTTGGCTGTAATAAGAGAAATTCTGCTTGGGGATATCTTTTCCCCTGGAAGTGAACCAAGTTCTATGTTTCAAGAAAGGATGTTAATTACTGCTTAAAATTAAGTCTAACAGTGTTCTTTGCCACTATGAACATAACTAGAATTGAAGGGTCAACTCCCAAAATTTACCATTACAAAAACTGACATGCAGGTTGCACTTGGTCAGTGCTGTTTGCTTTCTGAAAGGCATATGCTGTCTTTGTCACGGTACTTATAGTCACAGCCATCTCCAACTTGAAATTGGCAGTCTAAAAATGATTTCAGTAACAATGGATAAATTAATAGCCATTGGAAAGGGCATGTTGATGCTATGGATGGGGTTGCCTCACACTTCTGAAATTGTATATGGAGAGCCAGAATTTGTACTGGAAGATTTAATACACACCTAACAATGGCACTGACCAGGGAGTTACCCATTTCTGTAACTTGTTATGAGACTGCAGCTCTGGCCACTGCGGCTCAGGCATCTTTTACTAAAGCTTCTTCATTTTAAAATTCATGTCCCAACAATCATGAGTTTGACATGGTATAACTTAAATGCACCAAGAATTCTACTGCAAATATTCATCATCTATTGGCTCTTTTCTGGTGCCTCAAGCCCCATTTGGATGATGTTTTTGAGTCACAAATAACTGCAGGCAGGCAAATTATTCCAGTGCAAAAAAAAAACCAAAAACCTTTAACATGCAGTGAAGCAAATATTAAAGAAGCTAGCTATGGCCTCCAGTAGCAATTATCAATCCTGCCATGATTATCCTGGCTTAGATCATACCTAGTTCATAAAGTGAACACTCCGTTTCCTACTCTCCTGTGACCGTACCTGCGACTAGGAATGCACGATATAATACCAGACAGCTGCATTTCATTAGTCTGCTTGCATCCCTCTGGTTTACACTCCCAATTTAAAGCAAGAAGAAGTATAACTGAATTTAACTTCCAAATTCTAAGAAGGTTTAATGGAATCAAGAAATAAAAGCACTCAAAGCCAAATGAAATGAAATAAAACCTTGTGGGCAAATAAGGGGAAGGGAAAAGACCTTTAAGCTTAGAATTATATAACATTATCATAATCAGAAAGATATGCAGGACTAAAAGCTCATCAAGACAGCATAATAAACGAGTCATAGATGCTTCATATGCACACAACTGGCAGGATTTCAGTTTCACTTAACTACATACCCTGCAGTTTTGGCTAAACACAGTAACAAACAAATGCACAGCACACAAAGCACAAGTAACAGACTTCACCACTTATCTTACAGATTGTTATCTTTAAGGGTAGATAATGGCATTTACATATACTGCTTCAATGGCTCCAGTATTTCTGTGATTTATCCCTTATAAAGCCACTCAGTAATGGTCACTTTGAAGATGAACTTTGTGCTTGCAGCACAAGGAGAGACTCCAAGGAAGATGAATGTGATGCAACTCTGCAAGACATCTAGAAACCCTCATCTGTTTGTCACCATCACAATATTCAGATTGAGGGCAGATTGCCTGGAACTTTCTGGGACTCTTTTCTACTGATGTACAGGCTGCCTGACAATGAGAAATGCAAGAGATCTTCATGCCCCACTTTCCTCAACAATAGGCAGACTTTTCAATAGACATTCCTACAGTATTTTTGCTAGCCAACAGATCTGTACCATCAGAAGTCAGTGACCCAGACTACATTTTCCCAAACTATCAAACTTTAGTATTTCTTATCACAACAGTATGAGGTGAGGTAGTATAGTTTGCCACTATTAAATACTAATATTCAGAAAACCTTTTGAAAGTATGACATGCAGCCCTCCCTATGCATATATATACTTGTATGTCTGTGTGTTTATATGAATGTACATACCCACGTGTGTGTATGTGTCTGTGTACACATAAGGATAGGGGAGGCTGCATACTGAGATTTTATATACAGAATCATCTCTTTCCCATTATGAAGAATTTTTATTGAAATTTCCCAGTGGAGGTATCTGAATTGTAACATTGACCATAGGGATGCGTTGGATCTCTTAATCCACTTTTTCTCATTACTGGCGTCCTGATTTTCTCCCTATCCCCTTCCTTGTAGTTACTCAAAAAAACATCCTTTTCTTTCCTCTACCTTTAGAAGTTGTCTAGTACAGCTTCAACTGTGGACCTGTGTTCCTAGGTTATCCTAAGTTTCTTTTAATCTCTGATTGGTCAAGGGGCTTTTTGAGCAAATAATCAAAGTCACTGGCATCAATAACCATGTCTGGTGAGTGGAAATAGTAGTGGGGATAAAGCCATCACAGTCAGGAATCTACAGAAAGGTTTTCACTACACTCCAGACAAAATGATATATACCACATGAACCATCCTCCCATACTGACACTTCCCACAAATTTATCTATCTTGAGAAAGTCACTCGAAGTCTGAAGATAAATCTGGATGCATTTTTGTAGAAGGTTTTTCTTACAAAAGAATTTCATGACTATTCATATTTTTCTCTATGGCTTTGAACCATCTCACTAGAAGGGAGAACTTTATTTCTGGATCAAGTCTAGCACAAATATTTTAAGACAGAAGAAGTCAGAATTCTATGTTACTTGTATTTCAAGACACATCACAACCTTTCCAGTAACAAGAAAGCAAAAGTAGTCAGGACTTCTACACTGACTTAAGTAGAAACAGATTATTTTTCTTAGGTGGCTATCCTTTTACAGTAAATTTACTTCTGCCATGACCCCTGTGAAAAACACTAGTAGTGTAGTCAGTCAATATTCTCAGTGGGGAGATTAGATATCTGGAAAAAAAGTCCTAAAAGCTCTGAATCACCATAACAGATCCATATGTTTAGAATAAAGAATTACTACAAATAATAATTTACATACTCTTACGTCTTTCTTTTATTTCATGGAATAATTTAAGGACTGACAAGATGGGGAAATTAGGAATTTGCCAAGCCCAAGGGAGATCTATAGTTCAGCCAGGTCCTATAAGACCAGCTCCAAGACCAGTTTTGTCTTCCGGTGTTGCTGATACCAAGAACAGGTACATCCTGCAGTGCTCATAAAATGAAGAAATTTCTGCCCTCATGCAACTGGAGCTTGTGTAGAAATGCCTGAGCTGCTCAGAGAGGTGTGTGCCACTGTGATTGCAGCCTCAGCACAGCAGGCCAACAATCGGTGATCAAACCCTCCTGGAAAAATTGGTAAATACATCCAAGACTGATCCATGCTTATCCAGTTGTCATTGCTAGAAATGAAGAGTTTAAAGCCAGCTCAGACATGTCTCTGTGACATGAACATCCCCTTAATAACCAAGAGCAAACCCCAAATCTGGGTATGCAGGGGCTCTTTGGGGCCTGGAGGGGCTGGCTTGGGTTCACCTTGCATTCCATGCACAGTTCATGAGAATCTATTCTTTCTCTATGCTAACTTAAGATGCCTTTTGTCTTCTATATTTTCTTAGGATTGGAAAATCCCTATTAGCAGTCCTGGCAAAGTTCTAATAGCAAATCTTGATATAGACGAGGATTAATTCATACTGCACTGCAGCTGAACTTGATCAAATAATTTGTGAATGACTAGAACCTCTCCATTTTCTATGATCTATTTTGTGCTTTTGAAGAGCTTCGATTTACAGTCAGATATGTGAAAGCTGAAAAAACCCAAATATATGCTATGAATATGCATTGTAATTTTAAAATTATTTTGTTTTAGCTTTCCTCTCGTTAAAAATTCTTGGAAGCTTGTTTATGAGCTATTCAAAATGACTAACTAATAGATAAAATTCAATCTTCAGATTTTCTGAGAGCACATACAAATCACACAGTGTGTTTTCCCTTTCCTATGTGGAAAATTTAACTTCCCACAAATACTCTACAATATGGCTTCAGTTCAGCAATCTTATCTGAAAGCATGTGAGTAATCCCATTCCTAGTCAACAATGCACTGTGAGACCTATTGGAGTTGAGAGGGCACATACATGTAAGGTTGAGCACTTGCTTAGTTAATGCATAGCTAAACTGGGGAGCACTCACTTTAAAATTCAGCATTTTATCAATGCTCCTGCCAGTAAACGCACTTGAATTTTTGGGGAACATAAATACCCAATGAATTCCTTTAAAATTAGGCAAAAATAAATTCATAGACACATTCGTAGAGGAACATAAAAATATAATAATATAAAAAAAGCTATAATGAGTCAGCCTGGTATCCTTCTTCCAAGAGAGACCAAAAGGTGCTTGGACAAAGGCAAAAGAATAGATCAACTCACTCATCTCTGTCTACATTTTTACTGGAATAATTTTTTTCTAGAGATGAATAGAGTTGGTCAGATGGTATCTGAGCACTTCCCTGCCTGATTCAGTTTGCAGGGCTTTGTAAGCCTATTAACAGAATGCCTTTTACAATATTCAATCAGATTAATACAGAGACTGCAGCTTTTCCTATCAAGTTTCACAGGTCCTTTTTTTGCCTTCACAAAGAGAGGTCACACAAATAAGCTAGAAACCTGAAAATGGGATAGCACACAGAAATGTCCAAAACTAAGGAGAATACGTACCTTCTGCTATCCAAGTTTAGTTTTGCTTCTCAGTTTCAAAAGTAAGAGTTCTGAACAGACTCTCTGAATAAGTCTTCCACTATTCATCTTTTCACTTGCCAACCAATATCCCTGTTCGACTTCCTAGCTCGCTGCCCTCTAAAAAACCCCAATGCATATCTTTTATACGAAATCAAAGTGTGTAATTACTCTTACAGCATTATTTCCCTCTTTTAGCACCGATTTCCCAAGTTATTCTACATTTGTTATTTAGTATACCAAAAAGCCCTAAAATCATGTATTTCAATTAACACAGTAGTTCTATGGGCCATTATTGTTCTTTGGCAAACAGCAGAAGCAAACTGAACCAAACAACAGAAACTAATATTAGCACCACTTTGCTGATTGCCTTGGCAATAAACAGCTGAGGGATAATGTGATGAGGAGAGGTGAATCCCCACCACATTCTGCATTCCATCTACTAAACAAATTAGTAGTGTCATCAATATCATTGCTACATTTCTCTCCCCAATGCCTGCTCTAGCACTACTGCTCCCCTGCAGCACTGAGCCCCAGCTCTGCGCAACAGGGCAGGGCTCACTTCAAGGAGGTAAGACCCGAAGGAGCCTGGCCTTGTTCCTAACAGGCACTATGGTCTCCACTGCAGGTTTGTAGTGGCAAAAAATGTAAATATTACATCTGCTTGTAATACATCTCTTATGCATTCATGCATTTATTTATTACTTAGAAAAGCTGATTTGTGGACAGCTTTGCCTAATTTCACTAAATTTCCTCTCAGTGCCCCACAGGAATACTTGCAGACAAAATGGAAGGATTACCATAAAAAGAAAAAATATCTAGAACTGAAATAAGAAACGAAAAATCTGGTAAACCTGAGGTACTAATTAACTTCATAGCAATTTCAGATGTTCCCACTTCCAAATATTTGTTACTGAGTCTCTGCTGCACATTTTGGCTCCTGCAGTAAAGTTAAGGAAATGGAAGATGTTAAAACGCCTGAGGAAACTCAGTGCAAAGTTGGATAGCATAGTCTAAGGCAGCCAGCACCTGGTCTCAGATAAGGCACTAAACACTGCATCTTTCTACCTTCAGTTGTCACACCCATTTGCTAATGGAGCATGGTTCTGAGCCCTCAAAGCAACGGGGATAAATTGAGACACCGAGATAAGCATAAGAGGATAAACAAGGATATGGTACACTCTAGTCATTAGTCTGCAGTTAGTTTAATGCTAAATCAATTACTGCTAACAGCATAACTCTGACAGCACAGAATTTACAGTAGGCTGCAAACGCAGCAGCGAGAGAGAAGGTGCTGAGCTTCTGCTCTGCCTGAGCCACCTTTGGCTGAGGGGACTGAGGCACTGGAGGGGACAGAATTCCCCCAGAGCATACAGAATACCCCAAAGCTTCCACAAGAAAAAGCACTGGTGGCAGACTATCCACACCAGCATGTGATGCAGTCTCAAGTGTTTTAACAGACCAAAAAATGCCATTACAGAACTCATGGTCAAAACCTTTCATTGCTTATGCCTTTTTCTCCCTCCCTTCTCCCATAATTATGCTATTGCATTTTTTATGTCTATCCCTGCACAAACAGCATTCCTCAATTTAAAACATCAGTTACCTCATTATTGCAATAGTAAGAAAATGATACCTGATTTTAGTAGTGTTTGTAGTACTTTGTTTTATTTCATTGTAAAGGTAACCTGGATTCATTTTTTTCTTTTAACATGGTTGAAATGCATTTCCTGTCCTTATATAGCATCAAAGAAACCTAAAATGCATAGCACCATCCCCTATGCTGTGTTGCCAGCTGATGCTGATTTTCTGTAGAACTAAAGGGCTACTTTTTCCCCAACTCATTTTGCCCTCACATACTGAAAATACAGAAAGTTAGGGTTCTTTTCCCATACAAGCATGTACACCTGGATTTAGATAATTCTCCAGAAAATAATTACTTTATCTGTATTGACAGTGGTTTTATTGATCAAATTTAACATACCCTCTTATGAGCTTGGGAAATAGCACCAGTGTATTATATAGATTTAATTCATCTTGTAGAGAATGATTCATTATCAGATCAATTCTAGGTAATAGCACTTCATTAATCAGTCCTCAGGAATTAATGAAGTGATGACTAAAGCCATAAAATAAACTAATTGTGTATTTTGAAATTTATTCATAATGTGGACCTTTACTTATCTACAGTATTAATGCACACATCTATATAACAATATAGCTGTTCTGTTCCTTATAGGCTTTTAAAAATCACCAAAAAAATTGAAATTAATCACAATTATGATAGAAAGAATTTCAGACTATCAAAAAAGGAACAGTACTTCCATAGAGCGAGATCATCATCATCAGGTGTCTTTTTTAGAGCAACAATCTAGGTATGATCTACTGTAATCTTTTGGAATGAAGTGAATTTCAGCATTGACATCATAGCTTCACCGCACTACCATATGGAAGCAATTAAAATACTGATGAAGACAGATTTTATCTCTTCAGATATAGCTGAGGACAAGCTGTCAAAATAACTGTGCCCTGAGTTATTACTACTAAGCCAAAACTGTTAATTAAGTACATTAGACAGAATTTAATGATCTCAGTCATTGTACACAAAAAATTCTATAAGGCACTGACAGAGATTCAGAAAGAAATCTGAAACTTCTGTTCGTAATTTTAAGCTGGCAATTTCCACCAAAATAATACTGCATTTCATATTGCTCTATGTAGAAGAGATTTTTTTGGCCACACCTTCTCCATTCTGCAAGTCTCCTTTATTCTGCTTTCAGAAATACATTGATGCTGTGGAGGTAGCTTTACTCACACTGCTCTTCCCACTCCTGGTCATCGTCGCTGTGCTGACTGTGCTGCTGAGCTTGCTTGAGGCTCAGGTACAGCTCCTGCGCCCGGATTTCTTCCTGCTGCCTGATTAGCTCCTCACCTCTCTGTCTTTCCTCTTCTTCTCTTTTCTAGAGGAAATGAAGTAAGCCAGAAGTGACTAAAGAGGAAGAATGTGCCAAAAGTTGAGACACTGCTTCAGTTGCTTCCTATCACAGAGAATCTGTGTTACTGTGGACAAATCACTGTCTCTTCTAACTTTGGGCTTCTCACCTCTCACAACAGGCATCACTGAATTTTCCCACCTCTTAGAAATTCCTGAAGAGTGTACATTTTGAGACCACAGGTATCACAGGAATGAGGAACATGTAAGCATCTAAGATCTGAAAGCTATACAGAAAACATCACGTGGCACCAAAGCCTGTGCTATCCTCCAGCCCATAAGCAAAGCTTGGTTTAAGTCCATGTGTACCCCTATTGAAGGTACTGCTGCCTTCAAGCACCACACTCATCATCCACAGAACCTCAGAACTCAGGGACTGATTTACTGCTGCTCTTGCTTTAGTAACTGTCCCAGTGTGTCCTCATAACCAACACAGGGAATATTATTTTCCAAAAATTAAGATCACTACATTCTGGAGGAAAAGGCAGATCCTTCAGCACAAAACAGTCACTCTGCAAAATGTAGCCAATAGTACCATGCCAAAAAAGTTCCCTTCCAAGAAAGCCTTAAAAGAGATGGAATTCTGGGAAAGATTGCTTCTGCAGTTGGCCTCCCTCATATTATCGATAACACAGGAGCTCAATTAATGCAGAACTAGGAATCTCTATCTGTTTTCCAATGAATTTTCCCAAATCCCTTAGGAGGTGAAGAAGCAGATTTAAATAATATAGTTTAATTGAAGCCCACAAAAAAACTCAAAACTGAGCTTCATTAATTGTTATTCATATTATTGAAATAACTTGAATTACAAATAAAAACAGGTTTTATTTAATTTTATAATGGAACCAACAGTATACCCTTATGGGTAACAAACTTATAGGTAAAAATTTTTTTATAAAGCCCTGAGTAAAATCACCTCAAATTACTAGCCTAGCTACCTGACCTAATCTATAAGTAAGGGAAACCCAAAGTAGATTGCTGCAAAATGTTAATCCTATGAAATTTCTAGGGTGAAGGTTAAGGGTCCAACCCTTAATGTTATATGATTCTATGAACAATACATTAGGCTGCTATTATTATTTCTGAGAAACAAAAGCCTAGTTTTGTTCTTCAGTCAATTCTAATGCCACTATCTTGGATTATTTCTAACATTATCCTTCCATTGTTATTTTTTGGAGTGGACAGTTCATTACTTTTGAAAAGTCAATGCTTTTAGAACAACATAAATTTCAAAGCCAAGCAGCTTCCTCAGGGAATAAAAATATCTTTTTTAATATCTCTGTAGAATTAGGGATTGCACATTGTAGCT
Organism: Rhabdornis inornatus; assembly: GCA_013397075.1. Lineage (NCBI taxonomy): Eukaryota > Metazoa > Chordata > Aves > Passeriformes > Rhabdornithidae > Rhabdornis > Rhabdornis inornatus. The sequence goes on along the minus strand of VWZS01004141.1, from coordinate 2,332,677 downwards.
GCAAGTAAATGGCTCTATTCTCTTGAAAAAGATATGACATCAACTGTTCTTTATTCTTATGAGAAGAGTATTTATTCACTTAACTTCACTACCTAAAAAAAATTCAATACATCCAGTCTATCCTTCAGGAAGATGGACAGACACAGAAGCAATCCTGGGTTATCAGAATATTTTCTATTCAACATCTCAAACCACAAGGTAAACTTAAAACAGAGGAGGGGGGAAAAAATCAATCTCACTGCAGTTTCCCTGAATCACACCAGAGTTTTGTTGTAAGTTTGGGCTTTTTTTTAAATGTAGCTGTTGTTGAAACATTTCTAGTAAAAAGATAAAAGGATCTAAGAAAAACGAACAAAAAGCCCACACACATACACCCCAAAAACTAGAATTCAGGTAGAGTTTGAGTTCTTAATGGAAGGCAACACTGCCAACTAAGAAAATCCTGCCTTTTTAACTGAGAAGGAGATTTAAGCCAAGAAGAGACAATAACAGAAACTTAACACAGGCACTTGATTGTGAATTCACCAAAACTTTTTCTAATAATTTTCCTTTTTACAGAAAGAGGAGATTTAACTTCTATTTATTAAATTAGTGCATAGATGTGCAGGTATATTGCCCAACTCCTTCAAGGTGTGTGTGAGAAAAAACAATCCTTGCTAGTATGACACAGGAAAGAACAGTCATCCTTTTATTAAGTACAACTAAACAGTGTGTGTTTGCATTTAAAATGAACAACAATTGAACTTTTCACATTTACTCCACTGAAGGAATACAGCAAGCAGTTTGTCTGCTTCTCCCCAGGAATCCAATCCTGCACATCAGAGCTGGGAGTGAAGAGCTGTCATACTTACAAACACCATCTTCTGCCTCACACTTGAGAGAGATTGTACTCTGTGCCTGACCCTTTCAACTCTGCCAAAATAATTAGGAAGGTGACAATTCAGTGCAGAGTTGCAAATTGTTGAGAAATACCAAGTTGCCAAAACAAATCACACTGGCAATTCAACAAGCAGCAGTAATCCTTCCCATCCTTTACTCCACTGGAGAATTTGAACATGCTAAATGATCTCATCTATCCTCTGGCAGTTGAGAATTTACCACAAACTTGTTTCAGTCTATGTGTGTCTCACTGTGTTTCACAGCTTTACTATGGGCAGCTCTAAATAATATTTAATATTAGCCATAGTAAAATTCTAATGTTTCAGTCCAAGGCAGATGAAAGGAGATTAGGTCATCATTTGGTTTTTGCTGCAGAAAGATTTAAAAAATACACTAGGGAAAAGGCAAAATAGAGCCGTGGGGTTTTTTACAGAGGAAAACTGGGTTTCTGGCTGCCACAGCTCTTGGGGTCTTTCTGGGGATTCTTAGGGGATGCAGGGCAGCTGAATGACCACCATCCTGCTCAGGCAAAAGCCACAAGGTGTACTTGTTACAACAAGTACCAAAGCAAATACTGCCTGGGATTCTCTCAGTGCTCCAGGCTGGAAGAAGTGTCTTTGGCAGCCCTGAAAGCTGCAGCCAGCTGCACTACAGCTGCAGCAAACCCCCTGAGCCCTCTCAGCACCCACCGGGGCCAGGGAAGACATTGAGCCACCTAAAACACAGCTGAGAGCCCTTGGGGACTCCCTGCTCTGAGGAAGGAAACCTGATAACCCCAAGGCTGCAGGACAGGCTGCTCTCAGCAAGGCTGACACTGCCAGCTGAGTTCAGAGATCAGCTTCTCTCCAGACACACCTGACAGCTGCCAACAGAGCTCTGAGTAACAGCAGAAATATGTCCAACTCCTCCCCAGCCTTTTTCTGAGAAAATTCTCTCACTTGCATCAGAGAATAAAGTGTTTGCAGAGGCATTATTTCCTTCTCTACTAGGAATGTCTCAAAAGGAACACAGGCTTTGCATCATTTCACTGTGCATCTATTTGCACAGAGACAAATGTATGAAATGCACTCATGCTTTATGCAGAAACTAAGAGATTTCTGCCATGGATGTGTCTCGGGACATGCTATTCACACATCTCATACAAGGAGGTACCAACTTACTGTGATTCACAAGGACCCTGTGTTCCATGGGCTGGAAAACAAAGCTAAGGATCGTTCCTGGCTGGAGAGATCTGGCATTTACTGCACGTGCTGGAACAGGCTCTGCTCAAGTAATTTGCCATAGATCCAGTGACCATCTACTTAAAGTTTGTCTCTGGACCTGAGAGACTCTTCACAGCTTGAACTCCTAACATGTAAGCCACCCTCATTAGTGGCTCAGATTTTCCCATTTACCCATGGAAAACACCTGAGATGTGCTAGTTTTTACCAGCAATCCAGACTGAAGACAGTGGCTTCAGAAGTGCAATGATTACTGATGTCACTGAGCAAGAGATTTTTCTTTAAAACTAACATCAGTTACAGGTAGGATAGAGTAAACCTGAAGACCCACTTCCCAAACAAAACTAACAGCTGCCTCATTTACAACATTTTTCAAGAGACAATGGCATAGGAAAAAAAAAGGGTTACTGAACTGTGGACACCCAAAAGGAAACAAAATGAGTATTACTGAATTATTTTAATTGCCATTGAAATAACCCAACTAAGGCACATTCAGAATGAACTGGGTGCCAAACACTAGCAAGAAGCTGTTGTCATATTCCTAGATTCTAAATATGCTGTCTTTGGGAAAGAGTTCAATGTTTTCTTGGCACAGAAAAGCACAGAGCTGAACTTACAGCTTATTTGCACTTGGAGATAACAGTCCCACTCAAGTGCTTGACGTTTACTTGGAGACAAGAGTTTTTTTCAGATCAAGACAGAACGCTCATTGCTCTATCCTAAGAAGCCCACAATACTCCAAATGGCAATGGTGACAGTTCACTGCATTCCTAAACTCTACATCTGGCAGCAATTTTCTGAGGAATCAGGTCCACAGCACTTGGGGGCACAGTAAAGCTTTCAGACATGTGTTGAAAGCTCATCCAAGCTCAATAGAAAGTGTATTCTTTCTACTGAGCATAAGGTTAATTAGATATTTCCTGAACAGAAGCACTAATTGTTCTGTTCTCTGAAGGTTGATTCTCAACCTATCTTCTTTGATGAGACACATTTCATCTCCCAGGGAATTTTTAAGAAACAATATAGCTCTGCTGTCAACTGTGCTTATATTATTAAATTTGGCAGGTATCTTATGTTGTCATAAGGACAGTACTTTACTATTAATATTCTCTTGCTTTATGTAGACCACATGAAGATTGAACTGAGAGAAGATCTCTTTTATTTCCAAATGTAGCTGAAGGATACCCACTCCTGGCTGGATGACACTCACATCTTTAATTTGCCTTAGCTCTGCACATTGTTCAGACTCTTAATGACAGCTACTGATAACCGTAGAAAATTATGCCTGTGATCTCAAAGCCTTTGTGAATTAGCAAAAAGATTAATGATAGTAATTGGGTCTCTTATTTGTCCTTTGCAGTATGTGCATAAAAGAATAGCTGTCCTTAAACTGCAAAAATAGAGTAGTCAACGTTTATATTCTAGCATCATAAATTAAAGGCAATTCTGCTTAAGAAACAGCAAGGAAAGCAATACTTTTCAAATAGTGTTGGGAAAGGAAATAGGGATCATCATTCACTTTGATATGTAAGATATCATTTATCTAGCGCAGACAGCCTTAATGTCCTGTGATAGGTCAAGAGGAATAAAAGCATCTTGAAAAGGAGTGTTTGAGACACATATGGTTAGAAATTAAACATGCCAGCAGAAAGGAGACAGTTGCAATTTCCCAAGTCAAACTGCTTCAAGATGATGAAGCATTAGCAGAGACTGAACTTTCCATGCCTCAGTCTGGAGACCTCTTTAAACATAGTCTGGTCATCATCACAGAAGGATGATTACCAGTGCATTAAATATTTTAAATCTGTTGAAGCAAGCTTGCCTACGGATCTGCATCAAATTCCACACCCTTTTCTTCATTCTATCAATTACTTCTGTCATACATCAGCAAATTCATTAATTTGTCTTTTTCTCTGCACCTTAGTTGTATTCCCTTCTTGTAGTTGGATGTGGATGCCAAAAACACAACTTTCTTTTCCTGTCTAAATACCATGCACGATGTACAAGCTCTGATCTTTCAAGAGCAAGTAACAGATAAGCTGCTTTTCTGAGTAGGAGGGGAGTGGTGTCAAAGTACCAGAAATCAATCCTGCATTTGGATCTCTGCTGGTGAGAGCCCTATGTCAGTCCAACTCACTCCTGACAGATCTCAAATCATAGACCTAACTGAAGAGCCAATGCTGAAAGTGGAATTAGACTCTGTTGTTGGATTAATAAAGAAAATGCTGAGAGAACATTTGATAAAGGGCATTTAAAAAAATAATCACTGCATCATATCTTGTTTCTAAACTAATTCTTTAAGCCAAAATGTTCCTTTCCGCTGGGTCTTGTTTCGAAAACTTTGGTCCACTCATTTTTGCAAATCCTGTCTTCAAATGCTTGATTTAAGGGAAACCATTGGGAAAGAAACGGTTTCTACTTCCTCCATAGAATAATATCTTGGCAGAACATATTGGCAACTTTGGGAAGAGAGATAAAGAAATCCTGGCCAAAGTTAAGTATTTTAAATTCAAAGTAGAAACTGAACCATAATCTCATCCCACTTCCAGCAGTGTTCCTTGCTCCTACCAGGCACACAGCTGGACAGGAGGACACCTGCTCATGTCCAGTGGAAACACAGATCACTGTGACATTACCTTTCTATCAATATGAAATTGAGCAGATTTTGGTGCCATTCCTTTCAATTGTATCAACAACTGAACAACTAGTTTTCCTTAATAGAAAGCTGTGAATACTGGCCACTGAAAGTCCCAGAAGTTGCTCACTCTGCCCTTTGAAATAGAACAGTAACAGTGAGCTTGTGGACATTTTCCTCATCAAGTGTCCTGTAAATCAGCCACAGAGATATAAGTGAACACTCTGTCAGCCTTTGTTCAAGAGGGCTTTACTTTTCCAGAAAGCAGAGGAAAGAGTGTTTAATTAGTTGCTCTGCTCATTATTCATCCATTAATAAAGCACTTGAAAGGTATACTTTCATTACTCATTGACATCAAATTTCAAAGGCCCCATTCTCTCCTGTGAATTCAAATTAATTGTGCAAAGGTAAATCAGCAACTCTGTGCAGCCTCCTCTGCAGGAACCGCCCTGGCTTTGTGCTCCACCAGCACCTCAGATCCCAGGCCCTCAGTCTGCAGAGTGACAAGAAATTTGCTGTTTGCAATCAAACCACATAAACCTAACACCGAGTTTTCAGCATTCCTCCCATCACAAAGGAGGGACAATGGAAAAAGTCTGTCCCTGCTTTCCACACCTTAAATCACTGTAGCAGGAAAGGAAGGAGACACATAGCGAGCTGTCAGCAGGGGAGAGGAGTGTGGATGGAAGGTACTGGATCCTTGGAGTCAGATTTTCTACAGCCTTTCTCCATGGAAACTCATCCTCACCAATCATGTGCAGTCCCAGCATGCACATCCCAACCTCAGAGCACTGTCATGACTTCTCTGCGCACTGAACCCATTATATTTTACTTTCTCACTTTTAAACAAGTTTTTATCTTTATCAAGTAATGAAAAGGGTGGACAGAGACGTTTCCTATTTGGTTTTGAGATTGCTGTTTTCAACAAGAAAATGTAAAAAATATTATTTCCAACAAACATTAAAATACTGCAACTAAGCTCATAGAAAGTTCATTGTGAAGTCAATAAAAATCAAGCAAATGTACTTCTCCCAGCAAAGCCAACTGGACTTTTCCCATATGTTGAGTAGGGGAAGGATCCGCCCCTTATTATTTTGAAGGAAGTAGTGACACAATTTTGAAATTCATTATGTGAACAAACTCATCCAAAATACACAGAATACATTCAAGCAAACTAACTTAAAATGAGATCTTTCCCAATTGTACATTTTTTTCCCCAGGATGATTCACCCAGCACAGCTGACTGAACAATTCTGCTAATGTGTGAGCTGAATAACCAGTTTGATTGTTCTGGCACTTCTGAATGAGACCTGTAATTTTTTCTCATCTCTCACCCAGCTGTTCTGCTGCACACCACGTAGCTATCTGTATATTCCAGAATGAAAATTACAACTCCGGATTTTAAAGCTTATTAATAAGCATGCACTGAAGGTGACAAGAACTGTGAATCTATATGAAAACTCTATTAAAAAAAACTAAATTGCTCTATGCAAACCTTCAGTTCCTCCTGAATTTTTTCTTCCTCCAGTTTGGCTGCTTTCCGATCCTCCATTTCTATTTTCCATTTTTCTGCCACTATTCTGGCTTTTTCTTGAGCCATAGCATCACGAAATTTCTTTGTTATTTCAGCTTCTTTTTGTCTCCTTCAGAAAAGGATGTGAAAATAAAAATGTAATGCACTAATTTTCTTAAATTGGGGATCAATACTTCCTCATTGGTTGCAATAAATAATTAGCGTAAGACTTTATGGAAAGATGCAAGCAAAGAATTAAAATGTATTTAACAAGAGACCTGCCACAAGTCATATTTGAAGAAACCACCCAGAAAGCAAACAATTTACAGTTTTGATAAATTACTAATTAAAATAGCACTTATAAGTTAGACAAGTACTTCTTGGATGTCTTTAACTCGTACCTTATATTTTTCCATTAGTCTAGCACAGCATGGTTGGGAATTCATTGCCTTTCAAATACCAGTACAGATGTCTCCCAAACTCTTATGCTAGATTGTTTATTAGTACTGACAACGTAAAAGGAATTCAGAGCACAGGTTGAAGGTTTCAATCCCTGCTTAAATATGCAAGCACTCGAAGAAAGAATGATCTCATATTAAAAAGGATAACATAGAATAACCTGATATTTAAACAGTCACTTTCCAGTGCTGCACTACAAAGGGAAGTGTGTGAGGCAGGTGGCCTAATTCCTAACAATAGGAAGCATCAAAACACTTTTGAATCTCTCCCAAACCTGGAAAAGGCTCTGCTAGAAACATCCGCATGGCACTTTGTATAATGAGTTTTTGAACTGCTGGAATAAGAATTAATACAAGCAAAATGCAAATAAAGCCAATTTCAAAAAGGATTTTATGTACCAAACTCCCATTGTGGGCTCAAAACTGTGATATAACAAACATATCTAATTTAATCACCTCAAAACCAGGCTGCTTCGTTTTTCTTCATTTACAGGCTGGTCAATGGCTTAGCTAAATTCCCAAGAGAGAAAAAAGTTGGCACCGCTCTTTTTGCAAACAAGAGTTTTTGGCTTTCAATATTCAATATAACCAAAATTACATTTTCAACACGCTGCAAACCTGACAAGTGAAAGCAAACGTTCACAAATCATACTCAGCAGTTTTACCCCCCATCACCTGCCACCTCTCTGCAAGGTCGTGTCTCCCATTATGCCAAGTGCACCCCGAGCTCAGATTGTTAAGTGCTCACCATAGTTCCTCTGCCTCCTTCTGTGCCTGCTGCCGGGCCCGCTCTGCTATGAGCTCCTCTGAGATCTGCTCGTAGGGTTTGTCCCCGGGTGCCTCTCCCATCACCCAGACCCAGACCTCGCCGTCCTTGCCCCGCAGCCACTGCACGTGTTTGCTGTTACCTGCAACAGCCACCAAGAACAAACCCAGATGTAAAAACTGCCTCAAGTCCTGCAGAAACACACATGAAAAGATGGGACATCTGCAGTTTGGAAACCATTAAGCTTTCAGTTTGCATTTTGGAAGGAAACATTGCTCAGAGGTCCAATGAAATCTTCAGATTTGACCAAATCTGGTCAAACACTGGGGCAAAAAAGTAAAAGGTTTTTATGCTGTGGATTACCCAATCTTTAAAGACTCACTGTCCCACAGAAATAGAAATTATTTATTCAGGCATGCATTTCCCAGAATTCCAGTATTATAATCCTTTTCTAATTGCTATGTTTTCTTGCTTCACTCAACAAGGGATAAATGAAGAGCATGGAAAATAGATGGGGCAAAACCAACAACCAGTGATACTATGTGACTAAAAATGCTTTGTGCACAGAGAATGTGGAGGGTGGAACAGGTAGAGAGACTTCATGGGAACACCTTCAAAGAATCCAGGAATTTCCTGCTCCCACTGTGTGAAGCAGAAGTTTCAGGGAGTCTGCATACTCAGAGCACACCACTCAGTGCTCCACAGCCTATTCCGCTCACGTAGGCAATTGAAAGGGATTAAATTTCTGGTTCAGTTTTCATGACACAAACTACACAAAAATCTATGGTTACTGTGTTGACAGAGGGATTTTAAGAACACCAAAAAGAAGCCTGAGAGCTCTTTACAAAATAGACTGCTTTTGGTGAACTATCAAGTACAAGAACCAACTATAGGACTACAAAGGGCACTAGATGAGAGCCTACCTGAATGCATTTTAATAGTTATTTTACACCATCTGACTTAGTGTGGTTTGGTCTTTTCCTCCTGCATTTATACATACAACTGTCAAATATTATAAGCATTTTAGAGGTTCATAATAAGGAATTTGTAGAAACACTGCTTATGCATAAATTTTTATGTTTTATTTCTTGCAAATTTGTTGAAACTGTCCTCCACAAAAGGAGATTCTGCCACAAAGACCAAGGCCAAGATGGAGAGCGGATTTATTTTAAAGAATTCAGACTACAAGGCCATAAAGGGTCAGCAGTTTGCATCATCCCCTGTATATTACAGTCCCCTAGATTTCATCTCACCCAAACACTGATATGAGAAAATTGTGCATCACAAGATATCTTCTAAAAGGAATCTTGTATCTTTTGAAAACATAAAGAAGTGGACACGGCACCATTTCCTAAGTAGTTTTTCTCCAGTGTTCCCATAAGAGTTAAAAGAAACCTGTCCTATTTGAACAGGCAGGCTTTGCTTCCACTTTTCCCCCACCTCTACTAGCATCAGCTTAGAGACTCTCACCTTCAGCCACCACTGGTTGTGGGTGAGGACGTATCCGTTTATCCGGATGAAGTTTCCCCGTGCACAATGAATAAAGTGTTTCTGACGTGGCAGGCTGGAGGCAGAGAGCTGCAGGAGGCAGTGCACTGGGGCTGTTGACAGCAGCAGTGTCAGCACCAGCCCCCACTCGCAGGTGTTGACAATCCACACTGAAGGCAATGAGCGGATCGGATCTCGCCATGAAAGCCAATATTCTATATCAAATTTGAAAATGTAATTTATACGAATCCCCAGCGCTGGCCTAACGCTACTAACTTCAAAGAGGGGTGGAAATTTAAGATAATAGTGTTTTCCTTCAATAACTCTCAAAAGCATTTGCTCTATTACAGTCTACCAGATTATGTCTCAGGTTATAAATGTGAATGTATTTCATTGTGGTTCTTATTCTGTACATCTCTGTGTTCCTATCAACACTACATTTATGTTGTATTTTTTGGACACAACTTTAGAATACCAACTGCTGAGCCATATCACTACTTGCCTGCAAGGTTTTCACCCACTGCATTTCATGGTAAAGTCTCTTGAGAAGTATGGAACGATTTCCCAGGAGAACTGATTCCATATAACCAAAGGCAGTTCTTGTTTTAAAAGCACAGCATGTCTTCTTTCTTCTGAGGGAATTTGAATATCCAAGTTGCTCTCCTTTATTTAGTACTTCAAAGAAAACATTCCAAACAACACACCTTGTATTAATTGATCTGTACCAGAACTGGTGGGTACAACACACTACTCCAGTTCTGAGACAATTTCACTATTTCTGTTTATTTATGAGCTTATCAGAGGGAACCAGGAAAACAAAACAAAAACCAGACTTTTCAGGTAAGACAAATTTTATCTTTGCTTCTCTCAAGGTTTTCTGTGCCAAGGGTTTATTAATGTGTTTCTCAGAGGCACAACTTACCAATTGCAACCTAGCCAGATAAAACAAATAGCTGATTTGTAGACATGTCTTGAGAAACTGTTCTCTTTCTTCTTTTAAAACAATGGATCTTTTTTATAAAGTTCTAGCCAATAGATGTATAAACTCCTTTGAAACCACGAGTATAACATATTGTTTGTTCAGCACTACACACAGTACAGAACTCTACTGTACATGCATAAAGTACATGCTCAAATATAGTTCAAGCTGAAAGATTTGTGTAGTAAACAATCTGGAAATTTTAACTTCCACCATTGAACAGATAGATCCCCATATATAATTTTTTAAATAATTCAACTTGAGCACATATGATTTAATTCAGATTGTTCTCTAGAAGAAAAGAAGGCCTTTTCACATCCAGCCACTGAATTTGCTTGAAGAAATTACTCCCATGCAAACCTTCCCTTAAACCTCTGCTCCCATAAAGCTGCAGCTGGGCTTTACTGTACAATCTGATCATAAAACTCAGTAGTTTCTTAGCACAAAATAACGTCAAAAATGAGTGTGCAGAAAAAAAATGAGCACCAGAGGGAGAAAATCTGGCACTGTGAAAACAGAATTTCTGCCTTAAAAAAGCCTCTGCAGCTTGCAGAATCACTTTCACAGTGAGAGGGGCAGCTCTTCTAGGCTAATGATATTTTAAACTGCAGAACTTATGGCAAAATCAAGAATGTCCAAAAAATTATTTTCCCTAATACTTGTAGGAAACTAGTGTGTGCTTTGCAAGAAGAGAATTACCACTACTGAGGGCTGATTATAACAAAGTAATTCCTCTCAAGTATTAAATTTTTTCTGCAAAATGAGGTGTTTTATTAATTCATGTTATCTCCAAATGAAAGAGAAATACACAAAAAAAAAAAAAAAGAAGAAGAAGAAGAAGAAAAGAAAAATTCAATAAAATATAAAAGGAAGATACAGGTCCTGACTAAACAAATTTGAAATGTAGATGAGAAGGAGGCAAGAGAACCTCATGTTTCCTGCTCAGCAGCAGGCTGCTGAGCCCAGTCACAAAGCCTAATAAAGAGTCAGGAAACAAAAATTAAATCTCTTGAGCCCTGGTCTTGTGCCTTGACCACAAAAGTACTTTTTTCTTCTTGGAGAGACTGTGGCAGGCTGCAAATAACAACCCTTAGGAAGCAGTGGACATCAAAGGTAGTTTGGATTAGAGAGTAGAAATTGAAGCATTGAAGTATTTTAGAAACACGCACTGCTTTATCAAGAAAAATTACTGAATAATTTATCAGGTCTTCCCTATCCCTACTCTTCAGATCAATGATTTATCAGCTTTAATATTCCACCATTTTTCACCTAAAACTACTTCATAACACCTGAAGAAGACAACATAAACTTTTGTAGTTCTTTTTACCTGAAGCTCATCCATGAATTAGTATCTCACGTAGAGCTTCTCCAAACCTACACCCATACTGCTTTGAGACCAGTAAACTGGCTCCTTACTACAGACAAATGCCAGGTCAGAAAATGCAAAATCAGTCTCTCAAATTTGCAGCACAAAGGGATCACAGCAAAAACTTTCTTGGAGACCTAAAGCCAGGACCAACAGCAACTCAAGTTTGTATATATAAGCATACACAATCAAAAACAAGATCAAATCATGAGCTCTATTTGTCTGTTATTTGCACAGTCAATTCTATAACAGCAATGGAAGTGTAAAACACTAGCTTAAAACAATGGATAAAGCTTCATTATTAAGCTTACATGTTTCTACTGTCTTGCTTAACATATTTTCCCTAGGCCTGTCTTTACACAGCTCACAGCCCTATTGCTTCTTGTCCTTGCATCTTCAGCATTCTTGCATTTCTCCATCCTGAGATTTGCTTTCACACAGCTTTCTTAGAGTTTTATACCTTTTCTATTTCCCACACATCTCCAAAGAAAAGTGCTTTGGAAATGATGGTAATCAGAGCAAGCAGAATACTGCTGGAGGCAGCTTCCTTTCTCCAAGCTTGGTCACCACTGCTTTAGCAGTTAGAGGATGCCCAGCAGCCCCCATTTGTGATCCATCCCCAGGGTTTACACAGGAATTGCTCCAAGGAGCCAGAGGCCTGGTTTGGTGTCAGGATTCCCAGCTGTGCCTGCTCATTCCAGCAAAATGAGAGCACCAAGCAGCCTCCTGCCTTTCTGTGGTGGGGAATACCACAGGCTGGAAATTCAGAAGATTATGTGATCACTGATTTGTAATCTCATAACCATGGGACAGCATTCAAATCCTGCTGAATGCTGTACTAAAGACTCTGCTATTTCCATGAACAGCCTTGTTTCTCTGGGCTTCCCACCATAATTCTCCTGCTTGGAAGCTACAGATCTCTGCAATAGCCATTGACTGTCCTTCCTCACCCATGGGGAAGCTTTGTAATCACACAAGTACCTTTTGACTCTCTACAGAAAACATCTCTATTCTTTTCTCTCTCTGGGCTAGAATAAAAACTCCTGAAATTTATAATGCATTTGAAATAGGCTGCATGTGCATTAAAAACTGATCAGCCTGATCTACTTTTGCCATGAAGAGCTAAACCATGGCTCGTGGAGTTTGCTGTGTTTGTAGGGTTGTGGTTTTTTGTTCTTCTGCAATTCAAATGTCTGGTATACTCTGGTCTAAGCACAGTGTCCTTTACTTGAGATTTCTTGGCTTTCCAAGCAAATTATTTTTAAGGCTTCTTTAAAGCAGAGGCTTGAATTTTGTTAGTCTGCAGGGTAGATGAGGTTCCATTCAGAGTTTCATTAACTAGAGGATGTGTTAGAAATGCATTGATTAGAATGAAAATGAGGATGTGAGCTTTAGGCTGTTCTCAATTCCTTGAGCTTAGCCAACATTAGTATTGAATTATCTTTTTTTTTACAAACACACAAACAGAATTTCACTTCTTCCTAAGGAGAAAACCTAGGAAATTACTGTGAATGTTTTGGGGAGACTATTCAAATGACAGAATGCACTTCTCAAAACATTAACTGCTGTAAATCCATTAAAATATACAGAGAATAACTAGATGGTAATGAGAAAAGTAATGAAAATAACATCATCCCACAATAAACTGAAGATCTACAATTAATTTGTGCTCTGCCCCTGCTAATAGTCATGGGAGCATAGAATCCCTCTACCAAAATACATTCAAAAAACCCTTTCATTTCAATTCTTAGGAAGAATGGGAGAAAATTCTGCCCTCTAACATTTCAATTTACACACCTTTGAATTTCAACACTGTGTTATGTGCCTTTCTATTTAGGGGAGGATTTGCAAAGGGAGAAAGAAATTCAGCTGATTACATTAATATATCAACAAGGGTTGCAGGATTTCAGCATTGCTGAAAAATCAGCCTTTTATGGCTCTCCAGCTGCTTCCTGATCATATAAAAAACTCAATCTTCTGTTTATGGAATTACAGCCTGTTACCATGGAAATAATTATGCTGCAATAAACCCCTGCAGGATCAAATAAAGGAAGAGTGACTGAAGAGAGCAAATATTAAGGGAGGAAACAGTTACTCAGATAGGACTCTGGTAATTAACAAATGTAGCAAGGATAACTGTACAGAACACTCAAAAGTAAGTGGCTTTGCATTAGGACATGGTATGTATATATGCAACATACACACAGACGTTTGTATGTTAGAAATCAAAAAGAAGAAGAAAAAAGAAACACAGCAATAAAATACCATTTACATGGCATCTATCTGGCACGTTCCAAATTATTGTGTGGCTCCCTGGCCAAGGCACACTGTTACATATAACAATTTTTTAATTGGCCCAATTTCAACCAGGAGATAACATTCAAAATTCTTTCTTAAAGACATTGTTCTAACTCCTTGTACAATCTAGCGACAGCCTCTTGTCTATCCATTTTAATGTAAAAATGTCTGTCCTTTCACTGTAAAAAGTATAAAAATATAGTTAAACATCAGAGGAAAATTGAAGGTTTTAAAATAATTCCCACCAGTATCACTCATTTGAGATTTTCTTTTCTTCATTAAAAAACACCAAAAAAATAGCACCATATTTTCTGATTCTTCATCCAAACTGGACCTTATAAAGTGTAAAAGCTATATACAAGGCCTGGTTTCTCACACAGACCTATCACAAAGCTTCCAGTTTTTCCCTTTGAGAATAAAATAAAACCAAGTCTGCATGGCTGCTTCAGGGTCTGCTGGAAGCTCAAAGCAGGAGGATAAGGGCCCTGTGTCACAGAATGAACAGGGAGCTATGGATCATTTTCTGCACCAGGCTCTCCTGATTAATGCAGCATGGCAGGTTGGCACTGACTCCTTTGGTCAGGCACACAGGACCACAGAAGCAGGGAGAACTTTACCTTACAGTGAAGCTTTTTAGCACCACAGCAAACAAGTAGACTCAAAGGTTGTTGAACTGCCATCAGTGTCTGGTTAAATCCACAGCTGGCTTGAACACATTGAGTTTTCCTGCACCTTCCAAATCCTGCTCTCAAAGCCTCGTTCCTTTGTCCTTGAATGTTTTAGTCATTTATGTTAAAAAATGGCAAAATCAGCAGGAAAATATTGAATTAGCTTGGGCAAATCCCATTCTCCCCTTGGCCAGAGTTCTGCCCTCTTTCCATATCAAATATTCATGACTTTGTAGCCAGTCACAACCTCATATCATTACCAGGCACAGCATGGGGGAGAAGGCCCAACACTGCTGTGTCCAGGCAGGCAGAGGAGCATGATGCTGCAGAGAAACACAGCAATGCCTCCATGCCAGAGGCTCCCCTACCCCAGCAGCCTCTCCCAGAGCGTGCCTGATGCCACAGGTCCCAGGGAACAGGAGCACTGAGGATTGCTGCCCAGGTAGGCAGCAATATTCTGCTGTCACTTTTCTGCAAAACAGAGAAATCAGCTGCAGGACAAGATACAAAACCAAAAAGCACTCACATAGGAGGTGAGAGAAGTCCCTCTGGATTTACTCCATCTGGTGCATACCTAGGTCATCCAGCAATTGGATGTCTCTTGCTAGCCCCAGGTTCAGAGAATTGATTTTAGAAGCTGCTGTCTAACCCCACCTCAGCCCTCAGCCACACCAGGCATGGGCCCTGAGCAGCTCAGTTCTGGCCCAAGGCACAGAGCACTAACAAAGCTGCAGCCCATCTCAAGCTGCTCTACATTGTGAGTGCTACATTAAAACTTATCCAATGGCTTCAAATTAGGTGGCTCAGTCCCTTAACAAAAATTGTTTAATGTTCTTGCTTATTTTCTCTTGTTACTTTTCCATCTGTATCTGAATTTGAAACAGGACTCTACAGAAGTCAAGACCACATAATGCCAGAAATTTCAGAAATACTGAGGTCTGATGTCTCTGTTTAGATTCATATCCAGGGATACAGAGAAAGAGACACTGAACACTGACAGGAGCTTGTCTCCATAGGAGATAAAATCTTAGCTAAGTATTAGCAGGGTCTGTAGAGGCCTGAGCATAAATAAGGAACACATTTCCAAGTTCAAAGTCAGAGAAAATGTCACTGCATGTCCATCCACTGAAACACAAGCCCACTCACTGGCCTTCTTCTGACACTGATGCATTCTTCAACCATCCACTTGGGATATTTGAAATACTTGCTTCCAAATAGCATCGTCTATTCTCTAATGATTTTGTAACACAAATGTCATTTAGACAGATAAATCATTTTCTGGCCATGCTGTGATAAGCCTACCCTATTTTCTCCCAGCTACTCTTGTTAAGGACAGGTACATAAGAGCATTTACAAATCGCTCCTGTCCAAGCACCACGAGCTGCAGTTCACAATGAATAAATGTCAGAAATAGCAGCAGACCAGCATTGCCTCCCCTCCCACATGACTGTCCCTCAGCTACCCAATGCTCAATAGTTTTTGAGATCTCATTTTGGGAATGCTGACAGTTCTGGATACTGCATCAGTGTCAAAACCCAAATTGGCAGGGTCCTTTGCTTCCTCCCAGCCCAGCTGTAGTGGCTAAAGGGCTCCTGCCTAATCACATAAATATGTTTCTTTGCAAGTTGCAAAGCTCCCTGTCAGTGAACTCTCAGAAAATCCCAAAGGGTACTTGAAATTTTGAGGATGCTCCTCTCAGTGATTTTAGCACAGTAGGAACAAGCAAACTGTTTTATTACAATGAAGATAATGTTCCTGAAACATCTGCCCAGGAGCAATTTGTAAGTGAACTGAAGATGGACATCCAAAAACTCAGCTCACCTATGATGCTATTCCAGCAGCAGCCAGCAGTCATTATTTAAATAAATTAAAGCTACAAAAGAGTTTCTTTATGTTGAATAAGCTTACTAAATGCTGCCATTTTGGGAGGACCTACATGATGCCCAAATTCTACTAATAATTTTAGGCAAAGTACAAATAGCAAAAAATTTGGGAACAATTTATTCAATCTCCTCTAAAGGAAATACTTCACTCTGAAGTGATGTTTATACATTGCTTCCCTTTAGACATCAATCTGTGTGTTTTAAATAGCAAAGAAATTAAAACTGTTGAATAATCTGAACACATTTCATTCACCCCCAACGTGAAATAATTCCTTCAACATTGACTCATTCTGATACTAATTTCAATTTCAACCTTTTCTCAAGACACATGGAACCAAACAATCCAAATACAGAAGCAGGCACCATTTAGCATTTACTGCAGGTGACTAATATTATTTTCTTTAGAAATTAAGAATAAGACTACACAGATGGGTACACTATTTGGCTTGCTAAACACTCTCAAGAACTTACATCTTATTTCATGATTTGGACTTGTTTGTTTTCTAAACAGCAAATTTAATAGTAATGAATAGGACATTTATGACAACCTGCACTCAGTGGCACTGCTTTAAAACTCAGCACAGATTTGGGGCCTTAGGCAGCTGGTTTCCAAACAATTAAAAAACAATCATGTTAAAGAGCATTCCCTAAGTCTGCTGATGATTTTAACTCTAGCACAAGGCCTTTCTGACCTGCATGTGCCAACATTTCTGTCCCCAGCTCTGCACTTGTGGTTTCCAAAGGACAGCACACTCAAAACACAAGAACAGTTCCTCCTCAAGTCACTGTAGGAAAATAAAATTGATCTCACAATCACTGCTTTGCTTTGAAAAATCCAAGCCTTTTGCTGTGCTGCTGGGTGCACACATCCCACTGTAGCTAAGCTCTTGAATCCATGGGGAATTGCAGCAGCTGGGGTATAGCACTCCAGATCAAGCAGAAGGCACTTCTCAGAGCAATTTTATTTAGAGAAGTGTCCATTGTCATTAACAGCTTTTGTTCAATCTCACCATACCCCATCCCAAAGAGGTATGGAGAAAAGCTTTCATAGATGGCTATTCAAACTTTGAGGAAAACAGAAAGATTTGAAAGGCAGTGCTATAAAGATAATTCCAGTTAAATTTGTATAAAATTATTTTATACAAACACCATGTTGTAATCACAAACAACATCCACGTTTTCCTGTCAACTATGAACTTTCAGAAACTCAGCACAACATTAGAGATATTGAAGTCTCACATCTATTCTACTCTTTCAGGCTATGAAGGTATCTTTAAACTCAGAGTAACTCCTGGCCTAAAGAAAGTAGCACAAACATAAAATGTGTCACACTGCAGAGTCAAAAACAAAATCCACAGATGAAAAACCTCAAATCCCTCAGTTTCAAGGGAATAAAGAACATGTAATTCTGGCAGCTTTGCATTTCTTGGAAGTTACTAATTTAAAACAAGAATAAAACCACTCTACATTCTACACTGTGTTGCAGAGGCAGAAAGTCTGGAAATTCACTTGTATATTAAGAGCAACTGAAAATTAAGCAGCTTCAAGGTCCAAAAAATGATGATGTCAGTTGTCTTCTAGGAAAAAAATATTTTAAGATTAAAAAATATTATTGGCATCTACTCTGACCCCTTGAGTCTATAGGCAAGACTATTGCACAGTAATTACTATTTTATATCCACAATTTGCAGCGGGCTTTTTTATCTTTTCTGTTTTATACAAGAAACCATCTTCACTGAGAGACCATTGAACATCACATTGTGGAACTGTGCAATAGAAATCAATTACAAGTATCTGTACAGTTAATGACCAGCACACCTGAAAGAAGTTATATTTTCTAACTCTGGTGCCCATCAGTTCATAAAAGTAAAAAAATATTTCCAGCAGAACCAGCCACCTGACTCGCAAATCTGATTCCAATAGTTCTTCACTACAGATCTGAAGAAAGTAGAAATTTCCTAACAGTGGGCAAAAGTCAAACCTAAGCAATACCTTTAATTGCCAATTTAAGAAGGTAAAATGGAAATGGGTTTTTGTGAAATTTAACTCACTGTGTATCTGTAACTACCTTTGTCAGAGCAAATATAATCTATAGGGTGCTCTGTTACTCTCCTTTCTCTTATTCCTTATAAATCAGAAAATTAATTACCCAGAAAATGGTCTCCTGTAGTAAGAAGCTGAACAGGTTTAATGTATAATTTATATATGGAAATGTAGGTGTCAACATTGTGACAATTCATCAGATAAATATTTTTGCAGTTAGAGTTTTCTGTATCTGTCTCCCTCAAATAATGAGCATGATACAGATTATCTCAATGATATGATGTTGTTTGGTATGTGGAGCTGAACTGCATTTTTAATTTTTTCTCAGCTACAAATCAATCGAGAGGAAGAAAGCTTTACTACTGTGTGAGAGAGGCTGTTCTGATGCCATTCCTCTCAGAGGGCCATTCACAGTGAGAGCTCTGGCATGAAAAAAAATAAAAATTAAACAGAATGAGGGCTTCCAACATCCACCTTGCCATCTGTGAGGGCAGATCCTACTATGGCTGACCAGGGTGTTCTGCACATTCCCCCCTGATTTTAAGGCTACCATTGTAACTTAATCCAGTCATTTCATGCAGGTCTGTGCTCCAAGTGAGTCTTGGAAAATAGTTTTGCTTTGAAGCACATTTCTAATAACAGTCTTTGAATTGATAACCAAGGGGCACTTTGTAAGGTTCAGAAGCTCTAGATATTTCAAGTCTGACAACTGAATCCAGAAATGTCTCTGTATTGGGGGTGTTTCTACCATGGGTGTGTTCAAATAAGCAACACTTGAAATGCTGATTGCAGTCCCATAACCATTAAAGAGCTTTCTCAAAATCAGCTACCAAAAGTTATCAGAAATTTTGAATATTCAAGCTTTAATAGATTTAAAGATAGGATAAGACCTTTGGCAGGGAAATGAGTATTTGGCATATCTCTGTGACATCTCCTTGTTGAGTGAGGAATCACTGTCATTACATTTCCAAGATGAAAATGTTTTCTATCTTACACCAGCCTAACAGCTTCATCCTAAGAATGGGGGAAAGAGCTGGAAAGCCACCTACTCAGAGAAAGGAGCAAGGAATTAGTATTTCTGTTTATTTGAAACCACTTGGACCCAAGGCCAGTCAGTTGGAAAAGACATTTGGAGAAGTTATTTTCTGATGTTCCTTCCATCATTCTCCTATTTGCTTTTCAAGTCAACACACACATCCAGCATTCACAGCAGCCTCTGGGAGGAGCTCCATATTTTAACTACATATTGCATGCAAACAAATTTCTGGTTTCTTCTCTTTGGTTTTGGTCCTTGGCTTGCCACACTATTATCCTATTCCCTAAATACATTCTCTTGGGCACTATTTACTAATACAGTTGGAAATTTATGTCCCATATGATATGGCTGATTTGCTATTACATTTATTCACAAAGAGCCCTTCATAACAAGCTCAAATTCATAAAATTATTTCCTACTCCAGCCAGATGGAAATACTTAATGCCAAGTCAAGAAACTGCAACAGCACAGGCTTCTGCCTGACCTAGAGTGAGGGGTGAGGATGGCAGGTGAAAAAACAAAAAGCTTTAGGAGTAGAGGAAAAACTTGGTCATGATACATCAGTTACCACTGACAGAACATCAGCAGTGACCCCTGACTGAAACAGGCACTTCAAAACAATTCCCATTACTCCATCACTAAGATCCCAAAAGAAAGGACCAGCCTGGAGATACAAGGAGCAGGAACATGGTGCTTCTGCTGTCCCAGACTGTCGTTTTGCCCATGGGCACAGCTGGCACTCATCCCTGCAATCTCTTCCAGATGCCTGCTGTACCACAGCTGGTTGCCAGCCCACCATCCCCAGCTCTGAAGAATAGAAGGAGCTCACAAATCTTACTCTGCTTGTGCCTTGCTGTCTTTCTCAGCACAGCCTCCTCCATTCGGGCTTTTTCTTCCCTTTCCCTCCAGCGCCTCAGCTGCTCTTCTCTCATCTTGTAGAACAAGATCTGCTTTTGCTCTTCGTTCAGCTCTGCCAGGAGCTCAGGGTCAATATACATATCACGCAAAATTTGCTGCAGCATGATGACTCAAAAAAAAAAAAAAAAGATAAGGAAGAACAAAAGAGAGAGAGAAACCTGCTTCCAGTTATACCCACTACAGTGACAAAAGCCCACTGATGGCACTCCAGAAAGCAAACTGCAGCAGAGGATCTCTCCCACACCTGCCTGCCCAGGAGAGGTTTGATTCCTGCTCTGGCCCTTGTTGTGCAGGCATATTCTGTTCCTTGTCTTGACAGGGACAGAGTTCTTTGCTTATCTCATCCTCCAAAGTAGGGACAGGTGTCAAGTGAATGTAAGAAAAATGAAGAGAAAAGGCTGTGCAAAAAACATAAAATGGGAAAGGCTGGGAGAAAAAAGTCACTTCAGTGCTCCTGAATGCAAGCCAGTAAAAATAAAGGATTCTTGATTGAACCCAGCAGCTTTGCTCCCTTGAGCAGAAGGAAATTCAACATAGGGAGTCTGAGTCTCAGATCAAGCAGTTCCCTTCTGCAGCAATACACTCCCAAGGGCGTGAGCGTTGCCCAGGGGTTTAAAGTGATGTCATGGTTAAAGGTATCACCTACACCAACAATATCCATGTCACTTTGGGAACTGATCTCTCCTGATAAGAGAGGAGTTTGCATATTATTTCTCAGTCTAGCCTGTTAACCAGTCTCAACAGAGTAAGGCAGGTTAGAGGTCATAGTTACCCAGCATTGACAAATACTGTCATGCAGCAAATTGACTAAAATGCTTCTAAAATTAAAAGCAGATGTTACAAAAGCCATGAGAATCTTGTTATCACTTTATAAATAAATTAATACGAATTAAACAAGGCTAAGTTCTCAGCAATTTACGCAGGCTATGCAAGCCCTGATGTTAATTCCTTTTCCACTTGGTGTCTGGAGAAAGTTACAATGCTGCTCTTCCAGGAGATTATAGCTCTTTACTATGTAACAGTTTTATCAAAACCAGGAAAAATAATATTTCAGCACTAGGGCCAGCAGCCACTTAATTATGCAAAAAAACCAGCACACTAAAAAGCAAACCCTCTGGATTTGGGAGCTGTTTTCACTGGGCAGGGATGGCACACTGTGGGAGGGGGCCACTTTGAGACAAACCAAAGTGTGGCCACTCAGAGGCATAACAAAACACAGATCACATCTGCAGGCTGAGCCTCATCCCACTGCTTGATTTTTACACAAGGAGGAAGAGAAAGAGCAGGCTGTGCTTCCTCATGAGAAACCTGCTTTATAGATAAGGAGCTATCAAAGTCTTAGATGACTTCCATGACCTCATATTCAAAAACATCCTGCTAATGCACCTATTGATAGGTCCTCCTTTGGAGGTATGCAAAATACAATTGCCCTAATTTAGGTGGAAAATCAAGCTGATATAAACCAAAGTCCTGGTGAAGACATTCTATCACCTGGAAAAACGATGCCAAAGATGTTGGAATGATGCCTTCAGCTGAAACAGGATTTCAGAACCCAGCATGTATGGGCTGCAATGAGTGTAGCCCACATGCTACTCTGCAATTCAGGATCAGTCTTATGTACAGATTTTGTCTCCTAAAACAAAACGTCTTTATTATTACTACTATTTTTAAAGAAATACAGCTTGGCAAGAAAAAAAAAGCCTGGAGTAAGAAAGATTTTATTATGCTTCTCTATTTTACTTAGTCAGGTATAGAAAGGGGAGACCCTGAGGGGGTTGGCTTTTGTTTCTCCACTTCTATTCAATTATATTAGAGCTGTGGCTCCACATTTTGGCACTAATTGAAAAAGACTCGCCTTTGCAAAGGCTTTGGGGCAAACAGTTTCACTGTTTTACTCATTTGTCATCATTCTTATTTTATTTCGCTTCACTTCACGGACCAGAAATTAAATCCTGATCAGAAGCTATCACAGTGCAAAGAACAAGCTCTTCATCATGGGTTATGTGTATTTGAGCAAGATAAGTAGCACCATTTCTGAACAGCATTCAGCTGCAGAAGTAGCTCAGGATGGAGATAAAAGATACAAGACAGAATGCAAGCAACTATTCAGGCAGCTACTTGTAATGTTCAATGAGCAACCACACAAGAAAAAACAGCAAGAGCAAAGAGATGAAATGACACTTCACAAACAACCCATTGCCTGAAGATTATTCACCAAAAATATTTGAGGATGGCAACCAAATGATGGAGTGGAGTTAATCTGTGTGGGAATGATTTTTTCTCTTCAACAAAATAAAAAGTCACACGTGGAAGTGTTATCATTTAATCACAGCAGCACATCTGATCAACTTCCTTGTCGTAGATTGTCTTTGGGGGGTTGCAGCAATCCCAAAATAAAAAACTGGAAATACAAAGGAGAAGTAAGGAAGATAAAGAAACATCCTATCTGATATAAGCCAACGTCCAACAGAAGTAGAAACAAACGTAAGTTTTGCCATTAAATTTTAAACCCATTAGTCATTGATTCTCATTGCAGTTCATGTTTCCACAAATATTCCAAATACATAGATGGAATTATCACAAAGAAATTATCATGATCTCTCCTGATTGCTCAGAAAATTAAGCAAATCTATGAGGTCCAAAACAACCTTGAAGAAACACCAAACCTACTATAACAACCCCTGCTATTTCTAGGATTAGCTCATATTTTGTAAAGTGATGAACCTTGCAACTCCAACCAACACAGAGACAGAAAACTGAGGGATAGGAAATAACTCAGGCAAAACAAAAAATAAAACTTCTATTGCAAAATAATTATTCTCTCTCTTCCCTTCCTTCCCCAGGCCTGATTAATACATGGATAAATTAATGACGCAGAAGAGCAGGAAAATTTGTATTAAGGATGCCTGCTTCCTTAATGGTTGTGGCCATCCATCATCTTTCCAGCCTTTCTGGAAGCATTTTGAGTAGTTCAGAAGGACAATGCACTCTCCATTGCTTTTCCACCATGGTTACCCCTAGTTCAACAGTGCAAGCTAAGCTGAAATCATTACAGAAATGTTACAACTCAACAGCCTAGACACAAAATAAAAGTGACTATTAATGGAGTTCTTTGTTGGCAGTCATTACCTTACAATAATTGCCACACAACTTGATGCTCTAATTAGTAGCAGTCTCTGCAAGGAGCCCAGAGCTGTTTAAAATTTAACCTTGGAGTTTCCTTTAATCTTAAATGGCATCTTCTGGAACTAGACACACTCTGTCCCACCTCTGGTGTAGCATCTTTCTGGCTAAGCACTCCTCAACATCAACACTGCCACTAGAATCTGTCAGCTGGGGAAGGGGAGGGAGGGAGAGGAAAAGGTACAGAAAAACATTTTCATTTCGTTTTTTAAGAAAGGGGAAGTCCTTTATTGGCTAAGGGCTGCAAATCTCTTCATCCATTTTCCTGTGAGCATGTGCATCCTCAGTTCCCTGAATTGAACAGCTCAGAGGCAATGCTGACTATTGCTGAGCCAGGAGAACAGCATTTGCATTTTATGACACAGCCATATAATCTACTTTAGCCATGTAATTTACATAAAAATATTGTGCTATAACCTACACATTACAGAGGAAGAGAGGGCTGTAATGCATCTCTCTCCTTAAAGAAAGGGCTATGATTAAGAAAAAAAGCCCAGTAAAGAAAACATGTGGCAATCACGTTTTCCAGACTCTGAACTCCATGGTCTTAATCAATTTCTTGTGGTTTGTGTCTTTATATTTTTCATTTTCTAAGAAAAAGGAGTATGCAGTTTTCAAGTCCTGTTGTGTCAGCACCGAAGGGAGAACAGTAGAACCTGGAAATGAAGGGTGCAGGAGGGAGCTGACCATGTAAAAGGGGAAAGGTAAAATTAACATTTGGTTGAGGTCTCTGAAGCCCAACAAATCTGTCACTACAAAAGCAAATGTGCTTTGGCACTCCCCATGAACTAGCCTTATGTCTGATTTGCAAGTTGCTGTTAATTAAAAGCTAGAAAAAAACCAAAACCAATTGAGAACCATCCCTTCCCCACCTCCTCTATCACAGATGGGTGCAACAAAACCTGCCTGGTTTTGCTCCATTTCCATACTCAGGTCTGTGGCTCCCTCTAAGGGCTGAAATGAGTTTCTCAGCAGTGCAATCTGCAGCTGCATCAGAACGATTGCTTCCCCGAAGCTGCTATTCCATTACAGAGCACCACATAAGGCAAAAATGAGGTGTGTTTTTCCAGACCTTCCTTTTCCACAGAGCTCTAGCTTCAGTAAATCAGACTGCAGCATGTTTTGGAACATGGGCAGGCTTTGCATGCTCATCATCTTCTCAATTTTTTAAAAAAATTGAGATATGTATAGCAAAAAATAATCAGATAGATTAAAGCCTCATCTTAATGAAACGAAATGCAGCAAGAGAGCTACAAACCGATCCATGAGAAAATAGGTCTTATACTGTCAGTCTTACAGCTGCAAGTGAAACGATGCTAACTGGGGATTTTAATGGTGCAATGGAGATTTACAGCGGTAGGAGTCTCATCAGATACATGGGTTTTGCTTGGTTTTATTTTAATTTAAATCCGTTATTCCTCAGTCCCACACAGAAATCAGACAATCACAAATCTGGAGAGCACTGACTGTAGGGAAAGCAGAGGGATGGGAACTGACCCAGGGAAAGCAGTATTTGCAGTCCAGGGCTGCAGAGAGTAGAGCCATCTGTCATACTCCAGTCTCCCAAGGTTAGTTCTGCACTCTGCAGCACTACCTGCCCTTCAGAAGAAGTCCCATCAGTGATTATTTTTGCCTGGCACTGTGGCAATCCTACCCAGCAAGATTACTTTAGGGCTATCCCTTTGTGTTCTGTGCCACAGCTGTCATACACACAATTACACTGGAGCTGTGGTGCCTTCAAGGTTCAGCACAATTTATTAGAGATTTGGGGAGCTGAGTGAAAAGGGCAGCCCTTCGATTTTTCTTCAAGTTGATAATAGATAATTCCAAATTCTGACCTGCATTACAGAGGTCTGAGAAGCATGTAGAACAATATATACTTGATGTTTATTGCTACTAATACACTAACAGTAGCAAGACAAACATCTGGCAAGCCCCATCATAATTTTTCAAATGGAGAATAAAGCATCCACTATCAAAATAATTCAGAGTGAATGCAAGTAAAGTAAACCAAACAGAAAAAAAAAAGCCAAGGTTTCTTGACAGAGTTCATCTGAGAAAACATGGTAAAAAGGCTACAACTAGTGTTCCCTAAGGCAGGCACTGAAGGCAGAAGAAGGGCAGAAGATGATGACAGAACACTCCCATACACTGCAGTCAACTAGAACAGAGTTCTTGGTACTTCACCAACCTCTCCCTGGGATTGTGTTGTCTAATTCAATTGGTATATATCTCATTTACAAATCAGGAATCAAGCTCTTCAGGTTGGGCTCTCAGCTACAAATGGGGTGTACTTGGTTGGCAGGCAGCAGGCTCTACTTAGGGAGCAATTATAGCTCACTAAATGTCTATAAGGATCTAACCCTCCCAGATTAAAAGGCACACTGGTAACAGCCTCCAGGGAGGAGGCTTTCTTCAAAAAGATGCAGAAGGCACTGCCTCCTGCCCTCCTATTTACACTTCTTTGCTCACATCAGGATGTTGCACTGTACTGTACAAAACACAGCCTGTGCTTACACTGCAGGCCAGCTTTGTGCTGGGTAAGTACAAAACACTTCAGTCCATCTGTTTCTCAGCACAAGTCTCCACTGGAGACTGAAGGAAGCCATCCATGACCCTTCAAAGCAGAAATGGCTGCCTTTCAACTCCGGAGTGACAGGCTTTGCTTAAGGGTCTATACATCTTTTCTTTTTATTGATTTACCTCTATCTAATCTTTATAATGATCTGTTAACCAAGGAGGAAAATCTAAGTGCAGACAGCTGCCTAAAGAATATTGCTGTGGTCTGCTCTTCTTTCCCTGCCCCTCAGCACACACCTTTCCAGACCCAGCAGTCTGCATAACAACAGGACACTTATCTTCAAGAAAGAATTCAGTATTCTCCTTCACATGAATGATTTGCTTTGTGTATCAACAAAGCCCAAAGAGACCTTTTAATTCCATGGCCTAATTTGCTACATGAAATTATTCCAGCGTTTGGTATGTTTTCAGTGAAGTTCATTACAATATGCGACCCAAGAGATATCATGCTCTACATTATGCAAGTTTCTTCTCTCAGATACATATTAACTTTTGAAAAAGCTCGGTAAGTTCACTTTTTTCCATCTCACCATAAGTGCATCAGAACATATCATGTAAGAGCTAATTTTCTTTAGTATACTCCCTAGTACCATTCAGCTGCATTATACATAATGCAGCAGTCATAGCATATCAACTTCACATCATATCAGACACTGCATTATGGCAGCTGAATTGATTACTTGTGTAATTGAAGGGCACCAAAAGGAAAATTTTTAATCATTTAAGTGACTCATCAGCTTTATATACAGAATGTCTTGCTTTAGTGGCACCATGCAAAGCGTCTCAAGCAAGGGCATAGCATTTTTGCCCACTTAAGCCACTTCATATTCTTGTCATCTTTGTTGGCAGTACAATCCTACAGATTTACAAAAGGCAGAGCATAAACTGAATGTTGACTAGAATGTTGACTTTCTTTTGACTATCAGACTCTTGTTTGCAAGACCTAATAAAAATCCAGCTAGACAAAGTAGTTTTGTTTCTGATGGGAGTTTCTGTAGGTTTTTTTCTGTTGTTCTTTTTTTATTATTATTTTAATATTTCACTCACCATAAGAAGCCAGCCTTTTATTTTCAAGGGTCAGATGCAAAACCCCACAAACACTTTTGGTATCATATTGTTCTTTTATTTCCAGCTTCACTTGCTGCCCACCTCCTAAGGTAGCAAAACCTCTGCTGCAAACAAGTGCCTAACTTGCTGTTGCAGATCACATTCAGCACTTCCCGTGCCTTGACACTGAGGTGCTGTTCAGAAGTTTAAAAAGCAGTACCTTAAGGATTTTGAAAATCCTTCCCTTTTACTTGAAGTCTTATTAAGGCCTTCTCCACTGCTGTCACATACCATGGAAGAAAGAGCAGCTCAGGACATTCCTGAAACTTTCTTTTTTTTTTTTTTTTTTTTTTTTTAACTCTAATCATCATCAGAGTTTCAAACCACAAAACCTGGATTAAGCCCACTGGCTCATTTTCACAATACAAGCCTGTGTAGCTTTGGCATTCATGTCTGTGCTCCATTCACCTGACAGAAAATAACCTCTTCAAAGCTATTTGCAAAATTATGACAGATCCAAGTTTCACAATAGGGATGTGTCCCTATCAATCCCTTATGGCAGACTTATGAAATAAGAGCAGCTCTATTTTATTCTCTCTGCCCTTGTCAAATCCTCAGTCATCAGAGTCACCTCCTCTTTCTTTTCCAACAGTGCCATGCACTGCATGGCTCCAGGCTTTTATTTTCTCCTAAATTACTTCTTTTCGTATTTCTACTGTTGCTTCCTGCACTAAGCCTCTGCCCACTGTCAGCAGCTCCTGCCTGAGAAGGATGACCAGCTCAAGCAATTTCCTCCCTGCTCCTCTCGTTGCAACAGAGGACTGCAGTGTTTTTGTGGCATCCCAACTTTCCCCTCCCCCAAAAGGAAGATAAGCTCCTCTAGATTCCCCATGACCCAAATATGCAGAGGCAATAAACTCCATTATATTAAACATATTATACAGTATGACCACAAAAAGACTAAAAACTCAGTTGATTGAGGAATTTCTTCCTACAGAAACTCTTGCTTTGGTGTAACTGACACTGCACCATACGAGGTAGTTCATGCAGAGAGACATGACATGAATTGGGCAAATATTCCAGCCACTCCTGAGTAACAATGGATTCAAGCAGGTTATGGCTACTGCTCCAGGTCTTTCTATCCTATCAGTAGGTTATCTTAAGCCACCTCCATGCCCTCAGTTTAAAACAATAGTGTTATTTCTAACTGCCAAACAAGCATCATTTTCATGTGTTCATCTCAGAATTCTCTAAGTACCTCCTCATTTTACTATGGTGCAATGAGTGAACTGTCCAGGGGGCAGGTGATGTACCACTAACCACTGTTTTGTATTTGTCTACTCTCTCACTGCTACCCATGTGGACTGTCAGCAGTGGGGATCTCTTCCATTCCCTGCAAATTATTGGAAGACAGAAACTGCTGTCAGCTGCCCTCAGAAATCTGGAGTAGGGTTCAGATTCAGCACCAAAGTGTGCTCCAGTCACAGCCATAGTCATGCCTACAATGGTTCGAGTTTCCAGATGAGAGCACTCACAGAGTGGCTGCAGCGACCCACAGGTCCATTTCTGTCACAGCTGGAATATTATGTCCTGGAAATCAACCAAATCTCTCTTTCAAAACTTTAAATCTACTGTAGTTCAAAGCAAGAGAAAAGAGTGCCTTAAACAAGCAGAAAGCAATATATTTAGAAAAGTTTATTAATACAGCCTTTTTTAAAAAAGCTAATAATGCTGTTTTGCTAAATAAATAAAAAACCACTGTAATAAAGCTATGTAACACGAAGTAATTAATATATAATAAAATCATTAAAAGTATTTCTTTAGGGTTAAGCTCTCAGCCTTCTCTCAGTCCTCACATCCCCAAAGGCCAGGCCAGGCTGGACACAATCCCATGGCCACTGTCTGTGCAGCCTGCAGCCCAGCTCTCTGTGCTGGTCACAAATCTCCCAGACAAGCTGGGCTGACATTGCCCTGGGCTGTGCTGCTACCTCCCTGCTGGACCTGCAGGGAGAAAAAGTCATTTATTCCTTATGAGATCAAGCAAGATGGTCAGCTTCTGAGAGTAAAGGCAAGGCTCAGGGAATTCATCACCATAAAGTTTATGGAATCATCATAAACTGCACTGTGGGTCCAAGTGTGAACAATGGAGGAAGACTTGGTCTCTCGGATATGACTGGTAAAATGTGATTTATTTAGTAGAGGTGGGAGTTTTTATATTAATACTCTCAGGAGTTTCGGCTCACTCATCCAGTAGGTTACATCTTATGGATACAATCAGTTTCTTTGATTAAATTATACTGATAATAATCAGTCTCTCAGCGAGATGAGTCATACACTGACATGAAACAGGTTAGTGAGAACTTTTTAATTTTTCTCTACTGGCACCACAAACAGTTCTTTGCAAACTAGGTTAGCCATCACTTCTGAGCCCTTGAGTGCTCCAGTGAGCCACATGAAGCCATCCCATTTTCTCCTATGAAATTCAGAAAGGTCTCAGATCTGTTATGTTCAGCCTTAAGAACCAATGCTACAGGGATAACTGGGTGAAGGTATAATGGCTTGTGAGGATCAGAATGATCCAATAGTCCCTGCTGGCTTATTTACTATGAATCTATAAACTCACCCAAGAGTGAGACAGACTTTTTCTAAGTGGAGCTGTCATCAAGCAGATCAAAGAAGCCAGCACTTAAAATTACAAATGCCAGAATGCACTGGAGCGATACTGGACTTGTACCGAAAATTTTATTTTTAGTCTTTAATTTATTTATTTAAAGAAATAATCCTTGTAAGCACAATTATTGTGGAAAAGAAAACAAGAGAATTTTCTATCCCTCTCTAAATTTTATTGGAATTGCCTGGAGATTTGTCACCAACAGAGACCCTACTTTGTTGGCCCAACTGTTAAAGAAAATATAGACTGAAGCAAGCATTTAACTATGCTGTATAGTCAACTTTAGTAAAATCAATGGGATTAGCTAGACTGTGCAATATTAAAGAGCTTTGTAGGTCACTGCAGAAATAGGATCAGACATTACATTTTCCCTGAAAAAGCACAGTAACTACCAGGGACTGTGATGTGATATGTGTGGGAATAGGCTAATACAGGCCAAATTCTTATCCCAGATATAACCCTTTAGAAGCCACAGGGAAGCTCACAAAACCAAGCAAGCATTCAGCTGAAAGGCCAAAAAGCTACAAAGACCCTCAAGAACAGGGGGATTGTTTGGAGAGATGCACACATGCAGGTCCCTTCCGCCAAGGAAAAGTAGGGAGAGCACTGTAACAACCTGGAGGCTCCTCTAGGCTGCATGGGAGTTTGAGCTGTCCCAACTCCACCCCAGGGCATCCCCACAGACCCCAAGGCTGTGCAAAGAGTTTGGCTCAGCTAAACAGAAAACTGGTCCTGGAGATTGTATTTTACTGCATTTTCTCCTTTTCTAATTCAGCCTCTGATTCTACAGAAATACTCAGAGACCATATTTCTTTAGATGTTGTTGCTTCACTACAAAAATGCTGCATTAAAACTTATTTTCTCAAAATAAAATTCATTGTAGAGCAAGACAGTCAATATTTGCATGCTTTAGGAGGGATACTGCAGACATTCAGTTTGTAGAACAGGGACTAAATGCCTAGGAAATAAAATCAAGCTGCAGGAGGATGCAGATGGTTGATACAAGAAGTCAGTTTAAGGGCACAGCTGAATTTAAGGTCAGAGCTGAATTTTAAAAAAGAAGGAGAAAGGAAAACTGTTATGAACTAAAAATAAAATGAACAGACTACACTGTTTCAATAAAGAGTCCATATTTTAACCACTAATTTCATTTTCATCTAGCTCTTCAATCAGAAACAATGCTGGACAGGTGAAAATTGTGAAATTGCAACCAAGTCCAGATTTCCATGATGTTTGCCTCCCAGAAATTCATTAGCTTCTGGACTTACTATGATCTATTTTTCATTATTAACAAATTCCATTTTTTTAAACTCAGTAGTAGGTTGAACACAAAGGTGGTTCTCTGCTATGGGTATGTCACTGTATCTTGCAGCTCTTATACATCAACAAAATAGTTTAAATATAGTTTAAAATAGTCTGTAAATGATATATGATCTAGTGAGCAAAGATATTTTGTGATTTTTTTCCTAAATAGTCAATAAACAAAATCATATGTAAGGATATGTTTCTGTATTTACACACTCCTTTATCACACAAAGATTGTAAAACAGTCATATATGCAACTCCACCCAAAAGAACAACCCTAATTTCATAACTTTTTTTGTCTAATTATATATATATAGTCATCACAAAAGTGGAACAAGATGAAGAAAATCCACATCAATCTCAGAACACACTCAGTTCTGAGTGTCATAAATACTTGCACATATCCTTCCCTTGCCATTTCTCTTTTTAAGTTCATGTGTATCAGCAACAAGTCTTTTTTGTGGATTTTAAAGGCTCTTCTGTGCCCTAAAAGTCAGAAGTTCAGGTAGTTTCAATCATTTCTGGGTTTTTTAGGGGGGAAAAAAAAAAGCTTATTTTTTTTACCTTCCAAGCAATGTTATAATACCATAAGCAAAATGCATAAGCCCTTCTCTCTCAACAATGAAGCTGCTGGATTGCTTTGCTGCTGTTCAGAGCAGGCAATTCTCCACTCAAATGATGGAGAAGAGTATTTCATTTCAGGAATCTGTCACAAGGAATAAGCATGGTTGGGTTCTCTGTATCTTCTAGAGTCCCTCCAGGGGTCAGCTGGAATGATCTTCCAATATCCCTGAGCGAGGACTCCGGTCATTTTTCATACAGCTGAGCTGTAGGACCTACCTGCTTCTTTCTCTTGATATTACAATTTTCACTGCCTCAGGAGACAGAGGGCTGGAAATAGAGCACCTCAAGTCAGAATTAGTTCACTGAGCTTTGAATCTGTCTCTTGAGCCTCAGTATGTGCAACTAAAGGAGAAGCAGCCTAAAAAAACCTCCAGCTACTAATGAAAACTATTGGAAGCAAACCCTCAAATACTCAGAGGGCCTTAGAAAGAATTGACACCAAAAATTAATCTCAGCAGTGAAGAAGTTCCTCTGATCTCCATTATAAACTGAACAAGAACAGCAGGATTTATATAACAATAGGTACTTAAAAGTGGCATAGAAGATATTGAATATTTCACTAATGTTAGTTCTTACAGTGTTGTTTGAATTCTGCAGTCAAATACATGGGTTCTCTGAGCCTGACAGAGATAAAGCACAAATAACTGATTCTAATACCTGCTTCTAAGCCTTTACCCTGGGCAATAAATGCTTTCCTTTTGTGCTCTATATGTTGTCACACATGGATGGAAATAATTAGCATTTATCAGCAAGGTTTTGGCTCCAAATAGTTCAGTGAAAGCCTAAGTATTTTGGAGATATATCAATAAATATTTCATTAAGAAGGGCTGGTTGGGGTTAGGACTATCTATGCCAGTGAGATACTCTCATTGCTCTGGCCCTGATACTAAAATCTTGGATGCACTCGAACCAATTCCCATCTAAACCTACCCTCACCAGACAGTAGACAGAACAGAGGTGTGAGCATTGCAGCCCATTCCCAAACCAGCTTTATGAGCCTAGCTGGGTATCTCTTCAACCTTCTAATTGAAATACCAAGGTTTCAATCCCAGAAATTACACCCCAGTACAGTTGTGCTTGTGGAAGCATCCAAATGAAGCTGAAATCTTCCAACGCAGAAGAAGATGAAACACCAAAACCTCAAAAAACTTTTCTGAAACGAAGCTTCTGTTGTGCAGCCAGCCTCTATTGTGACACATGTTATGAAGCAAATTATCTTTTTACTGAATCAGACTGGAAGAATGAAAAATCTATAACTAATTTAAAGTCTGCCTGCTACACACAATATCTAAAATATTTTCCAAATGCATAATGGCAGAACAGTTCTCCTAAACAAGGGATTTGCTCAGTTGCCCTCCAGATCATCATTGATACTCCCTTAACCATTGTTAGACTCTAAAAAAGTTCATTACTTTTCTTTCAGAAAGTTTCTTACCAAGGTCCTGAGGAAAAAAAAAAGGGATTTGAAAGTAAGTTACATGAAAGGACATGACATCTCCCAGCCTCAACAAAACTAGGGAAGCTGTAGAAAAGTTACTATCCCTTCACTCTCTCTTTTTTTCACATGACTAAACTTTTAGAGTTAACCTCTGACAGCCTAGTATTTCTATTATGCTAAAGATTACAGCCAGAGAAACAAGGAATGGAAATCTGGCCTGTACTCAGGATAACAAAGGATTCCCAGGTAAAAGAGGGTTGCAATGGTTTGTAATTATACTGTCCTTTGGTCACACAGATCCCCAGCTCCTGCCCTACAGAGCACAGCTCAGGAACATGCACTGAGATTGCTTAGGCTTTAATGCAATCCACAGATTTCTAATTCATTACCAGGACTCACTACCTAATTGCTAAGGCCTCAGTACTCCAGGGAGAAAGGGAAGAATTAACCCTGCTTTAACCCCTTTAACAAAAACTTGCAAAGAAATAAATCTCTGCACACAGCAGTTCAGACCCAGCTGCAGCTGTGCCTTTCCAGCAGCATCTGCACAAAGCCACCAGCCTGCCACAAACACAACAGCACACACTGCACCACAATAAAGGGGGTGCTGCCCCACCAGGACTGAAGTGCCAGGCTGGCAAAGTAGAACTGAAACTCGAGAGTGTGAGTGACCTTCTGGACTGAGCTCACAGAAACCATTTGTCCCAACAGCACTCCTTAAAATGCTGCAGAAGTGATGCATAGTAAATCCAAATCTGTTGTACACACAAATCTCACTCCTCAGCACGAAGTGACTTGGTCATCCTCCTGAGGCTAATGGTGCTTATGCCTTGGAGCTAACCTGAACTTCTTCCTGACACTGTTCCAGCATCAAACAAGATTTAGAATAGTGTTTTGAAAACTCTGAGAAACATTAGCATGTGGGGCTCATAAAAGTGATTCACACAAAGTAGAAACCAGAGCGTTGCAGCATTACCAACTTCAATCTTCACACACAAGCTTCCAGACTAAAGTTAAATTCTGCCAGGATCACAAACTACCACATCTATTCCTGTTAGTCATTTCTTTGCTTTCCAGAAGCACCTCTTAGCAATGAGGACTGAAATGACTGATATTCTCCACCTTCCCTTTTTCTAAGAAAGGGTAGTTTCTTTCTGGTTCCTAAAATCACAAACTTCAATTCCATCAAGTCTCTGTCCATCACAGGGATCTCCAGACAAGCTTCTTCAAAATGTGAGTCAAGGGAAAGGCAGGATACAGTAGCTTTTTCCTCAGCTGAATATAGTCAGGCTGACAGGCATCTGATGCTTTCCATTTAGTATTTTTATTCTGTACTAAAAAGCATAAAAATCTGTGGGTGTATTTTTACTGCACCAGCAAAACAGAAAGCAAGAAGTGGTGCATAAAATTTGCAGTGGGGGAGAGCAAAGACAAAACTATTGAAAAATAAACACATTTGCAGGATCTAGATGTATAGAAAAGGATGTATAGAAAAGGACACCTGAAGCACTATTGGCTGTTACCATACATGTTGCTGCTTTTAATTAATTAGGAATACCAAGCTAAGCCAGTCTGAAAGAGAAAGAGTGACAGCAGCAATCACACACTTATTGACAAGTCTTTTTTCATCATCAAGAAATGTTCAATTCGGGAATAGGACCATTAGGGATATCCCATTAAAAAAAGCCCTGACCAAAGTGCCAAAACTCCAAATAAGGTCCCTGGATATGTGGTTTCGGACCTAGAGAGAGGGAAAAAAAGCAACAACACACATGGACCTTTTTAGGGAAAAAAGGCCAATTTTATTGAGCGGAGAGCTTGTATTTAAAGCATGTTACAAGAGACTAGAACAGGACAGTAGCTTATTGGCTAATTGGGATAAACAACCAAGAGACCAGGCCTCAGGATGTATCCCATGGGAAAACAACAGGTGTTAATCTTTATTATGACTAGCACTTTGTTTTTCATCAGATTCTAAGTTGTTTTTGACCATTTATCACCTTGGGAAATTTCCTTTCTGTCTGCAGCTAACATCAGCTTATCAGCCTGTGAAGCAAGAAGGATTCAGGCTTGAGAGAAAAGATTCTCGAGCTGTAATTTTGCAGCTCCCTAGGTGTCTCTGTCCACATGGATACACATAAATTCTGTCATTTATGAGTGACATAGGGTACAGAGTGTACATGGGGACCAGAGTGCTACATGTTCATAGTGGCAATTTGTCCTGGATTTGGTGATATCTGTAGCCTACTCAGGCCTGGAGTTACAAGAGAATTATAAAACACCAAGAAATACAGGACAAACAGCATGCTCAGATCACATCCAACACACAAGAACATGTAGAGTAAATCCAGTGCATGATAGATGCGTGTGCTTCATTTCAGGAAATCTTGGACAGAACTGTATTTACATGTTTCTACCTATAAGAATATATAATGATTTCCATAATTAATCAGAAGTGTACCTCTAAACTCAATAATGGTATTTGCTAAAATGGATTCCCCATCAAAGTACTTCAGGGTAATCTGAATTGCAGAGTGCAATGAATCTTGGCTGTCCTACACACAGCTGGGGCAGGACTGCAGCACTGGGGAGGTGCAGCCACACCTCTCAGAGCACTGTGATGCTGGGCACTGCTCCCTGTGTATGATGTGTCCCCATGAAAAGGATGGCACTCGCTGTGCATCTTAATGTGCTGCTCTAGATCAGCCTATTCCCAGTTCTTTCCCCAAAGCAGTTTACTGAAGCACAACCACAGGCTACAGCTTGCTTCTCCTCTCAGATATGCTCACCCTCTGCTCCAACTCCTCCACTCTCCCTTCTGTGCTGTTAGGTTTATTTTCATCACAGTTACAGAAGTTTCGTGCTGAGCAAGTAAAATGATAGTTCCTTTTCTAAAAATCTTTTGATGTTTCCCAAAATAACTGCATCTACCAGACCTGTGAACCAGACAAAAATACCCTTTCACTAGCATTCAAAGACAGAGAAGATAAACAGTATTATATATTAAATCAGAGTATGTTTCCCAGTGCAGAATGTCCTTTCCAATCAATGTCTTCCTGGTATTTTACTGCTCAGATCACCACAGATACACACTCTCCACTTTTTTTTTTATTTTACTCCTGGGAAGAGGACAGTTTACTTGGAGCCACAATCAAATGAATCACATTTCCACCTTGTAAAAAATTAAAGCAGCAAATTAACCCTCAGATGAGAGATACATCACACTGCAGAATATTAGATTAACTTAATTTAGAGCAATCCATCAACTAAGAAAGGAAGAAAGACTCATCCATTTATTCTAGATAATTTCTTTTGCTGAGAGGAAGTTTTTTTCATTGCTATCTTCAGAGAAAATAGTTTCTCCTTGTCTCTCAGTCCTGGGATGTGCCTAGGAGAGGAGGCATAAATACAGCTCAGGTGCCCCAGGTGGAGGCCCAGCTTTACCCCAGAAGCTGTGGAGGCACAGGGGCTGCCAGAGACCCTGCACATTGTCCCTCTCAGCAGTGCTGAGCAGCTAATGCTCCACCAGAGCTGAGCTTGTTCCTCACCTGAGGAGCAGGGACACTGCTGGCTCCTCTCACTGCCTCTGCCACTGACCCTCTACCAGGTTACTGATCTGATATCTTTTGATTTTTCAGTTTGGTGTAAACTTTTCCAGTGCAAAAAATTGCTCCCTGTGTATTTGTACAGCACCCAGCACAATCAGCACCTGCTGCTGGTAAGAACCTTGTGCAGTGTCTCTTACAACAGATTGGCAGGATTATGTGCAAACAGAAAAAGCATTTAGCTTGACAGCGCTGTTCTATAAATTTAGATTCCCAAATCATCCTATTTTGCCATAATCTTTGAAAGAGATTAGTTTGCATATAAAATCACAGTCGTTTTGGCACAGGATTTCCATACCTGGCTGCTTGTCAGTGCTTTGTGCAGTCTTATGAACCTCTGTTCCCCCATTAGTATTCACTGCAGCGAAATAATGAATGACATCGAAGATGTGTTTATCTAATGTGATTTCTTACTTGCTTTCACCCATTTACTATATACCTCATTTTGTTTCCTTTGTTGTCTTCAGTCTTCTAACAAGGACAACTATTATTTTTTTCATGATTACCATTTTACCATACATATCCATGAGCTCGATCTAGCTTCTTTGAAAAAATTCCTACTGACTTCAGAACACACTGAAACTGGCCCCTATGGAGGGTGAAAGTGTCTGGCATGCCTAATGCTGGACTACCACCATCTACTCATCCTCTCTGATTCTTGTTTCTTTTGGGGCTTCACACTTTACCAGCACTGCCAATAAAATGCTAACATTTACCCCCCTTGCTTGCATTTCAGAAATATCCCAGCCTCTGGCCATGCTGACAATGTGTGGCAATCCTGCCTAAGCCTCAGTCTGCACTCTGACCTCAATAAACAGCGATACCTTTGATACCCAAAAGCCAGCTCATCTTGTCAATCTCTGAACCAGCAGGAAGGTCTCATCATTTTGTAACATGCAGCTTAATCCACGACTGATCTCGGTCCCTTTTAAGCAGAACACATGTTCTACCTCTCCATCATCTGCAAAAAACATTCCTTTCTGGATGTGACAATGCAAACATAATGCAAGGCACACAAGAGCTGTCCCCATGACAGGATACAAGGTAGCAATCTTTACCTTAGGACTTTTATTTTCCAATTCATATGCAACTTCATAGGACATGTCATTTAAATTGGAAAAAACAAATAATGCCAGAAAGGATTCAGCTCATCCTCCCTCTCCATAAGCCCAGCCAAAGGAACTGGCATTTTAATTATTGAGCAAGAGAGTCAGTAAAACATCTCCACCTCCTTTACAGGATCCTCAGGCTCCAAACTCATTATCAGATTGCTTTTTAAGAGTCAGCAAATTAAACTCCCTCCAGCGTTATAATCACCACAGTGATTATAATTCCATGGTGCAGTGAAGTTTTAGGATGCTACAGACTTGGAGCCACTGTTAAAACCACAGACTGCAACACACAGCCCCCACCAAGCAGCACCACACTGGGAAGCTCAATCTGCTTACTGGAACAATCTTTAAATAGTATTAACTGGCAGACAGCATTTCCTCTAGCTCAGGCTGCAGCAACACTAGGGGGTTGTAATGCATCCTGAATAGAACACAGCACATGCTTCGTAAGCTGTCCTATAACTGGCTCTTATTTATTAGAGATCCAACTCTCCCATAAAGTGGGCTTAGAAAGGCAACAGAGAAAAAAAAAAATAACACCACCCCAAAAAAAAAAAAAAAACCCACCCCAAAAAAGCCAAACCTGTACATTATTTCATTATTTTCAAACTACTGCTTCAAAACCAGCAAATTTTTGATAACCATTTTATTTGAAAAGCCACACTTTTTTGGATAACCATTACAAAATAATAATTGAGACTATTTCAGAAAGCATTCTACTTGATCAAAATCAGTTAAGTCAGAGATGGAACCTTCAGGCTCTAAAGTTTCCTTTACAGAAAAAAGAAATATCCTCTTTTATATTTTAGCCACAGACTTGAAAGATGAGTGTGAAGGGCTTGGACCATTTTTCAAGCTCTTAGCACCTGCCAGGTGAGGTCCAGGTGTGGGTAAAATTTGACTAGACTTTAGAATCAGCTTCTAGGAGCACTCTTAAGTCTGGCTGTAAGTAGATGCCAGTCTTAATCTAGTTTCTCTTGGAACTCTGTCCCTTATTAGGTTCAATCATCACTCTTCTGAACGACAGCAGAGGGAAATTGACTAAAATCTGTTTTGAAGATCTGAAAGGATCTCTCCCAGTGTGATAATTACTATGTTTCCATTTCTGTTAATGACATCTAAGAACTGGAAACAAAAGTAGTGGCAGAGGATTAAGTAATTATGGAGTATTAGATGCATTTGAAGAGCAGGGTCACAGAAAAAGGCAGGAGGAGGAAAGAGTGAGCATGCTGTGGGCTGCTCATCAGCTTGAAAGCTATAAAATATTCCCCCTTACTCACAGCGTGGTAGCTGTAAAGGACACAGACTCACAGCACAGATCAGCTGTTCTTTATTGTCCCCATTCTGGAGAGCTACAGCTTTTATGGGTAAGTAAAGCTCTTGTTAATTATAGATAGATACAATCTGTAGTCTGCGATTAATTTTCTCTCATCTAGAAATTGCAGATGTATTTGACAGAAATAGAAAACTAATTTAGGACCATTTAAATATACAAGTGTAGTTCTATGATAAATGCAATACTATAGGTGACCTAAAATTCTTGTGTCTTCTATTTCAAACAATACTTAACATTTACAGTCACATGAAAATTAAGGCTGGTTTAAAGAAAACTAGCAATTATGAGAATGGCAATGAAAAGGGAACTTAAAGCACTGGAAAATGATGAGTTCTTATGAAATTTAAGTATGTGAAAGAGAACTGAAATTCATTCCTCTCCACTGACAGCACAACATCCATCAAAGCAAATATGCTCATGTGTGCCTCTGCACACATACTGCACTCTGCCTCCACTGGGAGGACTGCAGCTGCATTTAGGTGGTCCAGCCTTTGAATATGCTGCTTTATGACTCAACCCTCAGCACAGGTAAAGCTGGAACACAAGCTCTTAGCTATGACCTTTCCACGTGAAAGGAATGCCTTTCATACTGGATTTAAAATATACCTTTGAGACTTAAATTTCCATTAGTCTCCAGATCATTCCAAGGTATTGTTTAACTGGATCAAAGGGTTCAGCCTTCCACCTTCATTCACATGATGGCAACTCATGTCACATTTGGACCTTGTGACATCAGCAGAACTAATCTTAGTAATGCTCAATATGTTTAAGGGTGAAATAATCTCTCTTTAAGAGCAGTATGACAACTGAGCTGCCATTTAGAGTAATTGCCTTCCTAGTCAATTAAATTATTATGCAAGTAAAGGTAAATATCTCAGTGGTTTTGGGACACTGATAAAAAAGCAGGTCAAAATTTAATTTAAAAGCACTTTAACAGTCAGAGACATGGGCATAAAACATAAGTGGACCAAACCAGTTGCTTCTGGCTAAACTACCTCTATTTGTTCAGGTCATTTCTATAGGACTGACTTGATAGTGCAGTTCAGGTGGAGACACCTGAACTTGGTGGATTGTTTCTTCTACTCTACATCATCTATGTGTATCTGACCTACTTCCTGAATGTTCTGCTCAGAAGGCTTATTCTTTTGATATATTTGTTGGTCGGGGCTCAAAGTTTTTATTTCCACTTTTGTTCTTGCTCTTTCCAGCCTGCTTTTGCTCACACAGCACTGCTTCTGCTGCCCAAGTACAAAACTCTGGGCAGGATAATAAGAAATGACAAACAGAAACCCGCACACTTCTAAGTACAGGTTTTTCAAACTTATCTTTAACTAGAAATACTAAAGCCAGCCTGGAAAATAATTCCTTGTGTGTGCAGTTTTCAGCATTCCCCAGCACCTTGCCATTTGCTTCAACAGCATTACAAACCCATAATACATCGATACCATAGGGAAATCCCACAGCTGCTACTTTTAATTCAAGTTGTTTTTCCTTCTAGCTTTTAAAGCATTGTATCAGATGCACTTAAATAAATCAGAGTCAAGAAAGCTTATTGCTGTCTAGAACTAATGAAAATTCAGCCACTCTTATTCTGTAGAACTAGAAATAGACTGCACCAAAGCCAATAAAGTCATCCTGACCTGTACAGGCTGCAGGAGAGGAGACAAGGTCCCAAAAGCAGTTTTGAACCAGCTCCTCAAAGGCTCTCAGCCTCATTTCTGAGGTGCTTTGTCAAACAAAGCTCTTGCACTTGAGGAAGGATGAGATTGTGTCTGAAGGCTCATAACCCCGTGTTTCCATCTTTGCTGTTTCTAAGGATTTGTTTGTACCACAGGGTCACCAACAGTCTGAAAAAAAAAACCCACAAAGGAAAAACAATCCCCCTCTTCTTGCTCTGTTGCAATTCAAGTAACTTTTAATATCCATTCACCTAAACCTATCATTCTTGTGCTTTGGGATCCCTCCACACACATTAAAAAACCTAAATAAAGTAAAAAAAAAAATACAGTACTTCTTGGAGAAAGCTAAATTATCTTTTCACTATTCTAATAGCAAAATCCAATTTTCAGAGGGAGCTGTTTTCTGACGGGGATACAATTTAAATTAAATCTATATAGAAAAAGTACTTCATTCAGGGCCCAGTCCAGAGAAGGACAGTGACAGTATATTGTTATTTATAAACTGGAATGGGGACTTTGCTATGGTCATTTGTAGTTAAGAGTACAAAACTATGTCCTGTCCAGTCTAAAAACATTTGGGAATAAAAGCAGCCCAGCTTTACTGAAAGATCTGTAGAAACTCCTTCAAAAACACCAGTTCCAGACAGGAAAAACAAATATCCATTTAAAAGAAATTAGCCCATTTTACAAATTAGAGAGTATTTTAAGACTATAAGAAATATCAGAAGTACTTGGAGTCAGTGCTGTTCAATGCAGATATTGAAATATCTAGCACCCTAAACCTATTTTATCCAAGTAATTTCATCATTCTTTAACTTACTTGTGCAAAAAAAGACCAATAGGAAGAAATCTAGTCACAAGGCAATTCATCCAAGACAAACTCAGTACAGCAAAAGAATCTTATGACTTGCTCAGAGACAGTCCCTCCCTCCTTTTATTAAATGTTTTTATCTGAAAAGTCCCTCCCACACACTTTGGTAATTTTGACATTAATAAAATTATTTAGATAATTTAGATAATTTCTAACTATTCTAATGATTGCAAGCATTTCTTCCAGACAAATAAAAGTGAGAGAAGCCTGCCAATATTTTTGAACCTGATAGTTCTAGGTAATGCCAAAAAAGCTTGCACAGCATTATGAAAACATTAATTTGTCCAGGAAAATCTTATTTCAACCTTCAGTGCCCAGGCAACACCAACCCACTTGTGCAGCAGAGCTCAAACCTACTCACACAGCACAGGTAACCAGGTCAACATAATTAAGTTAAAACAAACAAGAAATTACCCAGCAAAAAAAATATCTGATTTCCAAAATTTTTAAGACACCTGTGTCCATCTGCATACATTTAAAATCTGATCCTTCTTGCTCTGCTGGGAATGAGCATAAAAGTAACACTTTATAAGTGTTGATAAAGTGATGCACCAGTAAGCAGATTCTGCTGAGCAACTCGGGTTTGGAGCAGAGCTCTCAATTGTAGGTCATATCTTACAGCAATGTGTTGCTTTGCATTAAGCACCAAGAGAGCTTATGAGGCCATAGCATTTAAAATGTGTGTCAGAATTGAGAATGATCTTTTTTTACAGTACAAAGTCTCTTATACTGCATAAAAATAGCCAAACACACACACACCCACTAGGCAAGAAAAAATATTCCTGGCACCTCCATTATGCAAGCAACTTCAATACTGTCTTCCAAGGATCTTCTTCACATCTCTCTCATTATAAAAATGGGTCAAACACACATGTCAGGATCAAAATTATAATACTCATAATACAAAATTTCAGACAGTGCCACAAAAAAATTTTACATTTAACAGAATTTAGGCAAATTCCCACGGTCCACTTTATTTTGGAGATCTCTGAGATTAATAAGGTACCTCACTCCACAGGTCACACAATACCCTTATCTTCAACAGTGCAGGAACAAAACCCTCCTTTCTCAATGACTTTTTCCAGATCTTGAATGGAGTCATACAAACAATTAGCAAGAACAAGACAGGTGCAGGTGGACAACAAGTTGCAGACAAAATATACTTTTTTTTGGTATTGTACCAGAGAAGCAAAAGTAAAATGAATAAAGCCCTACAAAAAAATCTTTGTACTATAGCTCTTCGAACAACATTTGTCACACACAAGCAGAACAGACAAATGATCAGGCCTATGAGTTTAATTGCATAGAAGCAATCATTAATTAAACTCTAGAAGTTCAGGAATTTTAATCTGGACAGTGGGACCTTTGTGCTGTGCCTGTTTAGATGGAGTCAAGGCACAAGAGGCCAATAATTGCATTTGCTTTGTTATTTGTCATCTCTCCAGCAGCTCCCTGGTGGGGCTCTGCCAGCCCTGCCCAGCACCCACCTATGCTCCCAAGGGATTGTTCAGCAGGGAGAGCTCAGGGCTGGGCTGATGCTTCCAGCTCAGCCAAAAGGCTTCTTCCTTTCACAGCTGCTCTTTTGCTTGGCTAAAATACCCCTTGTAGGAGTTGTCAGCCAAAGGAAATTAGTGTTTTCCCTGCTATGGAGTCTAATTATATTTTTCCTCCACTGACAGCTCT
This sequence comes from Rhabdornis inornatus, assembly GCA_013397075.1. Taxonomy (NCBI): domain Eukaryota; kingdom Metazoa; phylum Chordata; class Aves; order Passeriformes; family Rhabdornithidae; genus Rhabdornis; species Rhabdornis inornatus. Next base: position 2,289,393 of record VWZS01004141.1, on the reverse strand, counting down.
TCAAGCTAAATTTAGGGAGCCAGGAAAATTAGGCTGAATACTATTTGGCTGAGAATATGGCTTACTTCCCATACACACATGATAACCATAGGGAAGGGTTCCTTCAATCCACTTTATGCTGCAAAACTTAAGATTTATATTAACTGCATGATCAAAGGTATCTTTAGAGACCAACATCACTCAACAAATGCAGAAAACTAGATCTCCGGTGAGCAAGACAGAAATTTAATTTCTTTCCATAAACTAAGCAGTTTATCCCCAGCTGTCACAATTTGTCTAATTGCTTCTCTGCTCACGTGTAGCTTTGCTGCACTGACAACTTACTCCTCATTCACAAAGCATGTTGAACTCTGATTTAAACCATCAAGTTTCCTGACCCCTTGTTTATTAAAAAAACCCCTATTTATAGGTTTATATAATTACATTTTATTTATATTCTGAAAATATTACCCAAACAAAAATTGTGCTCTACTCATTGCTTTTGAGCACAGCACATTTGTGGCTGCTCCTGCAAACATGACTTCCAGCCTTTGGATCTAGAATTTCCTTACCTTGCATAATGAATTGGAGCACCTGGGAGCTCAGGCTCAGCATTAGCCAACAAAGCTGGTGTATGTCCAACAGAGCTCTTCCCTAGGCACTAAGTCAGTGAAATTACCAGGCAAGTAAAAAAGCACATCCTGGTGCATGAGTTTACAACATTTTCATAACTTTACACCAAAGTGAATTTTTTCCCTATTCTGCATCTCTCAGTAAAAGGACTAAGTTGAACAGAATACAATTAAGCAGCTTTTCATGCTATAGGTCATCTCTTTGACACATTTGTTCTCCCTGACTGCACTTGGCTGGCTTTATTTTGACTTATCTCACTGACCTGATTCAGGTTATCATATTTTTCCTTATCTGTTTTCAGTCAGGGTTCTGCAGCCATTTTTCTTCTTGACTCCACAGGGCATAACATCAGCAACAAGCCAATAGGATCTGCTTTCTACCCACAGTTTTCCTCACACACACTTTTTCCTCTACTCCCTCCTTGGTGGAATTCAATTACACAAGAATAAAGCAAAAAATTATAAAAATATAGGGTTGCTTTCCCCCTCCTGTCCAATCTCTATTTCGCACTCAATTGCGATTTTTTTCTCACCATAACAATATATCAATTTGAGTTACCACAAGAATATCATTATCTCTTTTTACCACAGTCTCTTCTAAGCCTGCATTTCTCTACTAGTTTTCCAAAACCTCCTTCTGTCCATCTCAGTTTCTTTTTCTACTTTACTGCTGATTTCTTTACCTCATTTTCAAAACAAAAAAAAAATTGTCATGCATGACAACACATCAAAGAGAGCATTTGTGGCTATCCTACCTGATTTGTGACAATTAAGAGAACTTCAGACATGGATTATGGAAAGTTTTTTTAAATTCTTGTGATTAGTAGAGAACATTAATGTAGATATTAGCCAGTCAGGCTTAAATTCCTGTCTTCATCAGCCCTTCCTCCTGTGGCTCAAGCTAAATAGTGAAAAATCTGCCTCAAAACCTGCTGCTTTGTCATGTTCTTTGAATAGTAAAATATTCAAAGGTCCATCCCACAGGGTCATAGGCATTGAGAATGCTTTAAGGAGTCAGAATGGGCCCATGCAGTCCAGAAATGTTGCAAAAGCCATGAGCAAAGGCTAGATTTTGGGGACAACACAGAGGGCTGTCCTCTGTTTTCCAGTTCTAGGCAAGAGGTATTCTTAGTGCACACTTATGTATTTGGCCATTAATATTGAGAATAATTAACCATAGTCTAGACCAGGAGAAAAGAATATTGGAGAAAATATGGGCCTTTTCAGATTCTGAAAGTGGGTGGAAGGAGATATTTCAATTCCTAGATAATGCCAGGGCTCCAGCCTTCTAGAAAAAACTATACTCACACATTCCTATTCCTTTCCTCCTTGAAGAGAGTTGCTGAAGAATGCAGAGGCACAAGAGTTAAAAACCAGCCAGGTTAGGAGTTGTTCATAATTATATCCCTCTCATCCTCAGGATATTAGTTTTAAATTCTCTCCCCGGGTCCTTTTTAATCTCATGATTTTTCTCCTACATCTCATCACCCTTGAGTGCAGTGACAAAGACACAAAATGTATCTTTTAACATGGCCCTAAGTGGCTTTCCATGGAGACATAGATAATAGCTTACCTGATTTATAGGACAATTTTCTTGCCATGGGTTTGAAAGTCTGAAGAGATAGAGAATCTGTTCCTCCAATACTTTACTTCATGCACCAAGATAAGATAGTTCTATTGGAAATAATATGTCAGCCCAGTCCCAAAACAGTTGCATGACTTTCTGCAGATGAAATACAATAGTTCACCATTGGAGAAATTTAAAACAAAAAAAAGCCGAAAAAAAACCAAAAAAAAAAAAAAAAAAAAAAAACCCCCAACCAACCAAAAAAAAAAAAAAAAAACACCAAAAAAAACCAAAAAAACCCCCAAAAAAACAAACAAAACAACAACAACAAAAATCTTTCTTTGAATTGAATTGCACCTTTCTCCTCCCTTCCCTGGTAACAAAATCAAAAGCAGCAGCTTTTGCTACCCTTGGTTACAGCAAAATGCTCTAATGATGTAGCTGCACCACTCACAGCCAGCAGGGATGTATTTGACCTTACAGGCTTTATTTGCCCGTAACACAAATACACTTCCCAGCCCTCCTGGACTTCTCCACCTCCAGTTTATGCCTTTATGTTTCATATGAAAGAAATGTAATATCACATTCCCAGACAAGGGGTCCTGGAGCTTTATTTCAACTACCATACAATAATATTTCTACTGAGCATACAGGTACATTTATTACCATAGGTTTATTTAGGGCATGCCACAACAAAACAGGTATTATTTTATCTATTTTAGGGAAGAGCATTAAAAAAATACTGTGAGAAACTGGAGACCTATGGCTACATGATTTTGTAGGCTGCCACACTAATATGAATGCAGGTCAATTTTTCTTTTTGCTTTGTTTTTAATTACATTGCTAGACAGACCCAATGGCTATTTTGCAGTATTATGAGTTGAAATTTTAGTTTCTTCAGGCTACATCTTATGCTTTTCAGCTACTCTTGACATGCAGAACTCTAGGAGCTTCTTAACCCTAACCCTCATCCCTCAGCTGTTACACAGGATGTGTCAAAACAGAGACTTCTGTTTCCTGCCCTGGTGATACAATACATTTACAGAAAACTACAGTCAAGAGAAGGACAGGTGACAATTTCAACAAGAAAAAACAAGAATGAGTTATTTTCTCTCTCAGTCCAAAGTTACTTTGTGGCACTTATCTCTAGTCCATGTTCTGCAACCTAAATTAAAAATTCAACATAAACACTTTAATGAATTAAGTGCAATTAAACAGGACAAAACTTCCACCGAAGAAAATCCCTGTGGAGTTGATTACTAGAAGTTAAGAAACATACCTGAGAAAGGACACATAGTGTCTTCTTTTACTGTCTATCACCAGAGACACTAGACAAAGCTAAATAGCCCTCTATTGTGATTAACTACCACATCTTTACACTCTGGAAAAACACATTACCTTGTTTTTCTGCTTTGAATAATGCTGATGATAATAATCCATGGAAGAACCTTTTAAAGCACACTAAAGTTAAGTGACAGAAGAATAAGTTCAGTATGTGAAATTACTGAAGGAAGAGGTAGCAAAGCACAAGGCATTTGACTGGATTAAGTTGTTTCCAACTCTCAAATTGCCTCAAACGGACCTCACACTGCTCAGGACCCAAACAACAAAAAGTAATACCAAGAGTAGCATTTATGCTGAAGGATAGAGTCTATACTTCCTCTAGGAAAAAAGAGAAAATAATTTCTACAGATGTGAGTGGCTATAAAAAGAAAAATTAGAAGCCATTGCTGTTTTAGAAGGGGCAAAATCAGTTGCTGAAAGAGGGAGATGTGTGGGATTCTCTGACTCCCTGATGACTTTATAGGTCAAAACCAGCACAGAGAATGGACACAGCAGTGGTTCAAGGGATCCAAAGAGCTCCCTCCTCATGGCTCTTTCCCCCTGCAGCAGCCAGGTAGAATTGCTGTGCTTCAGCCCCTTTTCTGCACTGTTGTCTCTGCTCTCCTTACAATGATCAAAACCAACTCCCACAGCAAAAGTCTGGTTCCTGTGCCTCTTACTCAGTATCTTATGTACAGATTTATGTGAGAATTAATAATCTACGCCTTCAGCTCAGGAAAAAAGCGTTTTATACCTCAGCCTCAAGAGATTTCTAAACTCATGCCCTGCAGGCAATGAGTACCCACTTCCCTCTCTTCTACAGTGAATCATCTAAAGCTGACGAGCAATATTCTAGCAGAAATGCTGATTCAAGAGGACGAACAGTATTCCTTGGAAGATGTTTATTCTGCTAAAAGCCTCCTCAGAGGCCAGGAGGGCAGGCACTCCCTGCTGTGTGACCAGCTGGCTGGCACCCCTCCAGCCTGGCAAAGAACCACTTCTGCAAAAAGCCTGAAACAAATCCTCCTGGTTTGCCTCTGCTTCCACCCTGTCAACAACCTATTCCAGCATGGGATGAAACAAAATGCCAACACCCCAGAATTTTCCACAGAAGAGAAATAAATACTTTTTTCTGGTTGCTTTTAGTCACAATCTGTATATGTTGTACTGCTTTTTCACATAAATAACTGTCTTAATAGTGTCTGCTTCACTTCCCCTGCAGAAGCATGGACTTAAACACAAGGATTGAGGAAGCAGCCCCAATCTGGTTAAGTTAATCAAGTTTTTATGAAAAACAAGCATGATAAAATTCTGAGTCCCTGAGAAAAGGGTTCAGTATTTTAACACTGCTGTAGTTAAATGCTGCCTTCTGTGAGGCTTTTAAAAGTAACTCTTCTGTCAGCTACTGCTCATACTACTAATTTCAAAGTACTACAGGCTGAAACCAGGGGGGTGTTTTACAAGGACTTTGTCTGTCATCATGCATATGGTGTTATTCTTGTGATCTGTTCCCTGGAGAAATGAAAAGCATCTGGATTTCTAGTTTCCACTGTACTGACCCAAAGAGTGACCATAGACTGTCCCTGCTATTTGTAAAACAACCTCCTCCATCTTAAGGAATCCGGTTCTCTTTCCATAGCTTTATAGATCCTAAACCAGAAATATATTAGAAGTATATTTGCAAACATCACTATTGCTCTAATTAGAGAGCACAATACTAGAAGGCAAATACCAACACATTTTAGGTGTTGATAAGATGAAAGCAGAGTTCACTAGACTCAATCTCACAGGCTCCTAATTTATTTCATGTTGCTCAATCAGCAGTTGTAGCCTTCTGCTCATTACCACGAGATCTTTATTGAAGATCACACCTGATACAACTGTCAGGTTGCTCAGGTGGCTTGTTTATTTTCTGGTTTTTGTGTAAAGATGCTGCATTCTACTGTACTTCATTTGCACAAAATGATTTATTCAGCAAGTTTTGGCAGGAGAACTGGACCTGATGAATCCAGCCATTTTTCTAGAGATGGCAGCTTCTTTAAAGCACAAAAGCAAAACTGTTTTTAAATAACTGCTTTTAATTTTTTAAGCCAAATAGTATTTCTTCTCAATGGGCAGCAACAGCTTTTAATTGTGTTCAACTTCCTTTACTTCATCCTCTTTTCAAAACAGCTCAGGACACTTCTGTTCCTCAGAGGTAAATTCCTGTATGCGCTAAATTCGTGTGTTTTCATTTTAAAAAAATCTCACATTAATTAATGGATACATTAGGGACAGAGAATAAAGTGATTTCACCAAACAAAAATAAGTTATCAATTATTAATCCTCATCAAATAATTTCTGAGGCACAACTCATGAGTCAGCATTTTCAAGGAAACCATTCATAAAGCAGAAATGCTATTTTCCAGCAATATTTCTCACATTAATTGCAGCCACTTTAGGTCTTTTTGTTTTCAGAAAGTAGATGAAGGAATCTTCAAACTGAAAGGACAGAAGATTTTGAACAAATCAATAAAATAAGTGGTAACCGTCAGAACTGGAGGCTATACTACAGAGTTTATAAGAGGTTAAAAGATGATTCATAAATCACTAACTGTGACATGCAGAATATCACTGAGATCAACAACAGCATTAATAAAGGTGGAAGCAGTAAGAGTGGGATGAGTACAGAAATAGTTGCAAGGAATGTGGGAAATTAAAGTGCAGAGTCTGATACCTGCACAGGTAAATTGTAGGATTATAAGCACAGAGATACTAAGCACAAACATGGTTTAAAAGGATAGTCTCCACTTATCTTCATTTTTGTGGAGGTAAGTAATGCTCAACCTGTCTCTAAACATATTTTTAATGAGCTGATAAGAAGGTGAATAAAGGAGATACTCTTAATGCATTTCAATTTCTACAAACCTTTCAATAACCTTTATCTAAGTTACCTTGGGATATGAGAGATGATTATCTGATGAAGTCTGAAGAGCTGGATAAAGGCTGCTTTTACAATAGAAAGCCAAAATTATTAGAGGTTACCTTTGCCGGAACCTGCATAATTTAAAATATTCATAAATAACCTAGAAATAGCAGAATGGTAAGGAGTTTTTTCATTATTTGGAGTACTCAAAATTGACGGTAGAGAATTGCAGGAAAATTGTATCATCCTGTGACTTGGGATAAAGAGCACATAAAGCTCAGTATCTGCAAATGCAAAGCCACCTACATGGGGAAAAGATGGCCAAATTATAAATGATGGTGGGGTTTAAGTTAACTCCTGCTGCCTGGAAGGTAAGAGATCATTTTGATCTCTTTGATGAACTGCACAAAAGCCATTCTCAAATAGACAAAGAATTAACAGAGTAGAAAATAAAACATGACAACTGAATCCCAGTCCACCTGGGTCTTGAGAACACTTTCAAATTCTAGATTCTCACAGAGAATAAAAGTGAGCTGGAAAATAATCAGGCAAGTTATCAAAGTTGCTGTAAATACGAAGTAAATTGGCAGAGGAATTGCAATGGAGGACTATAATAAAAATCCATCTGATTATGACAGACATGGAAGAGCCAATAGTGAAGAATAATTCCTTTCTCTTACTATAGCAACTCAAAAGCCATCAACGTTGACCTTTTTGGTAAATATTTTAAAACAAAGGGAAGTATCTTCCTCTTACAACTGTGAAACTGTGGAACTTAATGTCACTGTATGATGTGGAGATAAAAATTACTAATTAACTTGTACAGGTAAAAAAAAATTCCGTATAAAACTCGATCAATGTGTATTAGATAGATATTGATGTAAATACTAGATATGTTCCTAAAGGCCAAAGTTGCCAGAAACAAAAGGAGAAATATTTTACCTCCTCTGTTTCTTGCATTCTTTTAGGGCTTGCTACTGGCCACTGCCACGTAGATTCTCAGTTAGCTGAGCTGCAAGTACTGTCTTTATCATAAACAGGTATTTAGAAGTGACAAGCTTGATTTGGGTCCTGTTATTATTCCTCTCTCCTCCCCACCTCAAACTCTGCCACAGTTATAATATGTTAATTTCTGTTTCTAGACAGAATTTATCCCTCCATGTTTATGCCTGCACAAGAACTATGTGCTGTCTGAGAAGTGACCAAGCCTTTGACCTCATGCTCTTGGAATAAATGAGCATATTTAGATCTTGACCCTTCAGGAAATTATTTTATAATAAGATATTAACATTGAAAAGAACTACCACAAGGAACTCAATTTTTACCCAGCTGGCTCACCAAAGTTTTCTATCTCATTCTGTTTAGAAACCCTGAGTAAGCACCTGGAATACCTTGGGCTTTGTGGAGATGACACAGAAACTGAAGATCAGATCCTTGAAAGTTTGAATGGGATTCTCCTGGCTATTACTGAAGATAGTTAAGTATCTCTCTGAATCACCAATAAACCATTTAGACAATTCAGAAGAATTCATGGCAGGTTTTGGTTACTGTGATAGTCTGTATTTCAAGAAGTGATTGCTGCTGGAACTATAGCTGTCCTCAGGCTGTGTTGCTTTCTTTTCTCTCTGTATAAAACTCACAAAATTACCTGAGACCAGATAATGCTACTGGTCACTGTAATACCAAAAGCCCCAAAGAAATTCCAGGTTTAATATTCTATTTACTACAAACTCCTAGGATTAATTTAGAGTGGCCCTATCAAGTCAGGCATTCTAAAAGTAGTTTCTAGTCTACTTATACAAAAGTCCTTAAAGCCTTTGCACATTCTCCTAGAATGACATAAACCTGCATTTATTTTAGTCTCCTGGCAGATGGTGATTTACTACCTTCAGGACAGATGGCCATATTTTTGATGACAGAAGGCTAAGGGAATTGTCTCTTCTAATTGCTCGTCTAATAAAAGACGCTGTGCCTACCTACAGAATTAATTGCTAGGCCATACCTCAGGAATAGCATCTTAATCCCTGACTTCCCATGCCTTATGCAGGCATCCTTTTATAGTCAGGGAAGATGAAACTGTTTTCCTCTTTGCTTTGCCATCCCTGCTTCAATTCAGCATAAAGCAGAGTAATCAGCTGGAACCACACTTGCTGCAATTCAAGCAGATGACTGTGCCCATATATTCAGACTCAGAGAGCCTTTAAGAACCTTGTTAAATCAGAAGCTTGGATCCCAGAGATACCACTCAGAACTCTAGGAAACAAAGGAGCATGTGAATAAAACAGCTGCAAACCTACTGCAGGTATTGCTAACACTCTTATCATTGCAGAGCAGAGATCATTCCACCTACTCAGAGGGAGTGGGATCTTCCCAACTTTGGGAAAAATCCTGAAGGGCAATCCACGATGTGCAGTGAAAGCAGCCCACGTGCTTTCAGAGCTAGCCAAAAACGGTAAGTGGTGTTCCAATGTTACTACGAGGCAGCTTACAGCCACTAGTTTCATGTTTTCACTCTTGAATTTTGTTTCACTGCTACCAGCTATTGCTATTGTAATTGTTTTATACCTAAATGGCAAAAGCCTGGAATTCCCTCTCTTTTATCTATGCAGAGGAAATGAAGAAACCATGTATTGAGGCAGATTTGGTTCTAACACTGATACCTTTGCTGGAGAGCACAGATCAAGAGATGCTGCTCCATGCTGGGAGGGCCATTGGCCGTATCTGTTACGATAATCGTAAGTACCCACTGAAGAAAATCTGCTTTTCCCTGGCTCTAAGGCACTATTTTAAAAGGCATTGTAACCTGTAACTCATAATAACTTTATGAGACCTGAGCACATCATGCACTTCAGCCTCCAGTTAGCTATGACATTCACAGAGCTCACATTCACCTGGCTGAATGCACCCCAAGCACTGCCTGAACTCTGGGTTTTCCCCCTACATTTTTGACTTCAACATGGCACATCTCTGTCAGAACTGCTTTGAAATTAGAAGAGGAGCAGAGCCTCACATATATCTTAATCTTGCAGACTTGCCTTGGGTCCAAATCCTGAATGGCTTGGACTACTTCCAAAGTAATAAGAACATCTATAAAGCAAAGCACTCGTTTTAAAAGTGTCTTAGAAAAAAAACAGAGATAGAAAAAAAAACGGAGATATTTATCTATGCAAGGAATAGTCTTCTCTGAGGACCACCATTGCATGCAGGACATTTTTGTGCTCCAAATTGCCTGGACACCAGTTTGCTTTCTGGTCTCACAAGTTAAACTATTTTCATTTACTTGCCCAAAACAGTTTAAGATTTTTTTATCTTTAACTCCCAGACTGACCAAAACATTTACTGTATACTGAAAGTAACATGGACATTTTCACCCAGTATCTTGTATCCATTACCCTCTGCCTTCAACCTATCTTGTCTAGTCCTTCTAGTGTGGATCTGCACAACTTTCCAAGTAAAGTTGTGGGTTTGCCTCTTCCACTGTTCTTATGAAATCCAAGCATGACAGGTATCTGGTATAGATTTCACTAAGCTCCCTGTGAGTTACGTGTATTCGCCAGGGAATGACACAATAGTTCAAAAAAGCTTTTCCCTACAATTACACTCCTGGCTCATGCAACTCCTGCACACAGCACTGCTGCAGCACATGGCCATCGTGCACATCTGCTTCCCTTCTGGCACAGCACAGATTTGCCAAGACAACTGTGACATGCTTTAACAAATCCTATTACTAACACAGCAATAAATGCATCAAAGAGAAGAAAAGCTAACTTCACCAATTCCCTGTCTGAATTCCAAGTGCCTATGCCACAGTTGCACCAGTCCCTTCCTGGTGTCTGCCATGCACTCTGCCAGCCAGCCCAGCTCTCAGCAAGACACTGCTGCAAAAGCTGTGCCATCCTGCTGTTAAGCAACCATCACTGTCCAAATCTGTATCCTACAGTTCTCTCTTGACACTCTCAAAATCATTTCAGATATTAAGCTTTCATTCATTACAAGACAAACGACGAAAAGAAAGAAAACAGTTATCAGGGTTTTCCTCAGCAAGCACATGTGGATGAGAGAGTGGCTTAATACCTTAAGTCAAAGCTGAACCAGGAGGTTTAGCAAAAATCTGTTCCAAGCTTGCATTTCTTCTACACATATTAGCCTGGAGCCACCACACAAAAGCTTTACAAATTCTGAGAGTGTGAGAAAGGACCAGACTACCTTGCTGCTAAGCATCTCAGTGGGGGCCTTTCCACTGATTTAATCACCTTTAACACCCATGCTTCACTGATCAGGCTGCCTTCAGGAAGAGCTGGTGAAGGTTGGAGTAATCCCATCACTGGTCCGAATATTAACTGACTATGCAGAGAGTGAACCACTTGTCCACGTTTCTCTACTGGCCTTGTACAACCTGGCAGACCTTGGTAAGTAAGGTGTTTTTTAAAAGTTTTTTAAAGTTTTTCCACCTTAGAGCAAAATATCATCTACACACTGTCACTGCCTTTCTATGCCCACAGGTTTGTGGGCTCTGTTTGTGTTCTCCTTTGTTTCTGGGGTGGTGTAGGGGTTGTGTTTGGGCTTTGTTTTAAAAACACTACAAATACCTAATCAAGAACTGGCCGCAGTATCTGGAGAAATAACTACTCTTCTATGAAGCACCAGCAATTACTTACATTACATTAAAACAATCAAGTTTTAACAGCCAGATTTTGACCCCAAATGAAGAGATAGCATAACTTCATATGATAAATTGATAGTTTCAACTACTTCAGATTTGGTACGTTAAAAACTTGTTTATTAAAACTTCATTTCTATTTAATAATTAAGTTTCTATACCTTCTTGAAACAGCTTCCATTTTCATTTACACAATTTTCAAAGCAAAAGTATCTCCACTAATTTAAAATATATTTGTCCTACTTCACACAAGTTGTGAGTAGTAATGGAAGAAAAAGACCAAGTACCAAATTATTAGCACTGTCTATATATGGTCTGGCTAAAATTTGATCTACTGCTTCCTGCATTTAGGGGGAGATGCAAGAAAGGGGACATGATAGCACAATGTCACATTATTCTTTAAGGAGGTCTGTCTTTATTATATCTGCTATATTATTTAATACCATATTCAACTGAAATGCATTCTATTGAAAACAGTGGCAAGCTTTGCTAACATACACCTTGCAAATGTTTAGGATCCCAGCAAGACTAGAAGCACTAATCAAGGCAAAAAATACACTGCCTCAGCAAACTGACATGTGCCAATTGTTATATTAAATAATCATACTACAGATGGACTTGTACAAGTCAGTGAAATTAAGCCAGGATTAATTTGACACCCGTAAGGTCTAGAGAAATCACAGAAAAACTGTTAAAGAACTTGGTGGGGGGAGAAGGGATAGAGTTCTGCTGTTTCAGTGCTGTCCAAAGAAACAGAAGAGTCTACAAGAATAGAAAAAGCATTCAAAAACAGTGTCTAATCACTTCAGATCATAGGGAGATATCTTAAACATTTAATCAAATAAAAATAATGCAAAATCCTGACTTTATCACATACACAGATTCAGCCAAGGAAGCTCTAAGCATGACAAAAGTCGCTGAACAGCTGGTGAAACAACTGAGGAGAGCAGAGAGCCATGAGAGGTTAGAAATTGTATTTGAGGTCCTGCAAGCACTTGCAGAAAATGGTAAGGCTCCTTTTGGTCTGGGTGGAACAAGGGGAGATTGGGTATCGTACTGTTTAAGCTCTGGGTTCCAAGTTTGCCATGGGATCCTAACAGATCCAGCATTCTAACAGAACCAGCAACTCTTTCAGGAGAAATAAGCCCCAAGAAATAGGAGATCCTGGCCCAAATAACACTTGAACAGGTGAGAGAGACAACAAAGGAAGGAGGGAGAGAGTACCACTCCACTGCATTTCAGTAGATCCAACAGACAGCAGGTTCAAACTTACTCTCCACAGTGGGTAAGTGGAAAGCAGCAACACGGATAATTTTTTAAATTTTAAAAATCAGAACAACCAGGTACCAGTTCAATCCCTGTTTGGGCCATTTACTTAAGAGTTGGACTTGCTGCTCCTTGTGGATCCCTTCCAGCTCAGAATATTCTGTGAATCTGTGAAGATGCATACTCTAAGCAGCAGTGCAACAAGCACTGGCACTGCTCTGCTGAAAATATCTAGGTATCTGACAAAGACTTTAAAGACATGAAAGCTCATGATTGGCAACACAAGAAATGTCAAAGACCAATGCAAAAAGCTTTGCTCGTTCTGCCTTGGTGTCATCCAGAAAGCTGGAGCTTTTACGCTTACAAACAAAACCAAAACAGTGACTGGACCTGAAAAATGACTGGCTAAAGTTCAAGGATTTAGCTTTCTCGTTTGAAATGCTTCCACAAAAAGCCAAGAAGCTTTTAATGTGCTTTTACTATGATCTCTACAGATGCCCTGAAAGTGCAGTTGGTGGATTCAGGTGTGCCAGAGGTGCTGTCTGAGATCCTGCTGAGGCTCCAAGGCAGTTCACAAGCTGAAGATACCTGCATTGTGAAGGCTGCATCAGATCTCATCGTCTCTCTGCTTCTTGGAGGTAAAAAAGGGGAATATTACAGGCCAGGTGCATAAAGAATCAACATCCAGAAGTCTCTTTAGCAGAGGAGTTACCATCTCTGTTGGTATATTTTACTTAATAGGGACCCATCCACAATCTCTTTTATCATCCTTGCAGGAATTCTTCTCAGGCATGGCACTTTTCATTTCTACAGCCTATAGCCCAGTGCTTGTACCTAACAGCAACTTAGTTTATAAGACTGCTATGCTGTATTTTGGGCAATACAGATCAAAAAAGTAAAATACCAAGAACTGGCCACTTACACTGAATCTCACTACTCTCAACCCAAAGTAATCAACAGCATAAAGGTCTTTAATTATTAACTTTAAGAACAAATTAAGTCACCACCAACTGACAGAACCGTTCAGTTTGGGGGCTAATTATAATCAGATATGAGTTATTCTCTTATTTCTCATAACACAAATAAGTACATACAGAAGATTTGTGCTAAGGGCTGTGGCATCATCTTGTAGAACAAGGACACTTGCACCACATCCAGACACTTGCTGTACCAAGAGAGAGGCAAGGCTTATTGCTAATTTTACAGGAGAAATAGTAAGGTTATTCTCTACCCTTCAAAGATGGAAAGCCACTGTTTGTGAGTGCAGAGAAAACCAACACTGTCAGATTTCACTACTCCCTGGTTCTGGAAGTTACTTTCTTTTCTGCAGACTAGAGACTTGGATGCTTTTCAGTTACAGATGCTAATGATACTAAAATAATTTGGGGGGCATAATTGTGAAGAAAGGGGTGATCAGGTATGCAAGCTTTTGCACTTTTCTTTTTCCTGAACCACACTTTATTAGAGGGAAGACTCTGGAAATACTTAATGGAAAATATATTTGTTAGAAATTCAAAACAAAACAAACAAACAGAAAAAAAACACAAAAACCCACAGAAAAGCCCCCAAACAACCAACAAAAAACCCAAACAAAAAACCCCACAGAGTTACTGCTGGTTTAGGTTTTAAATCCTTTTAGGAAGGGAGTGTTACTGAGACATCAGGGTGGGGGGGGAGGGAGAAATCTCAAGATAAGCCATTTTATCTTTCAATTCCTATTATAGAAAGCAATGGGCCTTTATACTCTGCAGAGAGAGAGTCTTATGAGCAGACTCCTGGAAAGCAGGCTGTGCTCAATCAGTCAGCAAAAGATCCCCACCACACTGCTTGTCCTTTCTCACTAACAGCTACTGTACTCGCTTCAAACTCAATTAACAAAATTGCTCAACCTTCTGCATTAAGAGGTGCTTAATTATTAGAAAACATTCCCTCACATCTGTCTGAATGTTGGTTTTTGTTTTTTTAAAGCAAGCTATCACCCCCACATCTCTTCACCTCCACCTCACAATCTCTCTGGACTCCCTTTCTTCCTTGTCTCATACCTTGTTCTGAATCAGCCATTGTGCATCATGGTCTGCAAAGGGCACACAAGTGCCCCCGGTGCCTTTAACTGGCTATTTCCAATTACTCACTGAATGCCTTGCTTTGTCACTCGCTCTTCTCCCCCCATCTTCCCCACAACAGCGTCAGATGTTTCATGTGGAAGAAGTGAATAACCCCTCTCATGCCTCAGTGTGTGCCACTGATGTATGCACAGCTTTTAATATGAGAGAAAAAAAAAAATCCTGCGGAAATCTGTTCTCAGCATCAAATGACTTCTAGGCAGTGAAAAGATGACAGACAGCTTTTGCAGCTATGAAAAGTGGCTGTTCCCATCAGACTTTAACTATGAGCCATTAAATTGAAAGTTCTGCTGCTATCCAAGCAAAAACTGCATAGGAGAGAAAAGCAATTTGGAGCTCTGTGACAATCAAAGCGAGGCAACCACTAATGGGCTCTGCCTATCTGCACTTTACTACATGAAGAAAAAAAAAAATGTTCTGACGTTTTTCAGTTTGAGAGGTGGGGGAAAGAGAGAAATTAAGTCCAATTAAGGTTAGTCTATATGAAGATCAAAATATTTTCCCAGTAGAATTTTATCAGACCAAAAGAGATGACCTATTTCTATGGAATCTGTTCCTAAAGAGGTCTGGGCAATTTTCCTCATATACTCTGATCTCCAAAGATTAGGACTAAGCACGAGAACTCTTGAAGAATGACTAGCAAAACCATCAGCTTTAGAGAATATAAGCATAAAATGGTATCAAATGGTTTTTGTGTGAGTAGAATTCTAACTATTTCACAGACTGACAGCTTTCTCATGAAAACATCCAATTATGTTTTACAAGCATTTGACAAATTCTTATCTAACATGTGTAAGAATACAGGGCAAGAACAGGCTACTAAGGGAAATGCTAAGATACGAAAAGAATAATAGGCACTTGTTCAAAAGATAACAGGAGTGTCTTATGACTTTGAGCTGGAAATAGCATCCAAACCAGCAAAGGTGCTAAAATTACTAGGGCCCTTTTTTACATGCTATACACACAAAAACTAGAAGTCTGTATGCCTCAGTCTGTAAATTCAGTTAGAACCATGAAAAGTAGTAAAGCTACTTTTGGCCAGACCATGTATTTACATGAGGTGTGTATAGTTCCATGGATAACTCTTTATTCCAGGTGAATATGTGGACTATTTAGTATTTTCCCTGTTTTGCCATTTTTAACAAACAGCTTTCACAAGGTAAGAGCACAGCAACAAGGAAATGTTCATGTGTGTCAGGCATATACTTCTTGAGGTATAATAAACTGCATAAAGCAAAATACAGGAAATTATTTTCCAAATGGCATCTTCAAACCCCTTTCTTCAGAAAGATGCCATCTGTGGCAAACAGTGTTTCCTTTTGCTCTTTAGACGAATTTTCTAATTTCCTAACAAGGTGAGCTAAGCAGCTTCTGAAAACAAAGCTGCCACCTGTACACAGCAAATTCTTAAAGACGAGGAGAGATCCAGATATGAACTTACAAAATACAGCAGAGCATTGCTGGGCAATGTGGTAGTTTTTTGGAATATACAAATCTGCTCTTTCACTGGGATTTAATAAACCAGCTCTCTCCAGGTCAACTCATGTTTTCCAAGCTTCATGTGAGTGCAATACAAATAGAGTTCTCATGTCAGAAAGTGGGTTTCTCAAAAGAGGTAAGAAAAACCTAGCTTTAATTCTTTCAAGGAGTAGTTAATGACAATTTATTTCATAGAAAACCAGTATAGAACTAGTAATCAGATTTACCATTGGTGGCTAAGATCCCTGGTTTCACAATAGTGTCTTAAATCAATAGAATAGCAAAATTAAAGGAGTGTTAAAGCTATCCTGGTGAGAAATGAAAAATGCCACTGGTATTTTACTACATGTATAGTAGAAAACATTTACACCTATAGTGGAAAATGCAGCAGCACTGAGGGGGAAAAAGGGGACTGGAGAACCTTTCGTTTTGAATTGACAGTGATTGTCCCTTGAAAGCTCTCTCAAACTAAGCTCCATTGCAATCTGTCTCAGCATCAGTTTACAGGTAGCTGATGCTCACTTCTCTCTAAAGAGCTGAAGCTTGCAAAAAACACTACAAAAGCTTGATCTTATCAAGGCATGAAAATAGTCAAGGCAAAGACTCCCCAAATTCTGAATTGGCATCATTCATTTCCATCACTGCGTTTCTTACCTCACTCACCTGCTTGGCTCTGCCCCTCTCTTCAGATGGCAACTGTCTGCGAATGTTCCAGCTGGGAGTCATTCACCAGCTCCTGGATCTTCTGGAGAAACACATCCAGAGCAGGGACACCTCTGTTCAACAGGCTGCCCTCAGTGCACTGCAGAACCTCGCTGTTCCAGGTACACAGTCTGAACACAACTGACTTACTGCCATTCTTTGTACAGATGGGTCACCTCTGCAGCTCTAAGTCAGAGCCCCTCGTGTTTTGAGGGGCAATTGACCTTTTACTTCTCCCCTGCAGGAACATATAGTTGAATAATTAATCAGGACTTCCTCATCTACCTAAAGAGTTTAAATACAATAAAGTGTAATCTCATTACCAGCTGCTGAAATAGTTTCATACTAATAGCACACAGCAGCTCAAGACAAAAAAATCAGAACAGGGCTCATAGCTTAAAATACAGAGTATGGGGTGGAGACATCTGGTAGGGATGTCAAACTTTCTCTTCTACAAAGCTAATATTCATTCATATTACACAGAACCAGTAAATTTTAATGTTCTTTGAAGCTGCATTTTAAAAAGCTCAACCAATTATAAAATATCAATATAGAGCATTTTGATTATGTGTTCCGTTCAAGTCTATTGCAAACCATTTTAGATGTTTCCAAGTGTGTGGACACTTAAAATGCTATTCCTACAATGAACTTTTCCTCATTAATTAAAAAAAAATCTGTAATATTCGTTAGATATTCTCTAACAGAAATACAACACTTCTAGAAACACAAACTCCATCACTTTCAACAATATAACCTGTGACCTGAAAAAGAAAAATAAAAGACACTGAGTGGAAATCCATAAACATGAATTACATATGGGTCAACACTTGGAAATAGACACAGAAGAACTCTTCAATTCAAGTATTGATCTTAAAAATGAACAGATGCTTATGAAAAATTGAAAAAGTCATTATGATCTAGTAAAAGGAGTCAGTCTGTGCCACGGAAAAACAAGGACATTAGGAACAAGTTACTTAATAGGGTGTGCTTCTCAATTTGCCCAATAAAAGGATGAAGGGATATAACAGTTATCTCCCTCACTTCACTGTCCAATCTTCCTCACCACTCCCCCAAAAATATATGCAGAAGATAGGAAAAAATTGCTCTGGAGGAAGCAGCTTTTGATAGCACAGTTAAGCAGTATTAAGACTCCTTCCAGACAAGCTTCTGGTTATTACAAGGGATTTCCACTGGAGCAAAGACATAAAAATGAGGAGAGGAAAGCACAGAAACAAAGGCATGAACAACAGGGGATTAGCAAGCTCAAATACAAAAAGAAAATCCATTTTCAATAAATATGACTGAGTAAATCACTTCTGCCCCCCAGTTCAGTGAAGATGAGCTAGCACAGAACAGGCTTCCTCATGTGACTGGGCAAGTCGGTGGATAATTTATTAAAACTAGAAAAGGGAAGAGAAACAACAATGCTGTATTTTATGTACTTGGTTCTGGGCAAGGCTAAGATCAAAAGTAACCAAAACTATCTAAAAGCAGTTCTTATGAAATTTTTAGCCCAAAAGAGAAGTCTAAACAACCAGGCAGTCCTGACTTAATTTCTGAGCCCTCTAACAAGTTGGACTTTTCACTAGAAGCCTAACACAGCACACAATTCACAACAGTTATGTCACATCTACATTTTCAGATGTTTGTGCCATTACTGAGCCTCACACCAGTGTCTCTTGTCCATTTTGCAGTTGTCAGCAAGGTTCAGATGCTGGAGGAAGGCATTGCAGAGCGGATCGAGGCGCTCCTGAGGTCAGAGAGCCCTCCTGTGCAGTTCAGACTGCTCGGAACTCTACGCACGTTAGCAGATGGTCAAGGTAGGCACCTGCCAGCATTCCCTGAGATCAGCTGTGAGCTCCCCTCCCCCTCCCCCTGCAAAACCACGGCCTGAGTGTCCTGCTAACCCAATTCCACTCCATCTGGAGAGCTTCCAGCAGAGATTATTGCCAGAGGCTCATGCTTTCCAGACTGCCTCAGTCAGCCTCAGAGGTAGTTGAGTAACAAACCACGTGGAACAGATCCATAGCAGTCAGTGAGAATGGGCAAAGGCCTAAAAACATGTTTTTTACCAGAGATACAGCATCAAGGCACGAATATGATGAAAAAGAGCCAGGTTTTAGTGTCAAATCACAGGACAGCAAATCAATAAAGAACTAGAGAACATAAAAGAAATAAAGGGAGCTGGTATGCAGCAAGGCAGGAGAAATTAATTTCTACCAGTCTTCCTATACACGGTGCCAGTTTTATCTTGCTCATGTGGCTCAAATGTTGAATTTACTTTGCATGTTAATGTATTGGATTATCTACTTGCACTTAATTCAGTTTAACACAGAGGGGGTATGCAAAAGCAACAATAATCATTCCGTGCACATCATTGCATTTTGAGAAACACACACAATGTTGGAATTACATTAAGATATACTTCAATCTTAATTTATCCTTAGGCTTACTTAGCCCTTAGCAGACCATGGCACAACAAGCAGCATTGTGCAGTTTGGTACTGTCTTTCACATTGCCAGAGCAGCTGCTTTGGAGCGCTAATCAGTAGTGATTCCTTGATATGCAGGAATAACATAAGTTAAAACCAGAATAGTTATGATCATTTTGTGATGGGAAGTGCTAATTGACATAGGACAATTACAGACATCACTTCGTTAGTTATAGAGTTATAAAACCTCACTCTGCTACATTGCATGCTGCACTCCATTGCAACACTGCAGACACCACTTATTATGAGAACTCTTTGCATTTTTTATCAAATTAACACGCATGATAGAAAATTTAGATCTAGTCCTTACACTAATTTGCACTACTGCCAGTCCAGTGAAAAGCTGCTTTCACTTACATTTTACCGTGGTAGGAAATGAACATTATAAGATACATAGAAACCTACCATCTTCTTGTTCTGAGGCTTTGAAGAAATCATTTTAAGGTCATTTCTCCAAAGTTATCTCTCAATTATGACAGGGCACTTAACACTTAAAATTGAGACATCACAGTAACATAGATCTAAATTATCAAGCACAAAATTATCTTTTTAAATTTTATTTACCAGCCCTAATACAAAGTTGAAATTTGGCACAAGGTACAAGTTCTGAATCTGAAAAAATATAATCATCAAAATGCAAAGTAGAATAAAATATGTAGGAGACTCAAAGTTTATCCATTCCCACCTATGAACACACAATTCTCCCACTTTTAATTACCTTCTATTCTGTTTACCCATGAGCTAATGTTGCCCTTAATTAACTCAGCCTGAAACTCTTATGAACATACATCAACTAAGAAGTCCATGCTAAATTAGGTAATTTCTTATTTAGTATAAACTCATTACTCTGACTATCAACAGGCATGCTGAGGCTTACAGACTAGGAGAGGCAGGTTTCTTGCTAACCACAGAAAACTGCAGGCAGATCTGTCAGCTTCATTACTCTAGAGAGATGTTTAACTCCTGGTTCTTCCACCACTGGGCTTCAGAGGAGCAGAATAATTTGTGCACTTCAGTAGCCAAAGGACTTTCATCACAACTGAAAGTTCAATCTTATTAAATGACAAATTTGAATAAATTGTAAGTTAAAAGGTCTTCCTGTTAAGAATAAGTAAATGGGTTTTATCTCAAAGAGCTCTACTGCCTGTCAAACTGAGTAAAGAACCTGCCTTTGCAACAAATCTCTCAAACTGGTTCCATCCTCTAGCTTCTTACTTCAACTTTCTGTACTAAACTGGATTACTGTGATCTCTGCAGACCAATGAGGAACATCTGACTAGAAACAAGAGTCTTGTGTTACAGGAGATAACATGCAGGGAGCTGTGCAATGCGCAGTAACTATTACCTCAAAAACAAAGTATGTCAGATAGGCTATAAGCTTCCAGATGCCTTGTGGGATTTTGACCTGTGGATTGTTCCTTAGCATACTGAACAAGCTAAAAAGCAAGTGTGTGTACTTCCCCACCTCCCTCCCCCAAAACAGAGTATAGGCTGACTTACAGCTTCTGGAAAATATCCAGAGCAATCGTGGTTCATTGACACTGACCTTCTGGTGCATGCTCCATCTGATTCTTCCAGCATATCTCAAAAGAAATGCAATGAACAGGTAAAGGAACAGGAGCAGGGTGATGCCTCTATCAAACCTATCCTTTCTGTTACAGATGTTAACATAATTAGCATTCCACTACCTAGGAAAAGTTATCTACTGAAGTTTTTTCAAATGTCAACCACAGACACTAATATTTCTAGCAAGTCTTGAGATAGGGTTCCTGAAACACAGGAGAACGCAAATTAAAAGGCTCTTCCACACTAAGGGTAATTTCTGGTAATGCCTTATACATGGTTCAACACACATTCTTAAGACTCAGGTCATCCAATTACTGATATGCTGCCATTCTGTACTAAGACTCAGCTTCCTACACTACCAACAGTAATGAGTTAGCACTGAAACAGCACAAACAGGCTCCCAAGAGCCCACAATTACATCTGTGCAGGGCTCAAAGTGCAAGGGCCAAAAGCCAAGTGGGAAAGGTATGGGCCTCCTCAAGTATCGCAGCTCCTTTAAAAGGATAGGTCTATTGAAGCAGCTTATTTTGTCCTTCCCCTGCACGATTCCCTTGGTAAGTTTCCTTTGGTAAATATTTCTAAGATCTTTTAAAAGTTCAATGCTTCAATTAGAGTTCTTGAAGGTTGCTGAGCACAGGTCCACAGCCCCAGTTTCTTCTACACCCACATTCCTGTGACAGACAGACTGAGGGGTCTGATTTTGAATGCCTCTGGGTGATGCTCGTCTCTTCAGCTGATGCAGCTGAAATCCTGGGCCAAGACCCCCAGCTGCTCAGCAGGCTGGTGCAGTGGTGCAGCGCGAGTGACCACAGCGGCATTGGCGGAGAGGCAAACCGGCTGCTGGCATCCATCCTGCACCACAACCGCTCCCAGGTACGAGAACCACTGCTCCAATAGATTTCCACCTCACCCTTCTCAAATATCTTTAAAGCTTGTAGACAGAGCTAGGGATTAAACAGCACATACAGATTATCAGTGAAAACCATGCAGGTGCACAGTGAAAATCTCTCTGGTCTACCTCAATACCAGTAAGGGGACCTGTGCGCTCCGTAAGCACAGACACCTCACAGAAATGAGCACCACGGTCACTTACTGTCACTTGTCAACACTCACCCTGCTTGAGTAAGGCTTGACAAATGGTAAGCAGGTTAAGCTTTTCTATGGCCACAAAAGTGTTTCAAATTTCAAATTAAAATGGTAAAAATAACCCAGAGCTGTCCTAAACGTCAGTCCTCTGGAAGCTCCAAAGAACCCACTTGTCCATGATGGACGAAATCTGGCATGATCTTTATGTGCTGGCATTTTTGAACAGGCTTCTGATTTATAAAAACTGCTATTACACACAGGCATCCCAACCATGCTTTACTATGGGGTAGTGACTAAAAAAATAGATACTCTCTGTACAGGCTTTGATAAAGCAAAACTAATCCTTGCTACTTTGATGGCTTGAAATGAAAGAGTGGAATAAGGACTAATTGAAGTAAGACAAAATATGTATATATCTTACAGATATGCAACTATAGTTAATTCCAAGTATTAATATTCCAGGTATATTAGAGCAGCCCTAAGCAGACATGTATGATCAGTGCCAAAAGCAATGTCAGCTCTAGTCTTTGAGTATTGTCAGTTTGCACTGCAGCAGACAAATAATTTCCCTCTATTCAGAAGCTGAAGAGTCCAATCTCATCTCCCTCTTCATTCTACTGTATTCCTACATCAGATTTCCATCTGTTTCACCTTTGCTTTCACAGGAAGTGGTCAAAGCCATCCAGGCAGCACAAGGAGTGAAGCATCTGGTTTCCATGACAACAAGTGAACATGCTGCCATGCAGAATGAGGCTCTGAACGCCTTGGCAATAGCATCTACCATCGATCTAGGTATCTTCCTCATAAAATCATTTACCTGTGAAAGATCCTCAATTATTAAGAAACATTGTCATGCTGTTAATTCTAGGTAACATGTATGAAAAAGCACGTTTCTTGTCTAGATTTAGCTCTTCAGCATGAAATAAAGGTTGTCACCATTCAAACAATAAAATCAATAGGCTTTGGGAATGGCCTGAAGTATTTTTTTAACTTAGGATAGAGTCAAATTATCATGCTGTGTGGACAAGTACTATTTGAATAGCAAAATATGATGCTAGAAGCCTACACAAAAAAATAAAAAGGGAAAGTGAAGGTGATGGAAATTAAAAAAAGATGATAAAGGCTAAATGAAAGACAAATTATATACTCAAATGGTCAATGAAAACTATAAGTAGCAGAAATAATCTTCAGACAGACATGAGGACAAAATAAAGCAGAAGCATAAATAAAACGGCATTGTAGAAGCTGCAAATGAAGCAAGTGAGAAAACTGTAATGATTCAAACTACATTTTCTGAGCTAATTTTCAGAGTTATGTACAAGTTTTTTCAGATTTTTCCTGTATAACTTGAAAATAGGTCTCAATTTCTTACAATAGAGAGACACCAAAGAAATCTATGTACATCAATAGGTAAATTAAAAAGAAAAATAAATTTGAAGTTTCTAATTTCCTATATCAACACATAAGACTGAAAAGCCCATTTTACTGCTTGTCTACCATTAAAACTCTCAAACTCATTTGGGCAGCTAATGGGAATCAACATTTCTAGCATGAACACTGCAGGTTTTAATTTACTATGAGGTTAACTATAATACAGTCAATAGTAGACTGGTCCTGTCTTCAAGAATAAATTTTGTAAAGAAATTCTGTACAGGAAAGAGCACAGAAATACTTCAGTGCAGAAGACAGATGCTCAAGACATCCCTGTAGAGCCAGTTTGAAATGAAACTATTCCAGAGGTTTTGGTTTGTTTTTTTTTTTAAAGCAAGCATATTCACTTTATAATTTCTGTTCAGATAACAGCTCAGTGTTACTACTTCTTTGCTTATGCCTTCAGAAACCCTTGAAGAATCTTTTAAGGAATCACAGCTAGTTCAAAGCTTACACAAACTTCTACGAGATGATAATACAAGTCCTGAGGTGAAATACAATTCAATGGGCCTTCTGTGCAGACTTCTTAATTCAGGTAACTTCATTTTAAGTTGTCTGTGATGGTAGGATGAATATTTGTGATGAAGACAAGTGGTTTCTGTTACCCAAATATGCTGCCTGCAATGCTCCAGTGAATGAATAAAGGATATTAGAGGTTCATTCTGTATTGATCACCAAAAATCATACTCAAGTAGTTTCCTTCTCTATGAAAAGCTGTCTAAACCATCAGTTGAATAAAATAAAAGAGAAAGGAAAGCTTTATTTCAGTGAGTCAGTGGCATAACACACTGTCCCAAAATAGCAAAATTAGAGTCTTGGAGTAAAGGCATCTTTGTCCAACTTCACCATGCACCAATGCCTGGCAGTCCCAGAGCATTTCTGTGTCCAAAGAAACAGTCTGTACCATGCTCTAAAGCAGGCATGCATTTGTTCTGCCTGGGCTGTGAGCAAACCAGAAGTTGAGATAAAGCAGCCATTTTAGCTGCCTTCACACAGTGACTTTCAGTAAAGCATGTGAAGGGCACAATTTCAGCTTCACTCCATTGTCAGGGAAGACTTAAAATACTTCAAGCAGGATGGGACTATGCTGGATGTGTAGCACTACAGGAAAACAAGCACCTTGAAACCAGGAGTCCAAAAGACCTTGTGGCAGTTTCTCACATCTTAACACAAAAATTACATAAATTGAAAATAATTATTGTACTTAGGCAAGGATAGATCACAAAGTGAGCTGCCTTTCAAATCCTGGAACCACCCTGTACTGACAGACAAGCTGGATTTTGCAATATACTCTATTTTATCCCTATAGCCACACAGATATTGGAATAGGGATAAAGAACTTCCAGCTTCAGTGCTACTATGAAATATTGACGTAATAGATACGATCTATAAAGCTTTTTCCCAGAGATGTATATACTTAGCACTTTATAGACTAACCATAAGGCTAAGAGTCTTACTAATATGGAATGGTAGCAAAAAGCATACAGGCAAAAATGCTAGAAATTGTCCTGTATTAGAATTTCAGTTCGCTTTTTTTCTGTCAGTCAGTTCTTGGAATCCAAGCAGGACAAAAAAGCCTTAATCTGTCCAATACTTCCAATGGCAGAAAGGATATCTCTTGGGAGAAATGTTTTAATTGAAGCAGCTTATTATGAACAGCAAATACTCCAAACTTCTATGTTACAATAATTGTTGGGAGCCATTATGCCATGACAGGTAACTAAAAGTCATCCTTTCATCTCCCATACAGGGGATCTGAGACAAGAAATAGAAGAGGACAAGATCAAAGACACCCTTGAGCGACTCTGCAGTCACAGCAATGCAAATGTGGTCAAGGAAGCCATCATAACATTACAGGTTTTGAGAGGAGAGACACCCCACTAACCTCCCTTCTCCCACATGGCAAGCCAGCACTGCTGCTGAGGCAGACACCACCAGCTTGGCAAGCCTTGCATTTGCCCTCCTGCTGCACAACCAGCACTGCTGAAACCCAGGTGCAGCTCCTGCTTGGAAAGCTGTGTATAAAAAACCCCTCATTAGCACACCTCTTTGGCCTGATATTTGCACCACTGCTGCTCTCCACTGAGCAACACACAGCAGCAGGAAAAAGTCCTGTCAAGCAAATGGTGTTAAGAAACATCACATGAGAAACATCAGGCAATGACCACTCATTAGATATTTTTCAGCTGCTTGGTTTTGTGAGATTAGGATACACACTCACAATTTTTCTTGTATCACTGGGACTTTTAAATAATTATATCAAAGTCTTAAGCTTTTATCATGCAACCTGAAACATGAGTTAGATGAAAGCTGTAGCTTAAACAATGCAAAGGCCTAACTGGCATTAATTCAACATCTGCACATTTGTGAATCACACTGAGTCCAACTGTTGGGTGAACATGTTAAAACCAAAACTATCTTTAAGCTATCTCCCCCTTCAATCTCCAATTTTAAAGCCTGTCTCTGGAACTGTACCTGCTCCTGTCACAAGTTGTATTCCTAAACACTTGAGGCTACAGTCTGGTCCTGATTTCAGAGTTGCACCTACTGGAATGAGACCCTGCAGAAGCAAAGTTTACAAGAAACCACAGTCAGTGAACATGCAGTGCTTGGACGAGACACAGAAATAAAGCTGGTCAAATTACAACTGGGCAGGGGTGAGGATGTGAAGCCAGATGTGAAGCTTCCCATTATCACTCATAAGAGAACCAGGGTTTGTTCTTAGATAATGGAAGAAAAGAAAAGTCATGCTGTCCAGACCTAGGAAATCAAATTCAAAACCATGGAGTGGTAGAGGCTGAAAGGCTTGGGAGCAATTACTTTTTTTTTAGCCAACAGAAAAGCTATTGAGAAAAAAAATAAACAAGCACTGATCTTCAGAAACCTATTATAAAGCAGACTGTATTTAGAAGTCAGTAAGGCCTCATGTTCTCAATTTGAGAACAACTGGCTTATGTCTGCAAACAAACATGCCAACTTAGTTCCTGCAAAAGCTTTCCCAGCTGCAAAAACCAGTAACGCTACTTAGCCCACTACACTCATCACCAAATATCACTCTCAGGAGTAGTCTTGAGAAAGGGAATTTCATAAAAACACCACAGAGAACTGTCATTTGTTGAGTAACACACAAAACAAGTTCTGACCACATAATAAGAGAAAAGAAAAACAGCACTTTTAACTTTTTTTGATGTCCAGAGATTTCATAGTTACTCTACACCATTCTGCAGCTCTTCACTTGTTCATGGCTTTCCATTAACAATGCAGAGAAAAGCATTAGTCTTATCTATTATTCAACAGCCCAAACTTGAAAGAAAAAATATCAAGTATAAGTTTCAGCAAAAGACAATACAATACCCTTGGACCTTCACCATTTCTGAATTATCCACACGCTGCAATTTCAGTAGCCAGTCTAAACCTTTGAGACTGAAATAGTAATGACTGGAAGCAACAAATCTCAGGAATCAAACTCCAGGAGTAGAAAATATTAAGTTTTATTTAATCAAATTTAAGGCTTGAGAAAAAAAATATATTGAAAGTCACTCAGGAAAGCCATCTCAGAAGAGGAGACAGGAGCTCCTCTTCCAGTGGCTGAACAATATTCAAGCTTCATGACAATGCACAGGCAGTAAGGGGAATAAAGAGGGAAAGATGGAATGGGGAGACAAAACCCAAGGCAATTCTACACATAAATCAACGGCCACATTGAGCCCCACGGCCTGGAAGCACAATTCTGTCCACATGGCACTGCAAGAGGTCACCAAAGCTAAAGACCTCTTGGGAAGAAACATTCAGGTTTTCACGAGGCAACCCAAGGTCCTTTGGTCACTGCACTTTTCTCAGTGCTTGTGTTCATCCTCCTCTTCATGTACAGGGAAACTGTGTCCACGTGCAGTTAGATCAATAAAAACAGAGGCAGCTGCTCTGTCAAACAGACTGACAGATACATACATTGCTTAACGGAAATAAACTGTGCTCATTTCTGAGAAATAGAAGTGATCACATTGAAGTTTGCTTTTCTCAGTCCAGTTCTTCAAGTCTGACCTCATTTGACATCTTCATGAAAACCTTGGTTCCACTGTAGTGTTTGTGAAGTTGTTCCAAACACAACCACTGAAATCTCAGCATCAGCAATGTATCAGACCTCTCTGTGAGATCACTGAATTACTTTTCCTTTGAGGCTTTAGAGGCAGGCTCACACCCAGCTGCTTTTGCTGACAAGACTTTTTTTAGACCATAACCTAAACCTTTAGCCATTAAGTCACTGCAGGTCCACAGAGAAGGTGCTAAATAAATCTAAGTAGAAAGTATTCCCATTACAAGTCTAAAATTACACTAGCCATGTATGGGTGTCCTTCAGAACATACAGGGGAAAAACAATCTAGAGTCCCAGAATTTAAAAGATTATAATGAATAAGCACAGAGAAGTTTATCCACAGTGGCGAAAAAGAAAAATCACTCCATGAACTTAAAGATCCTCAAATAAATTGAAATTCTCTCAAATTCAGTTCCAAGTAACTGAAACACTGATACAAAGGCTGGTGCTAATATGGCCAAAGCCATTAAGAACAATCTGTGGAAAGACAATACTTCAATTAAATTCTGGTTTGCATACAAACAGTACTTAAAAAAGTATTAATTGGTCTTCAGGTAACTTGGCAAGATTTGCAGACCGTGGAATCCTAATCTGTAATGCTGGCTCCTGTCAGCAGCTAATTTCAGTGCATGAACTTCACAGCCATCTTTGACACCAGAATGATTTCCACCAAACTGCTGGAATTCCTCCCTAGCATTAGGAGTTGGCTGTGTCAAAAACTGGCAAAGGGAAATGTACTCCCTAGCTGGCGTTTCCAATGCAATGTTTTATGACTAAGAAGTTCCAAATAGGAAGCATCCCTCTCCAATTTTACATATATCAGATTATCATATAACCTTAACCAAATAAGGTGGTTGGCGAGGTGTTGCAAAGTTTCAAGCACCAGAATTTAAAGCAAAGTTTGCTGGGCACTGCTCTGCTGCTTGCCAAGTCACAGCACAATCACACATTTCTGGCTGCTCCTCATGGATCAGATTCAACAAATAAGTAATACAGACCTCAAATTCATGGCTTTACAGAAGAAATGCCTCTTGCTCTCCCCTCAGTGATCTGCTGCTATTGTTTTCTTGTGGTATACCAAAGTTTAAGAAGTCACAGTGCACTTCTAGCCTTTTATTTCCAGGTCTTCAGATGAGTTAATAGCAGGCTATTCTCTGCTACTGTAAGGCAATCAGCCATCCTTAGACAAGCTTCCTTTTCCTGTTGTGTCTCAATCACCAGCCAGAAAAAGAATTATGAAAGCTGAAGTACACGAGCACTGTCTGAAGTGCTTCACAGCTAGAAGGATGTCTGGACAATCAACCAGACACAAAGATTCTTACTGTTGATCAAATTTTGCCAGTGAAATGTTTGTTAATACATGCATAATAGAAAAAAAGGACATAATATATTTAAAAGTCTGGCTTCCAAAGAAAGCCATATACCTTAGAAATACAAGTATTAAATCCTTCAGGCACACTATGCATAGTAAAATATCATTATAAAAATAGATACTTTTCTAAAATTTACACAGTGTTAGGCAGTGTAAATGAACCTGCTCTCCCTGAAAAACCTGGTGTCACCGGAAGCAGTAAACGATGTTAGTTATATGGCCCACAGTAAAACTGACAGCTACAGCTACCTCCAAGAACTTTTCAGCCACATGCTTTTACCTTACAGCTAAGGATACAACACCAAAGTCTTCCAGAAGAGACTGGAACTCCTACTGAACTACAGATCCATCTACTAACCCCCACAAAGGGAGGACTGGAAGAAGAGTATATTTTTCTCTCGATTAAAATAAAAACTCTGACATAAGGACTAGCTCAGCTTCATGCAGAAAATGACTGAAGAAAGCATTCTGGTTCACTGTATTTTGATTCACATTTGAACCACAAACCAGGCAGAACTGATGGCTCAATAGCTTTATACAAGACTTAAAAATTCGACAACTCAATCTTTTGCTAAATCTGTACGTCCTTATTTAAAAACATATTTCAGTAGGGATTAACACTGAATTTTTAAGTCTTTCATCAGTCCTGGTAGTGGCAGTTAAGACTTGTGAAGATTGACATAGCAGTTGTGAGAGAAAGTAGAGGAATAACAAAAGCCATCAACAGCTAGCACAGCATGCTTGCTACCTACTGAAACAAGCTGCATTCTGAAGTGTCTGCAGACAGCACTTTGTAAAGATATTACTGATCATTGAAAGGATAAGCATTTTTAAAGAGGTTTTTCTTCTATAAATAAAGAATATTTATGTTTTTCTCAGACAGGAAACAGCATCAGGGCTTTACACCCTCTTGCCTGAAATGGAAATTTATAAGACTTAATGCTACAGATAGATTTTTCCCACCCTGGGAACTGGCTTGCATTTTTCAAAACAGCGTGGGGTTTGCACAACCTAAAATCAATTAAAGATCTAGACAATTTGCGATTTTTTTTTCCCCGATTTCCAATTATGGTTGCTGGGTATGTTGCCAAAAATGACTGGATAAGTCTGCTGTAGAGATTAACATGATTGCAAGATTCTGAAGAAATCAGTATGCAACATTTGAAAAGATTACATTTTAAGACAGATGACAGGAGTGAAGACAGAACAAACTTCATAGCAACCCTTCAAGGAAAGGGTTTACAGCAGTTTCATGTCTCCCTGCTACAGTCTTTAAAATCTGTTCTGCTGATGTCTTGGAAATTCCATTTCTTCCTCAGAGATCAATGCTGGTGCACTGAGTTATCTTGTTGGAAAAAAGGTAGACAGCATGTGTTTGGCGATTGTTGTTTTGTTTTTTTTGTAACAGCTTCTAACAAAAAGCATGAGCCGGTAAAAAAAAAAATCCACATAAGGCTTTTTAACAACAGGAGTATTTCATGGTCTGTGCATTTCTTCTGCCTTGGTGTCCAATCAATAATCTTAACATATACTGTCTTGCAACATGCGTCTGCTTTCATATTCAGAAGGCATTACTTGCCTTTACAGCTTCAATATCAGAAATCAATGTCCTGGCTAGGAAAATCCCAAAAATCTAAAAAGATAAAAAAAATACCATTTGTGAGATAAAATACTTGTAATGTACCAGTCTGCAAGATGGTTTTTTGCAGGTTCAGATATCGTTTCATAGACAGGATCATCCACAAAAGCATAGCTATTACTAAAAAGTAATAAAGGCAATAGAATCCTGCAGGTAATAAAACTCAAGAGAAAGATGCTTTCATGTAAAACTTCAGCAGCATTCAAAATAATAAGCTTCCAGATGCCTCAGAGCTAGAAGAAATCCACTTAACCAAGTTTGAGTGTCATAAACTCCCATGCTTACCTACTGCTAAAGCTACGAAGCAGACACTTGCATTCATTCCACAATTTTGAATAACAACCCAGTCAGTTTTCAGATAAATTTTTTAAAATACAGACAGAATGTACAACTACCTGTATTAAAATGAAATTCTGGTCACAGTAGTCCCAGATTATTCAGAGACATTTCAAATTTGGAATTTTAACATTCAGGTCAGTTCTCAGGGAAATCTTCCTTTACAAATTGAGGATAAATTCGTAACTCAGCAAATTTCCTGAAACATTCTTAGAAATAATATAAAACTGGGGTGAAGTTTTGGAAAGCTAAAATATTTTATTTAAATGTAGTTAGGTTACGTCTAATTCTCAGTCTCACTGTGAAACAGCTTAATGCACAAGACTGACCCAATTAGAAAATACCAATAACTGAAAGCGGTTTCACAGAGCCTCAGGACTTGAATAAAGAACAACATTGTCAAGTTATTGTCAATCAACACATTGCCAAAAGATTAAAACTTGACCATCTTCCTAGCAAGAGGTGCTGTTCTTAGCACAGCATTTCTCAAACCCATGGAAGCACTATCACCAGATGGTGATAAAAATATATCAAACCCTAAGCTACAGAGGGCAGTATTACCAGCGCTGCAGAAAGGTCTTTTGCTAGCACCCAGTACTCAACTATTGTCAACTACACGGAAAGTACTTGCTGTAGTAGATTTACCAGTTTATTATTTCCCACTGAAGTGAAGGAATTTCATAGCATAGAAATTAATGCAGTGCAAACAACTGCCACAATGAAAACAGGATCCACCTTGAAAGCAGCAATCTAACATGCTTAATTGAGAATTTCAGCACTCTTTGATGTACCAAGCACTGATGAGGTAACAGGAATCACAGCAATTCTTTCATCTGGTTCTGCTAACATCACATTTGCAACCTGTTCACCTGCTCTTACATCCCAACCTTTTTGAGCAGCATGCTATACCTACTTACAGCTGGCTGAGGCAACCTTAGTATGAAGGACAAGGTTGTGTGTCTTAGTCATTTCAGGTTTGTGATAGAAGGCTGGAGCTCAGATTTACTGGAGCAGACAGCAGATTCCCCCTCCTTCATGACATTGAAACACAAGGAATATTTTATATAATCATCATATATTACAATATATTACAAGTATCACACGCTATTATTACTGCACTGTATTTTTATAATAACTTTCACTGCTTTGAGCAACAGGTGTTTTCACACTAACTCCCCTTTACTATAATTGGAGCTTGTGCCATACTCTTCTTATACCTCAAAAATCCACATTCACAATACTTATTTCACCTCCGTCCATAACTCCTTTTACCTTCAGCAGGTATGTATCTGCAAATGTGACATTTTTCCCGAAGAATCATAACAATAACTACTGACCTGGAGCAGTGAGATAGCTATGAAGACACCTGCAACAATGTAGATATTTCGGGGTAACCAAGCTTCAAGTGCATGAATACATCCTTTGACAAAAATCTGATCATCCCATTGACTTTTGCTCTGAATGCAGAAATGAAAAATAAGAATATTACTTTTCTGCTCAAGTTTATTATAAGATCAATCACAATCTAGCTGAGCTAATGTTTTGTCACTTTCGCAGTAAGGTTTTTAATCTCACTTCAAAAATGCACATCTAAATCAGGGAATGTTAGACAAATAGTTGTATTTTCCTGAAAATCCTGTTATTAGAAACACTGTAGAATTAGCAGATACTAGATGGTCAAATTAACAGACAAGAGATCAGCAGAGTTAGACTATATTACAACTGATAATTGAAACACACACTTGAAATCCAAGTCCCACCCCTTTTTGAAACACACCTTTCCCCTCACCTGTTCCCACTTGTTTTCTCTACCCTTCCACAGTAGAAGCTTACTTTAAGCAAAGGACAATGTGTGCCTTGCTCTACCTGTAGTATGATGTAGCACAGCCATTTATTCCTAGAATTTTGAACTGACACATCTATCAGCAATCCCACCACTTCTACAGCTTTGTCTATGCAGGCACAGAACATGACAGACAGCACCTTACCTTCTTTCTGATATCATAACCACACTGTGTATTCACAACTTTTTGCTGCAAGGCAAAAGAGATTTTAAATAAACAAATCAATTTACTTCTACTCACTTCCGTTCACAGCAAGTTTTTCTATCTTTTATATTCATAAACGTACCAGAATTGTCAGAGCCAACCATTTTAAAAAGCATTTTTAGCAAAAACAAGCAAAGCCCTAGCAGAATACAAGAAAATTAATGACAAAACGAAGATATGTACTAGCAAGGTGATATCCTGCACCAGAAATCTCAGCTGCTTCTATCACTTGGCATTTAACATTTTAACATGAAAACTGCATTGCCAGCACACAAGGAAGACATCTGCATTTACAGAATGCATAGTAAGTTATACTGAAATATTAATAATAGAATCTCACATTAAAACAGATTTAAGCATCCTTTTGCCTCCTTAAATGCAGCACCAGAAAAACGTGCAGTTAAACAGTACTGCTCCAAACTAAACTAGAAAACAATTGCTGGGCAATCTGAACATGGAATATGTCCCTGACAAAGGCTTTCCTTGGATGATTCCCAGTACAATCAGAAGCCTACCAGGTATTAAATATAACTCACTAATGGCTCTGTCTCAGCACAAGGATTGCTGGATGGATTTTGAGCTGTAAGTACTCCAGCAATACCATAAAGCACTATACGTTAGCCCCTACCTCCACATGTTGGCATCTGCTCTAAGGCTCACCAAGTTCCACAAAGTTTAGTGAAGCAAATTAAACAATAAGCACCTAAACCTTGCCAAAACCAAGGATTGACTCAGAAGCTTTAAACTTCACACATGAGTACTTTACTAATTACTGACAAGCAAGCAGCAAATGGAGTTACTCCTGCCTGTCTGGCAGAGGGGTGGTGAAACATTCATTCCAACTGGAGCAAACACACTCAAACAGAGCTCTCAGCTCCTTACAAACCAGGAACAAAGGCCAGGGATACAAGGAAACAATACACTGGCAAAAAAAAAAAATGCCAGCCACGAGTGCTTCAGATCCAAACCACACTAAAATAGCTTTAATTCCCAGTGACAACACATTTTCAGCTAACAGGTTGCCACATTTGGACTCTAAAAAGAATACAACAAACACAAAAAAAGTTTGTCTGCACAAGAGTAATTTTTGGTGACTTAGGACACCTCAAAGCCCTTCAACACCTTATTCAGGAAGTACTTCCTGTCATAACTTCACAACCTCAGAGCAAAAACAAAGCCAGGAACCAACTTACAGCAGGATCAGGTATACAACAGGAAAAAGGAACTCCACACTTCTCACGACTTTTGCTTTCACTCTTGCAGTCAAAGTATATGTTAAAGTCCCAGTCTTCTGGACCTTGGGCACCACAGCAATGGTTCTGCAACAGAGAAATACATTCCAGAAGTCTGTTCAGTGGATAAATTATCTCTAAAGTAAATGTTTGCTTACAATCTTCACCATGCCTAAGTCTGTGCAGCATCAATGACAGCAGAGCAAAAAAAAAATTGAGTAGACACTAACAGGGCTCTGTGAAATCAAAGCAATACCTCTGGAATACTGCTCCTGGAAACACGTGTCAGCATGTCAAGTAAAATCAAGAATTATCACTTTAGATGTAATTGTCAGATAAAAACATTTTGCAATGGAGCTGATTGTAAGAGAAAGCTTTCTCCTAGGGAGCAAGGGAAAAGGGAGCCAAAAGAAAGGTGTAAGGCAGATGCATGCCTGAGAGAGCTTCCATAATGGACATCAGAACAAGCCTGGATCTCAGGATATCTTCCCTCCCTGCTGGTTTCAATACAGAAGGAAGAAAACCAACATATCTGTAACACCCTACTATTAGCTACAAAATATCATAATTCCATAAAAAAATGAAAACTTAAATCTATATTCTCCTAGAAGGCATCAAAGAAGTGACAGGATATGAACTTACAATTCTCTGTAGTGAATCAATGATGTTCTGGAGGTCAATGTCATCTCGGTAGGATTTAATGTTATTCTCAAAGAATTCTTTTACCCTGTCCCTCACCCAGTCTTGGAACAGGAAAGCCATAACTGCTACTGCCAACTCCAACAGGAATATAAACACAATTGTTCCACAGAACTGTAAAAAACAAAAGCCCTAAATTAGAAAATATAAATTCATTTTGAATGCATCCCTTTACCACCAGAAACAGACACACAATTGGGTTCAAGTTTTGATTCAGCACAGACATTGAACATAGGGAGAATACTAGGCAAAGAAATCCCCAAGAGGCACAGTTATTTTTGGTTTTGTCACCTGAACTTGACAGTAAAAAGTGCATCAGACACAGTCATTATGCACAGCAATGAAAATAGTAATAGATGAGAATCTGTAAAGCACAGGGCTGAAGAAGTCTTGATATTACCTCTTACATTGTTTCTAATTTTATAATTACTTTTTTTATTTTTTGTCCAGCTTAGCAGTTGTCAGATCTAAAGCAAAGAAGAAGCCTCAGTATAAAAACAACCATTTAAGAAATTTTACATCAGTCACTCAAGTCCCAAAGTTTTACCAACATGTACAAAAAACTTTAAAGTTTTTAAGGGATTTTGTTCCACTATACTATATTCTCTCAGTAATTCCTAACTGACTAAGCATGTTCCATAACATCACAACGTTAAATTCTGATATACCTACTATAACATCACTGCAGAGAAGAAAAAATTTAAAAAGGCAAGAACATGTTCCACAAAGAGAACAGATAAGCTGGAACCACTCCTGCTTTCACTACCATTACTCAGAGGTTTGTCAAGGCAGCAAGTTTACCATATACTTTGTCACAAACCAAATTCTATCATTAATTATCAGGGTTTGCTCTCAGTTCTTCATCATTTGCAGCTTTCACACATGTAACAATTCCCTCGTGTAACGATGTTACTTACAAACTTCAGCAGGCAGATGTTTTCTCTCAGTGCTCCCACACAACCAGCAAATCCCAAGGTAAACATCACTATTCCCACCACTAAGACAAGCACCACTGGGTCCAGACCATGAAGACCAGTCACCTTTGTCAGATCAGACAATACACCCTGAAAGAACAAACCAGAACAGAATGTGACCACTGCAAACATTCAGCATGCATTCCTTCTGGATGATTTCCACATGACTCCAAATGAACTGGTTGCAAACCTTTGAACTTGCCAACAGTAACGCCAACAAAAAAACTTGTTGTAAAATGGTCATTGACAATACCGATTTTCTTCACCCCAGCAGAGGAAGTATTAAAGTTATAGGTAGCAATTCTTTTAATAAATCAGTTTCTCAGATTATGTCCTCCTAGGTCTATTTGCCAAACAGAATTCCACAAGATGGTGCCAAATGCTCAATTCTATCACTGAACGTTCATTTAGTTTCAAGGCAAAAGAATTAATCTTTTATATCAACTTGAAATGCATTGATCAGAAGGGCACTCCAATATCATGGTCTAAAAAATAAGAAAATTTTCCTAATCCTAATTTTAAGCGGGAGAAAGGGAAAGACATTCTAAAGACAAAGCACCTTATGGATGACATTTTAAAAGAGGGAAAATCTCTCTTTGGTTTTCAAGGGAAGTAGATTTTTCCTCTCATTTTAGCTACAATCCTTCTAGTGCCAGTCTTACTAGTGCTCCTCCAAACTCTTTCAGAAATATAGAATTATAGTCTAAACAGTCCCCTTTCACACCAATAAAAATTCTTACACCAAAAGGAGTTATCTGTTCTCTATATTTGCAATTTGCCTAACAGACACTATTTTTTTTGTTAACAATTCAGAAACCACTTATCTCGACAATAATCTTTGCTATGAAGTCTGTCTGCCTGGATTGCTAAATCTATGTGAATGCAATGCTACAGTGAAAGCCTTCATTTTACTTTCTAGATTAGGTTTTTAAGTTATTACACCAGCTACTGTTAAAATTCCATCAAATACACATAACAGGATTCTCATGAAATGTGCAACAACAAGATGGAACATACAGAAGAAAGAAGGGACAAACAAAGGAAAACTCTTCATGAGAATGATTTGTAGGGACACCCAGGCAGCCTTGCAGTAGTCTCAGTGTTCATCATACAACTATCAACAATACACAGAACATTTTAATAAGGAAATATTTTCACTTTTTAAACAAAGAAATAACAAAACTCAACACAGCACAATATCACATGTTCACTATTTTAATTCTTTATAAAGTATATTCTCAAGCTAACCATGTTTAGTGTAAGAGAAAAATATCAGAGAGACTTACAATAAGCTGCCTAATTCTTCCAATAAAATGCAAATTCCCATCTTTCTACCCAGATACCTGTTCTAGAGTTAAATGTAAAGGATAAACATCCTAAGACAACACCTTCGAAAAATCCCCTACCACTTCTTATTCAACTGCTTACTTAACAAAAATCTTCAAAATACAGCAATTAGAAGAAAATGTGCCCTTGGAGAAACTCCATCAGCTGAAGACATTGATTAACAGCACTACAGTGATCCACAGGACTCCATCTTCTTTCATAGCATGCTCCATAACAGATTCTGTCAGAGCTGTTAATTTGGCATCAGCAAGACAGAGTTGTTTTTATCAAAACTGGCTGATGAGACGAAAAGAAAAAAAAAAAAAAATTGAACTG
The DNA here is from genome assembly GCA_013397075.1 of Rhabdornis inornatus. Classification (NCBI taxonomy): domain Eukaryota; kingdom Metazoa; phylum Chordata; class Aves; order Passeriformes; family Rhabdornithidae; genus Rhabdornis; species Rhabdornis inornatus. The sequence continues at coordinate 2,252,128 of VWZS01004141.1, read as the reverse complement.
TAGAACTCAGAACGGCCCTACAACAGCTGGTGACTAACAGCTGAAAGAAGCTATTAGAAAATGGTCCTAGTTTGGTGATAATGTGTTACCAGCCACATATTTTCCTTCTTAAAAACTGTTACACCTCCCAGCTATAGCTAACAAACTTGGTCTACTTGGTTAATTATGAGTCCCACCTAATCAAACCTTGGCTCAGACCCCAAAATCAAGAAACACATGTTAAGATCAGATGGGCTAATGCAGCATCCTTGTAGAATCAACACGGTGTGACACCAAACACTCTGTGACCAGGATGTTGAAACATTCGAAACTATTGCCAGCCATCTCCTGCCCACACCCAAACTCAAGCCTTTTGTTTTCAGACAAACAATCTCACTTGCTCAAGTAACATTTTTTTAGAAGACAATTTCCTCTGATCAAAGCATACTACAAATAGAAGTTGCCAGGAACTGGGCTTTATTATTCAACCTCAGATGTCACTGTTTCACAACACTTTATGTTCACACAATGTATACAACGTGCTCTTTTAAAAAGACGGTTATGAGGATTTTGCCTAAGAAAAGACGTTAAGCCAAAAATCCTGAAGGATGAAACAAAGGAATTAATTCAGAAAACTCTCATCCCACCATATCCATTTCACTGAAGATACTCCTGCTTGTGCCACCTGGTACAAACAGGCTGCCCTTTGCAACACAGATTTCCTCAGGTACACAGGAGTGCAGACTGATACCTGCAGTCCATGTAGGACATTCTGTAACAAAACTCACACTTTAAGTCTTTCTTTCAGTCACATGGAGCAGTGACTTATTTCTCCATACTCCTGAAGTCCCTCAAAGCAACAGTCTTGATTTGAAAACCGACTGTTCCCTCTCCATTTGTTATTAGCTATGAACATGCTGGAATGAAGTTAGGCTGACTAGCCTCTGGTTTTCCAGAGCTTCCTTTGTGTCCTCCTTGAAACCGTTCTAACAATAAAAAACTATTTTTCTGATAAGAGGGCTCAGTGTTATTCACCTTCTTTCTACCAACACTTTACAATAATTCACTCTTTGTGACTTTTGCAGTATCTTTTGTTTGACAGATAATGACACTTTAAATTTTATGCAAGTTAACTTTTACATGACTGTTCAAAATAACTAAAGCCAGTTATAAAATCATAAGGATAGGCCAATTAGATACACCAGTTAGAGAGGATGGGTCTTAAGTAAGAGGAGTCAGGATGGTAACATTTTTCCATGTAGTATTTTCAACACATCTCACAAACCAGTGCTCTCATTGCAATATATTATCAGCCAAAAGAGAAACACATGATTTATAGCCAGAGAAAAAGACTGCTGAGGAATTAATCTGAAGTCTAGTCCTGACGCACAAAGAAAAGAGAAAATCAGAGAAATGAAACTGACTTCATGTACTTCATGTTGTGGTAAGAGACTGGATGTTCAGAACTCTTCCACCACTAGTAGTTTACCTTTGGGTTTACCACTGTGGCACAGTTTCTGCAACGTTTTTCTCTTACTTCCCATCTATTGTTCACTGAGATGTTTATCTGTAAAATACAGGCACTACTGGCTGAAGAATGGCACTACTCTGAAAGACTGACAACACAGCACAGAACAACTGACACAAGAAATAACGAACGTATTTCATGAGCCATTCAGAAGTTCAAAACCGCTGGAAAGGCTTTGAAGCATTTGTTTGCAAGATAGCACTGAGAGCAGAAAGAGCTCAGGCAAAGTTCAAAAAAAGTAAAGACAGAAAGAGTCTGTCTTTGCCTTTCAGTAATTTCAGTGTACCATAAAGCCAATTTAGCAAATGGAGATACTAGTCTCCAACCACACAGATCCTACGTGCTTTTCTACAAAACAGAAGAATGAACATTAGAGAACACAAAAATTCAAGGCAAGTTTAACATTCTCCTTAAAGGGTTGGAAAGAAAATTCTTCTGTAACAACAAAATAGGAGGCAAATGCATTTGTGTGTCAATAGGTTGCATAGTATATAGCAATGACAGCACTAATCTAGTTATGAGAATGTAGCAAGCACATCAGGAGCAGGAAGGAAGAGAATAAATACCTCAGAATTAAAATCAAAAACTCACTTCAAAAAGCAGAGGACTCTCAGAATCTCTCTGCATGTGGATAGCTGCTGTATGTTAACCATGTCAATTGAGGAAAAGTGAACATTTGATGGTAACTGAACTCTTACTACTTAGTGGCACAACTGAACAGCGAGGGCACCTGCCCTCCACTGCTGACTGAGATGCAGATCACTGAATCCAGTAAAGGCAACTTTCTTCTATTGCTTGAATTCACTAAACCCATACTATTACATCCATTCATTGATTCCCATACCTGTATCATTCTGTTCTCTTGTAACAAAACTCTAAGTACACATGCACGCAGCTTCCTTCAACTGAGGAAGTTTTTCATCTACAAGAAATCTCTGCTAAAATTTAGAGTTATTCAGCTATATCATGTTCCCCAGTTTTGCTCCTCTACATGGAAACACAATCACTTAAGCACTCCATGGGGAATAAAGTGGACAACAGATGGCCAACAGACTGGGAGCATCTTTCTTAAGTACTTCAAAGACGAATGTTTAGATTTAGTGGTGCTTTTTAAAGTATAAAGACAGCTCATACTCCTCCCAAATATTTATTTGTAATAAAAGGAGGTGGACAGAGAAATATGGATTTTAGAAAGCATGCTTTTGAAAGAGAACCTGTTCATAAAGGCTAAATTCTCCCTAGTGTCCTGCTCTTACAAGTTCATAGAAAAGCTCTGAATATCAAGGGTCACAGCTTAACTCCTGATCAGGGACAAGAAGCAAATTCCAATGAAACTCAGTTTAGATTATTTGAACATGTTTCTGATCTCAGATGCTACATTTAACTTTTGCTGCTTCCTGAGGAAGTAGTTTTACTGGAGCAGGAGGGGGCAGCCATTAAGACCAGTCATTTCTATCCTTACCTTTTCACTCCATGCCCACAGACCAGCTGCAAGGAAGGCCACTCCAGCCAGCTAAAATGAAAAAAAAAAAAATTAATTAGATGTCCTAATCAACCAATTCTCAAAAAACTTAGCTAGTAGCACTATTGCTCAAATAAAACAAATATTGCCTGTAATTTGAGACAATAGTGATGGGACCTCCCCCTCACCACAAGTCAATCTCTTACAAAAATTATTTGAAGGGCATTTATTCCACAACATTTATGTATTTTGTAAATACTTATTTTATAAATTATTTTTTTTAAAAATTTTGATTCATTCTCCCTGATTACTCAAGAAGCACATGGTACTTAACAGACAATTCCACAGAGCAGTACACAAGTGGGAGTTATCTTTGTCCCAATGACTTGCTATAAAATGTCTGCCTGCCCACTAATGAAGATGTCAGAATATTTAATGCATTTTGAGGTTATTCCCTATTTAGTCACTTAATAGTACCAATATTACGGCTGTGACAGTAGCCATGCTTGCTCCTTGTAACTTCTCAGTGTCAAAGCTCTCTACATTAGCCTCTTCTCTGATTAGATACAGTTTGTCTTCTGAATCCTTACTTTAAGCCCATATGAATCAAGCTAGAGTAATGGTCTGTTTGCTTACTTTTCATAAGCACTAAATCTAACTTACAACAAACCCTCCACTAATTCATGTGCTTCTATAATAAATACTTCTGAACTATAGTCACTCAAATGAAGCGAGAGGGACTTGCTCTAATATTTTATTCCCTTTCTTCAATATTCAGGCAACTTGTTTTTAATATTCAATTTCAATAATCAAATTAAAATGACCTCTCCATAACCCAAGGGCAGCTCCTCCTCACTATTTAAGCATGCAGCCCTGTAAGGGGCCTTATGGCTTTCTAAAACTACCTGAAAGGAGGTTGTAGTGAGGTGGATATCAGTCTTTTCTCCCACATAACTAGTAACAGCACAAGAGGAAATGGCCTCAACCTGCACCAGGAGAAGTTTAAAACAGATATTAGGAAATACTTATTCCTTGAAAGGGTTATCAAGCATTGGAGCAAGTGGCTTAGTCACCATTCCTAGACATATTTAAAGGATGCACAGACATGGTACTTAGAACATGGACTACCTGGCAGTTTGGTCAATGGCTGAGTTCAATCTTAAGAAATCTTTTCCAGTCTAAATTATTCAATTAACCTGTAGAAAGGACTGAAGTTGCCTCCCCAGTGCCAAGCCTTACACGCACTGAAGGGTAAATCCCAACAACTGAAAAAACACTTTGAAAAAGGAATTCTTTTCTCTATGAAATGCAGCACCTCCCACAAACTAAATGGGCATCACAGGCAATTTTCTACAGCACAGGCAAGAAGCAAGAATGGAACCCTCTTACAGTCACACAAGAAAAGAGATGTGTGAGTGTAAAACACTGCTGGGCTCATGGGCTGCTTGCCCTAAGATCACTCAGGGCAAGTGAAGTTCTGGGTTTACTCTGCTGGGGACAGTGGGGGAAAGCAAAGCCAAAAAGGGCTGCAAGCATCATCCATGCTATTCTGTAAAAACTACTCAAATTATGTTAAACGCTTCTGTCTAGGCAGGAATTATTACATTCCATATTCCAGGTCTTAAAGATTAAGCAACCAAAACCACCACTGGTACATGGAGTTACAACTGGAAAAAGCAGTGCTAAATAAATTCCCAGATGTTGCTTAATAAGCAATATAGCACAACAACTACTCACCTTGGACTCTGAAGCAGCTAAGAACATCTAAAGCGATCACTTGGATCGAAACATAACTCGAAAAATACTATTAAAATCCACAAATACAAACAGACTGTTGTCCTAGATCTTAACAGAGTATAAATATAACATAAACAGAATATAACCCTAGATCTTAACCCAGCGATCTTCAGACCAAAAAAAGCAGGGAAAACAATCAGTAATCAAACTTGTACGTCATTAAGTCGCACAGTGCATGTAATTGATGTATCCTTTACACTTTTCACTCCAAACGCTCCAGGAATGCTGGGAGACAGATGAAGACAGCTGGTATAATCTGCAGTAATCAAGGTAAATTACACAGACAGCTGGATCTTTGGAAGCTTTCTACAGAAAACAAGGTGGGAAAAATAATTGGGAAGACATATTCCACTCTCTGTATACAAATTAAGGGTACTAGAATACTAATATTGTGCTACTGAATTTGTAAATAGGGTGACCTCTTCAGACTGTCTGCCTTTCATTATAATTACCTTCTTAATTAAATTGTAACAGATTTTTGATTAAGTAGATTTTTCACTAGCATGCATTATTCTCACCTTGGAACATGAACTTTGCTCTCATGTTTTTATAAAGCATTCCGTTTCTACACTACTATACTACTTCTGCAAAGTTATTTCCATAAGCATCTGTGCAAACTACCTACAAGTATAATAGAGTTTATCAGAAGAAAAACAGACTTAGTCTCATTAAAATAATGTAGATAAATCTAGAACTTAATTCAACTAAGACAAGCAATTCAAATTTTTCATTAGAAGTAACCAAACCAGATAGATTAAGAATTTCTTTAGGAAAAATCCAGCGAAGTATGAGGTATTTGCAGAAGAAACAAAGCCATCGGCCACTACATTGACAAGCGTAACTACCAAAACAACCAATTTACAGAAAAGTTAAATAGTAGTGAAATGAAAAATGAAAATAAATCCTTTTGCTTTAAAGACTAATTGCAAGATACTTTAAAGTATCTCACTGAAAGCTATTGTGAAACACACCATGGTGATCAAACTAGCTCAGAAGTTGGTGTGATTGAGCATGCCCAAAGTTCTACAGAGAATTAGCCCCAGGAAAATACCTTCTCTAACACACTTGCACAGAGGCATCCAAGTGATGGCTATGAAGCAGAACAGGGAACTGATCCTGACCAAAGTCCAAGTTTTAACCTTCTTCAGCTCACTGAACTAAATGGCTGAGTGAATGGGACAACAGGCAGCTGAGAAGAAGAAAGGACAACCAAAAGTGTTCCCAAGGTGAGAGCAAGCTAGTCAGCTATTTCAAATAAGCATGGCATTTTGAAATTTGCCTTTCACCACAATCTGAATGGCATGTAAACAAGAACAAACTGGACTTCCCAATTCTGTGCTGGAGAGTCCTTTAAGCCATATGGTGCATGAAAGATTAGATGGAAACATTCACAAAACAGCTCAATTGTGCCCTTGGAACAGGAAACTGAAACACTATTTACCAGCATTTGCTTATTTCCTGCTTTAGAACTGATAAATCCACTTTTTTAACATATTGCATCAAACTGTAGGCTCTGCTCAGATGTACAATACTGATGCCAACTCAGCGACATTGTGCCCAAATTACCACTTTTAAACATTACCCATTTATCCATTCCCAATCACACTTTGAATTCCTATAATTCCCATGACTGTGCTGTCAAGATCACATTAACAACCGAGAAAACAAGGCTACAAATATAGGCAGCAGCTAACTCACTCTTGCAAGACAACTCTTGCACACAAACTGATTGTGGGTTGGTCTGTCCCTAGGTCTCATCAGCAGCAATAGGAATTGCATGCAGTTTTTGTATACTTTTACAGAGTTTACAATTTACATTTCCCACTCCCTGGATAATCCATGCAGTTCCACCCGTGCTAGAGCAATCAGCAGCCTGCAGCCCTTCCTTCCTTCCTATCCTTGTCTCTTCAGAGACTCTTCCTCTCACGGTCAGAAAATCACCTGGTGGTACATTCGCTCCACTTCCTGGCATAGCATTGCTGTTTCAGAAGTTCCTGAAAAACAACATACATAGCAAAAGCCAAGAAAATCTTATGCTAACCCAGGTCTTGTCTTATTTTCCATAGAGACAAACTCAATTCTTTTCCAGAACTGAAGAGAATTTTTGCCCTTCATCACCATGTTCAGGAAAAAATGCTACATGTCCTGTAGGATGAGGGACAAGCTCTGGTTTTGTCTCCAATAACCCTTAAGAGTTACACACAACTACAGACTTTTAGAAGATAAATCCAGAAGACAGTAGCTAAAAGCTGTTTTACCCTCTCCTCTCAACTCATGTGAGACACACTGAGTTCATATGCAACCTAAAAGGCTTTGGCAGAGCACACATGCAATCCTTCACTAAAACAGCCATTGCCCAGCTGAGGTGCAATCCTCAGTCTACCCCAAAAAAATCCCTTTCAGCTGGAGGCAAAGCACCAGAGCTTTCACAGAAGAGCTCACTCAACTGCAGAATGATTCAGAACAGAAAGGTGCCAAAACCAAGCTCTTCACTGGGCATTGTTAGTCTTTAAATTACACCATGACAAATGAAGTTATTTAACAAAAAAAAAAAAAAAGCTTTCAAGCACAAAAAGGTCCAGCCTTATCTTGCTCTCTGCAGTGCTATCTTAATGGCTTCAAGTACTGCCTTATCACCACTCATTAACAAGAGTGTACTTGGACAAGCTAAGTCTTGTGAGCATGCTTAAAAAGCAAGACGGAAACAAAGAAATTGCACATCAAAATCATGCCTAGGCAGAGCCTTCCTATGACCTCCATTCCCTTTCTTAGAAGAATAGGGAAGTGATATTACAAGCCAGCAGCGCACAACTAAAAGCCAGAATTTTCTATTCCCAAGTCACTCACCCGAAAAAAAAAGACTTCAGAATGAAGACTTACAGATTCCTGAAGGGTCATTACACTGAGCTTGCCATTCTTAGTTGTATTTGCCCTCTTGAGTTCAATATTTTGTACCAATCTAAGTGAACTGTATTTGAAGCATGACACAAACTGCAGTAACCACTCAGTGAAAAGTTTAAAAACTCTGGGAATTACTACATCACCACATGCTTTAAAAGTTTATAGAGTCAACGATACCTTTAGAGCTACAATGGGAAAGCCAACACTTACCTTTAGTAAGTGTGACAGAAGAACAAATGCAATTATTTACATGTACATTACGTGGTTTGTGCATGAACTGTCCTGAGTTGAAACACAGGAGAGCTCTAACAGCTTATATGGGCAAAAGGCCCTCTGGCATTTAGCTAAATCCATCCTTCATCCACCTCTAGAGCAGCCATGCTCACTAACAAATGCTCACAAAACAAGTTCCCAGAAGTACCTGTCCTGCAACCCAAGGAAAGTGAATCAAAACTAACATTCCCTCCTTAAATGCTGCTTGTGAGTTATGGTTACATTCCCCCTTCTGGTTTTGTAGTCCTTCAGGTCTTTCAAGGCACACGGGAAATTTAGTCTGTTTCACAAATAGTGAATCTGTAGTCATCCCAGCCAGCAGAATTTCACAGGCTCCTGAATCCTTGTGTCAGCGAAATGATTCATGGATTGCCTATAGGGGTGTCTACCTTCAACATTTACATAGCTTGTTCTACAACTAAAGGTGCCAAAAATCTTATCAGAAGAGCTGTAGCTGCACATCATTTACTAGGTCAGCCTGATAATGGCAGCAGAAGTATCAGACCCTTTTGTTAAGGAAGATACCAAGACTACAAGTACCTGTTCAGAAAGCTAATTCCTCCAGCCAATAGATCAGCTGAAACACACAGGTTGCATTATGAATTCTCCTCATCAAAGGAGATGTTTTGGCATCTCTTTAAAAGTTTTTCTTTAAAGAACAGAAAAATCTTTAGATCTTCATTCATCTCAAGAGAATACTGTTTTTAAAAAGTGAAAAAAATGTAATGACTGCAGAGAAGAAAAAAAGATACAAAAATGATTCCTGTGAAGAAGCAGAGGCAAATTCTTGACAGTCTTCCCCTTACAATGAAGACAAAAAATTTCAGCTTTTAAAAGGTTGTCAAAAACAGTCAGTCATAGACCCCACTTCATGAGACACTCATTAGAAAAAAAGCAGAGGTGTAATGAACTCTATTGACACTCATGATCAAGAAGAGTGTCGATTTCTCACATATCCCACCACAAACTGCTGAAGATGCACATAGTTATGAAGTGATTTCTATGAAAACCAGAACAGTATGTCAAGTATCACTTCCCACTGTGCCACACTCCACTGCAGGTACATGGGAATTGTACAATACAGAAGAAAAGGAACAGCAGAGCTGGTGGTTTGTAAGCACAATTTTTGACCTGTTGAAGGCATCCTCAATTGTGACACAGAAAATATCATCCCCAATGAACTGTGAAATATTGTAGCAAATAAACCCTTAACAGAACAAAAGTTTCTACACATCTTTTCTGTCCTGGTATCCACACAAGGATAACTCCCCTGTGGCTTAACACTACAGCATCATGTTAGAGCATGGCACTAGTAAACAAAAGGTGGTGACAAATAGCAAGAAGTTCTGTGGTTTTCAGCAACTTTATGCTAGTACTGGACAAGTCACTGTATCTGCACTTTACCAGGACTACTCATGCCTTTCCGTGACTGCAGTTCCTACGACTTCAGGTGCAAACTCTTAACATTCGACCTGAAACTTCCAAAACGAATTACTGAGTTTATCTGAATTGCTTCCTCATCTTCCCCTCACAGACACCTTAATTCTTTCTAGTGCAACACTATGTATTAACCTTTAAAGGGCATTCTTTTCTAAGGCAAGTGCTTCATTAACCATCATACACATCTAAAACCACCCATCTATTATTGTACCTGTTCACACTCACAATTCTAAACAAACATTACAGGCAGGTTAGTCCATAGCTAAGTATTTCAAGACTGTATCAGACAACTCAGCTGCCCACAGAGCATGACACGTGCTGTCAGCTGTTGGCACATTTGAGGCAGCTCCTTTCTTCTCTTATGCACAGTGCATTTACAGCTACACCACCCAAGAGAGATCAAAGATGATCTGAAAGGAAACATTATAAGAGGATTCTTTTAACAGGGAAGCAACTTAACACAGATAATATGGTCACTGAGTCCTCACACTTTCAATAATAACTGATTTCTCATATGGGATAAACTCCTTCAATTACAAAACACCTGGGACATACTGTACAACAGTTTCCTGCTTTCAGACAACTATTTCAGCTTGTTCTCTTGAACAGAGTAATGAAGTTAATAAAACTTAGCTATGCCTAAACTATTTCAGCCTCTAAATTTTGTACTTACCCAAAAGACAATGTTGTAGCTGAAGAGCAAGTATTTGTACCAACAGCTGACTTCTGCATTAGAATATCGGTAATAGTGCATCTTCTATAGCACAGTGTCTGCACAGAAGAAAGAACGACAGAATTAGGTAAAGATTTCATTAATTATGTTTTTTTTCCCCAGGTCTCTGTTGCTCTGGTGAGAGAGGGAGTACAGTAATCTGTATTACATGCCATCCAGAGGTATTTTCAAAGTCAGCTTCCACTGACCCTACATTTCCTTTCAGTATCTGTTGCTTAATAATCGTATCTTTAAGCACCCTAATGTTCTATCAGGGCAGGCACACCCACAAAGGAAACTCACTATACAGTTAGCCTAGGAAGATCTACATCAGCAAGTTGACACTCATCTGCCTTCGCACTCTTTCAAAACCGTTTTATTTCTGCGTTTGGCTGCTTGGACTTATCCACAAACCCTTTGGATTGCATATCCAGCAATCCAGCTAGCAGGATATCCAAAGTGGTTACCTGGAATTGCTCAGTGTCTATGGATCGCCAAATACAAAATGCAGCTGTACTCAGCTCTTCCATATTTGTGTGTTCCTTTGTCAGATCATCTCCTGTAAGAGGTTTTATTCTCAAGAACCAAAGTCCCACCATTTAAAATCCCTCTGCTCTGTAGAGTTTGGTTTGCTTCCTTACACACACTAGAGAGATAAGGTTCAACCACAGCTCTTGCTCAAGTATTTCAGAGAACTACAGCTGTTCAGAGTATCATAACTAAACCACCTCTGCAGAAATGCCATGCAAAGAAAAACAGAACAAACTGTAAATTCACAGCAGGAGTGAGCACTTGCACAGCCCTCACATTCTGAACAGCTGAGTGCTGCCTAAAACAGATGAGCAGCATTTCAATCCTCCACTTCCTTGAGGCAAATGTCAGTGAAAGATTTGCAGAGGCAAGGAAACAAGAATGCAGAATTTTCAAACACCTCCTAAGAAAATGTACTGTGCCACCCTGGTCATTCACAGACAGCATGCAAAAACTAAGCACATCATTAAATTTTACAAAAGTTAGGTTCTGCTGGACAAAGAGGACTGAAATATAACCTGAGGCAAAAAGGCAAGCACATAATTTCAGGATCTGAAGTACAAACATCATCTGAAGACTGACTTTTTGTTAGGTTATCCTCACTGGCATGCGACTTATACTCAATTGTTCAGCCCCAGCTTCACCGAAACTATTCACAGGAATAAGAGCATTAAAAATATCCTTACTGATAAGCACTACTTCACACCTACCTCACTGTTTTGACCACCAGCTTGAAAGACATTTCCCCATGCTTCAAACAACTGCTAAGATGCCCCAGACAATGCCAATCACAGTATTTTAGCAGAATGAAAAAGCAAAATACTTTTTTCAACATACACATTTCTAAATGCTCGGAAATGATGGGAGATGTATTACCAGTACTAGCAAGAAGCTGTCCTGTAACAGCACACAGCTCCTCAGACAGGTATTAGCTTCCAAAACACCTGCCTATCTTAAGAGCTGTTTCGGCTTGCTCCATGCTTACCTTCATCAGAATTCTTCTGGTGGTTCTTGACAGACCACTGAACACTGCATGGCTGATATGGGAGTAGCATAATAAATTTGAAATGCAGGTATATGATTTTTTTACCCCCTAACACTACAAACAAATTAAGCAGTCCACTCAAGACAACACAGCCACCTTCCCCGTGTTTATACTAAAAGCAGTCATGTTTCCTAACACAAAAGGCATCTGTTACCAGTCTAGAAAACTGCTTGTCAGTAATTCACTTTGTTCACAGCCCAGGCTGCATAGCTATGGTTAGGCAATGCTAAAAACACTTGGAAGATTAAAGCAGTATGTGGGCAGCACAGACTAATAATGTTCTCCACTGTGTTTCAGACAAAGCAAGTCACATTGTGTCAGCTGACAGTAATCACCCACTCACAGCAACAGGAATTTCTAAAAATTAAATACAGAGTACTGCTGCTTTGGTAGAATATAATTTTCTCTTGGTGTTTACAGCTTCAGTGAGAAGGGAAAAATGTAGTCATTCATCAAGAGGCTACTGCCATTTCCAAAGCTTTTCAACACCCACAGTTCCACTCTTACCTTTAAAATGCTACAGCAGTGATACTCCTAATATAGATTACTAGCTCTCATAAAACAGATGATGTGATCTTATTAACTAATCTAATGTAGATATGCAGAGAAACCCTCGTGGATAAGATGTTAAGTGTACAACAACTGAAACAAAGTCAGTTTCTAGATCTAAATCCAAAAATTCTTTTAATCCTGCAGAGACATGTACTTTACAAGGCAGACCTAAGCCACACTGAAGTTCCATGTCCAGCCAATACTGCCACCATACAGAGAGTCCTGATCCCCTTCCCTGCCCCTCCTAAAACCCACAACCACTAATCAACCTACTCAGTGGAGCAAACAGCCACACAGCAAAGCACTAGGAAATCTTCAGATCAATCCTGTAATCTTGTACCACACACCAAGAAGTAAACAGTTTTAAGCCTCTCAATCCACCTTGCCCAGGGCATGTGCAAATGCCAGTGTGGGGGCAGTCAGGAGGGTGGCAGAACAAGGATGGAAAAGCAAAAGCAGTGGCAGCTTGAGCGTGCCCATGGAAACACAGCACCCCTCCAGTGCCAGCCTATACCAGCAGCACACCTGAAACCAACACGCTGAAACAGATGAAGCTGGGGGAACAGGGGCACAACTGAGGCAAGGAGGAAAAAATTGTCACTTGCCAAGCTGTTGGCTTCTCCACCACTGTTCAACAATACAAAGCATTCCATCTATGTGAAGCTGGTGAAGCAAATGGACAAAGAATATGCTGAGGAACAAGAATTTTTAAAATACAGCAAGAGATGTACTTTGGTCTATGACTTTTTTTTTTTCCATGCCATCAAGACCAAATCTATATCAAAAAGCATCAGTCCATTCAAGATATAGTGCCATTAAAAACAATTGTCATTCTTTGAAGGTGCTCAATCATAGGGGTTTTTGTGAAGGTAAAAGGCAGCCTAATCCCTCACCAGGCAAAATTCAGAGATATTCTTAGGACCTTCTAGAAATGGAACAACTAAGAGGCACCTACAGACGGCTCTTTCCACATCCTAGAGGGAAGCTGACCACCAGAGGGGTTCAGAACAGTACCTGGGCCAGCCATCAAATCTTCATGTGAATGGGATGAGCTGGTACAGCAAAAAGGCAAGATAAACTGACAAGATTTGATGCTCTTATGGGCTAATCTGCTCCTGGAAACAGGCAGCAGTTCTGCTGATGACTCAGGAACTCCAAGCAAACATATGCCATTTTGCAATTTTGTCTCCAAGGAACTCAGACTAGGGCCTCAAAAAGAACAGACAAGTTTCTCTTAAGGAATAAAGTACAGTTTATTTAGTTCGGCTGCACTTCAGATGAGCAGAGAAATATTTGTTCATTCTCAGAAGAAATCTGAGGATTAATCAACAACAGGGTATTTTTTTTAACCTGAAAGACTTGTGATGAAAGACAGACATCATTAATACCTGTTTCACCAAAAAATAATGGCAAATAACAAATCTCAGAACTAAATGGAAAACGTGGCCAAAGCCAGACAGGATTCTTAAGATATCATCTTTTTGGACCCTTATTTTGTACTATGCTGAAGACTCAAAAACCTCAAAGAATATTTCAAGCAGAAGTTGCTCCACTGTAAGCACTAAAACACAATCCTCAGAGAACAAATCCCCAACCTACTGGGAAGGGTTTCAATGTTTCAGTGACCAGGGTTTATTCTAATACTGCATCATAAACTACATATTAGGAAAACTTGTCAGAAACATACATCAGAGTTTCCAAACCCCAAACAAGGAACCCATAATTCAAAAGAGCTCCACTCCAGGTCTCTATACCTCACACATTATGCTGCACTTCTGGCCAAGCCACTACTTCTGTGTGGGTGAGTTGCATCCAAAACACGATGTAAGTGCCCAGAACTCAGAGGAACATTCAAAAAGTGGACACTCCACATTTTTGGGAATAAGCTACACGGGCATCAAGAACCTCTTCTGAACTCCCCATCTGACTAACGTCACCAGTTCTTTGGCAAAAAGGCTCTACACTGCACAACTGTAATTCAAGGAGCCATTCAAGCTATTTATGGAATATTTTCAGCTCTATTTGATTTCTTAAACTAACAGAACTACACTAAAGACTTGTAAAAGGCAAGCAGTACTGTTCTCACAGCAATTCAAAAGCTGTAATAGAGGACAAGAGCAGTTCTACCAATTTCACTTGCCACTGTTCTTCAAACAGAAGCTACAAAAGATACAGTTGGCTGGTCTTGCTTCTGTGAGAAGCAGTATTTATTCCTACTCAGCGACAAAAAGCTGCTACTAATATTAAAAGATTGGATCCAAAGATTCCATATCTTCATTTATACAAACCAGTCACAATGCCAGTCAATGACACTGTACAATGGAAGCCTTGACAATATAAATTCAAACTACAGATATTTTTAGTTACTGACACTGAGGAGAGGCACAACTCAATTATCCACAGAATTTTATTATATTGTGGAAATTTAGTACAATGACCTCAGGTTCACTGAAGTAGTAACCAAACAGGTAAGACAGTTTCTTGTATGCCTCAACATACAGAGGTGCTTGACAAAGGCATCAACTGAAAGGCAAGGATCTCTTACCTAGCCCAAGGAAAATCTGCTCAAAGTAGCTGACTGCAAACAAAGCATATACTACTCCACATTCTGACTTAAAGCAAGAGATGGCACAGGAAACAGAGAGAAAAGGAAATGTTACATGTAAACATCTAAAAGCCAGCAATTTTCCAAATATAAGGAGAACAGTAGAAGAGAGATGGATCCTTTTGTAAGATCTCCATCTCTTTATCAATATTTAAGAAACACAGAGAAGAGCAGGAGCACAGGAATATTGGGCCTTCACTGACCTTATCCTCAAAAGCACTACTGGATAAACCTCTGGAGTTAAAACTCAGTTGGATTACACCAAAGTGACAACAACACTAGATACTATCACTACAGTTCAATAGGTGCCTCATTAACATCTTGCAAAAGTTTAGAAAAATACTTAATGTCTATGAAAACTTTCTTTAATAAAGCTATTGACCAGTTCCACCCGAATAGGACCTTGCCTGTGCTACAATTTATTCACTATACACAACAAGGCACAAGTCATGTTTTCCTTTTACTTCACAGCAAGTTCAGGTATTGGGAAACTCAGAAGCCAGTTAGTCATTCTGAGCAGGAATTTATTCCCCCCAGGGCGCAAAACCTGTCAGAACAAGTAACTAGAATAATCTTAGCTGACCCAAACTTCTCAGCTGCTTTCTCCTACCTCTCATGAGAGCAGATACACACCCGCTTCCTGTAATATCAACAGTTGTAAGGCAAAACTCAAAGTCTTAATTTAAAAGAAGCATGTAATTTGATTTTTTTTCCCTTCTAACAGAAGGTTTTGGATGCCTTACAAAGAAAATATTTTATCTGAGGAGCCAGAACTTCCAGTTTGGAGAATATTTTTACTTCTATTTAGTAATCCAACAGTAACAGAACCTACTTTATACACTTTGCCTGCTCCCTCCCATACCTCCACACTGACCAAAAGGTTTCAAGAACAGAATGGGTCCCTCCATTTGCTATACCACTTCATATCATTAAAAAAAGACAGGAAGCCACCAACTTCCTTTGCTGACAAATGCACTCTTTCTTCAGAGAACATCCTAAACTTTTATACACATTGTGACTTTTCTCCATGTCCAGGAATGCCACTTGTTCAGTCTCCAGTTATATTTCAGTCTGAAAGAATATACCTTCATTTTCTCTTTTCATAATAGAAAACCCCCAAGAGACTGATTATAGCAACATGCAACAAACAAGCGATGAGCATGTAATTTGCTTTGGGTTTTGTGGTTGGTTGTCTTAAAAATATTCCTTGCTTTGGATATAATGTGCAGTCTGTCTACATCCACACCATATTTCTTAGCCTTCATGCTGAATATTCCTATACATAAGTTATTATATATAAATATATATGTTACATATAATAAAATAGATATTTATTTTAACAGTTTAAATCAAATCAAGGCATTTCTTAGTTAAAAAAAAAATTAAATACCAGGGTTGAAATCTGATCTCCAGTAATGAAAATGCTAAGAAATAACTGCAATATCTGGATAATACTAGTCACATTCACCACTTGTTCAGTTTAAACAATACTGACTCCACGTCACACAAACAAGACGTGGAGTTCAACCCATAAAACCTCTTTTCTTTCTCCCTTCACATCCCAATTAACAGGGCCTTAATTTCAACACCAGAGGAACACTCATTTCAAATGAGGCACCAGGGAACACTACATTTTGGGGAAAGGCATGGAGGGTTTGGGGACAATGCTCTCAAAGCTTTCTTTTGCTGCACTCCACCTCCAGCAGCAGCAACACAACCAGGACAGCCTCATTTTACTTGCCAAGGACGACAATCACCAGCTTACAAGCCACAAGAGAAAATGGCTTTGTGGCCACATAGACAGCTCAACCACCCTGTAATTCACCTCTTTATCTCCTTTCTGGTAAGGAAACACACTCATGAAACTTGCAAAACCCAACTAGAAGATAAACCTTTAAGGCAGCACTGGAAAATCTCCAAGATGTGAGAAAACAGCCTTCACCAATGTCTCACAATCCTAGCCACTGTCAACTCTTCAGCAGAATAAATGTCTCAGCCCAAATCCACAGGAACAAGGTAACGCTTTGGGAATTATAGTAAGTAGGTTTGCAGAGCACCCTGCACATGCTACCACACCACAGGGAAGATTAAAAAGACAAAAACCAATGCTGCTTCAGGACAAGCCCATGCCTGAACAGCTCCAGCCCTTCCCCCAAAAGCCAGTGCTCTGGCAGGTCGTGAGAAAGCCTTGACTGTCTCGCCCAAAGTCTCTGCATCCGCCCCTGGGGAAGGAGGAAAAACAGGCTTTCCACCTCTCAAGATGATGCCAAGAACAACACTGTGCCATTCAGAGATCAGGACAACAAAGGTTGTGAAGGGACACAATCAGTGCTCCTTCCAACACAGACCTCAGTCTCTGCAACAGCTAATTACAAACATGCCAGCAGAATTAGAAGGTGCAGAGCTTAGACACAAACACTTCCTAACCTGTGCCTTCAGTAAAACGAGAAACATACCTCCTGATGGAAAAAACCTGACAACACAGGAAACTGCCATCTGAATGGGCTGACAGCACAGTGTGACAGGCTACACAAGCAGCCAGCTCAGATAAAAGAACACCACAGAACTCAACTAACCTTCCCTTCTCACTTGCCCCAGCTGGACAGGCACTTTCAACTGAACACTCTGTTTTGCAGGAGCAGACCACTGCTACGACCACTTTGTCAAAATATCCTTCACAAGCTCAGCACGGTGGACACTTGGCAAAGAAAGCTGCTTTGTTGTCTTCCAAGAGCCTTCTCAGCAATTGCTTTCCAAGAGTCATCTCACTAATTGCCTTCCATTAGTTTCAAGTCAGACAACTTTTCTGATGAACCTTCCTGCTGCACAGGCTTGCCATGCAGCCAAACTGAAATAACTTAGTACTCAGGGCAGGGTAGAAAGCTTTGCTGTTTTTACCCTTTATGAG
This sequence comes from Rhabdornis inornatus, assembly GCA_013397075.1. Taxonomy (NCBI): domain Eukaryota; kingdom Metazoa; phylum Chordata; class Aves; order Passeriformes; family Rhabdornithidae; genus Rhabdornis; species Rhabdornis inornatus. The sequence continues at coordinate 2,234,395 of VWZS01004141.1, read as the reverse complement.
ATACAGCTACACCACTGCAGGAGTATTTCACCCCCATGAAGTCCTTCCCTAAGCACCATCTAATAACAAACTGTTGAGGGAAAAGCAATATGCATCAAAAGAACCAGTTCCATACCCTGACAGTCAGAAAGCTGCTGGACATAAAGTCCAACCTCTCAGGTGTCTCTCTTCAGATCCAAGTTTCTTGAGGCTAATCCCTTTGTTTTCTATTCAAGAAGTTTCCAGACGTCAATGAATGTATTTCAGCATCCATTTTATGCCCCAAAGCAAGAATATGCAACTTGCCAAGCTGAACAAATGAGGTTTTTTAAAATACTAAAATTCACAGCATTCAGCTGCCTCCAAATACCCTGCTTCATCCTGTAGCTGCAAATGCAGCAACTCAAATACCCGACTGTTACCTTCAAGTCCATCAATTATTTAAAACTCCTTTCAAGAGATACCCAAGTATCAATTATTTAGTCTTTGAGCAGGAAACAAAAACCGCTAAAAGAGGAAAAGAGATTTCTGGAAAGGGCTGTTGGGCCACATGAACATATTTGGGGTTGTACACTAACAACCTGCCTGAAACAGAATGAGAATGCCAAAATAAAACAATCCCTTAAAGCCAAAAGCCCACGTGCACACACAAGCTCATCAAGTGCCTGAGCCAATTAGTGCCAAAGACCCCCAATTACATCAGGGGTTTCAGGACAGGTCTTCCCATGGAAGATCTTTATCAGTTTGGAATAAATGCCTGTTCTCTAGCCTGGGAGCATAATACAGAAGCTCTCTTCTAATACCACAGAAGCTCTTTTACAACACCAAGACAACTTCCAACAACGCTTACTACAAAGATCAAGGGGAAGCAGAGCCCTGTGTTTATTACACTCTTGCCTTTCCCACTCAGATTTATGTTGCAGACAGGTAGAGATATTACAAAAGAAAGGTCTTAAAAATATGGTTTAGGCCCTGCTACTCTAGCTAAGGTAGCAGTAGCTTGTAAGTTCCCACAAGAAAGAATCAGAGGAATGAAAAGTCAGTTAACACAACAACCTCTTCTGGTAAGAAAAATAAGTTTGCACCTGCATAAACAATAAATCTGTCCCATGAGAATCAGTGAACAAAATATATAAACTAACTAAAAATAGATTTGACAGACGTACACCCTAGGCATTTACCAACCTATAAACTAAGTATCAATATATTGTGAGCCAATTAGATCTAACACAGTGCCTTCTGATATTTCCTATAAATATGAGCTTGCTGAATAAAGAATTGGCTATTCTGCATGAAGAAACCAAGTCCCACCTGCACTTTACTGCAACAGGTTTAGCTTAGGGATGAGGATAGGCCTAAGATTTTCAGCTTTTGCACAACTTCTGAAGACAATGACACAAAGAGCTTTTACCCTAAGAAGAGCAGAAATTCTTCCACTCACGTGTATCATACGTAAGCTGTGCTACAGTGAAAGTGACAAAACATTGTTGCTTGGCCCCCAAAGAGTTGAAGAAAGACAGGAAACACTGAAGTAAAACAAGTGCTGATTCCTTGCCCCTGCCAAACAGGGGCTGAGGCACAGTTTGAACCAGAAAAGAAAACAAACTTATTTTTAAACCCAGTTAAGAGCCTTGGGCTTGGATATAGTTCATATTGTGGCCAGCATATTTTAGTTTCATTTGTTAAAGGCTTTCTGCACAAGTGATAACAGAATTCACCTGAATAATCAAATAGAGTGGTTCTTCTCTCTGAGGGCTTCAATTCCAAGATTATGTCAGATCGGCCAAAAAGTTTAGCAAAAGCCTAGCCATTCAAGGCAGTGGTTTCAACTGCAAACATCACAATCTCTTACACAGTCAATTTTTAAGGATCACCCCTTTTGCAGGTGATCCTCAACACATGCACTTTGTTATCATCCTCACCTGTGACATTCCCAAAATAGAAGAATTTGCCCAACAATGATTTTTCAGCTGACTGGCCATCTGAAAGCAGATTTTATCCAGAATATAGTTGTTTTAGAACACACAAAAAAAAAAATCAAATATGACCTTTAGCTATAGTTAAATAGTACATTTAAAATTAAGCCATCAGAGCTTAGACATTTCAGCCCCTCCCCTTCTTTTTAGATTGCTAAATCAAAATTCGGATTCCTGTATTCTTGGGAAGATCCAAACCATTAGTCTTTAAAACCCACATATACCGAACCTTGATAAGCTTTAGTCTGACTTATCTCTGACATTGTTCTTAACCTTCAGGAGATACTTTTGTCTCAACATGAGCCAAAGGATCACTGAGAAGGATCCTGTTCCTGCACAAACTGTGCCGGGGGCTGAAGGCAGCATCAGTAGCTCCACCCAAGCCACCAAAAACACAGCTTTGGAAGAGACAGACTTTAGGACTGGGCCATACCAGAGAGGAAGACATATGACCATCCTTTGGATCTAGAACATAACCTCTGCATCTAGAAATAACTTCTGCTTAATTCCCCTTTAGTAACAGCCTGCACCATTTACTGTTTGAGGGTCTGATTTACTTTATCTGAGCTACTTCAGCTTGAAGCAAAATGAGAACCACAGCATGTTCATTGATTTTGTGAGTTGCAGCTGTCTTAGCCTTAGAAACGCACCACAGGTGGTGAAGTATGAAAGTCTGTTCTACCAAAAAACAGGAAGTTTTGACACAAGAACCCACAGTGCAAAGCAACATGGCACGGAGAGCTCACAAGTGACTGAAATCCGCAGATTTTTCCATACCCCACCCAGGTGAAGCTTTTTGTAAAAGCAAAACAAATAAAAGCAGGATCTATGGAAGCGTTTTAACAATCACTCTGAACTCCACTTCCCCTCACACATACCCCAGTGAGAATCCTGAACTAACACAGGGAGATCAAAACAAGAGTTTAATTTATTCACACTTATCAGTGCTCAGACTGTGCCACACCTAATCCACAATGAGAAACCTGACAGACTATGAGAATCAATTGTAGCAGTTTGACAGCAGAAAAACTCCTCTTTTTTCCAAACACTCATTTACAGATAATGGTACACTAGTAGCCACGCACTAAAGCTTCATAAACTAGATAAAAATATCCTCTAAGAAAATCACAGGTCAGCCTCAAAGAAATCCAGTATTCCTCAGTTATTCATTAGAATCAGACAATAAACTCATTCATCATCCAGATATAACCAATTTCATAAGACACCATGTTGACAACTTTCCTGCTACACCCAAGAGTGAAAAGTTATGCCTTCAATACCAAGGAAAGCATCCCAATTAAACAGCATCTTAGGTCTCAGAGCAAGGACTTTTTATGGTCCTTTCATTAAGTATGACAAGGCCTAACGCTAGTAAAATGCAGCCCAGAACACACCCCCTTGCAGCCCTGTTAGGTATGTTATCTTCGTGAAGGCTCTGCATAGACACTGCTCCTAGCAAAAGATCACACTTTCTTTCTTTTCTGCCACCCTCCTGCTCCCCACAAGGAGGCAGGAAGAACAGGAAAGAGACCTTAAACAGGAAACAGTAAGATTAGTTTGTCTACAATGCACTGAATGTCAGGGAAAGCCTGTGCCCAGAAACAAGAATAAGACTTAAGTGAGGTTTTCTTCTGATTTGGGGACTGGAGATAACGCTACAACACAAAGGAAGCTAACTGGATCAACTTACACTACACAAAAAAAAAAAAAAAAAAAAAAAAAAAAAAAAAAAAAAACAAAAAAAAAAACCCACAGAGCACACCACCCAGCTTTCCATGACTGCCATCTAGACCTAGACTGCACCTTCAGCAAGTCCACCTGGGAACAAGATCAACAAACATAAAACAAAATGCAAACTGTGTAACTTACTTGCACGTTGTTTTTTCAATATAAATGCGCTTCTAAACTTTTGGAAAGCTATTTCTAAAAATTCCTGTTTCAGTGGGATCGTAGCTTTGAGCAAGACAACCTTCTAAAGACAGGCAACACTATATTCCATCCTCCAAGAACAGAGCTACAAAGATAGAGATCACACCCTAAAAGTACTTTCTTCCAGCGTCATTAACCAAAGGATAAAGAACACCCTTCTACCAACACAAGTGTCCTGAATTCCTGTGGAAAAAAAAACAACACACAAAACAAATCAAAAGCTGCAAAGTAGTTTCTGCCACAGCTCATTCCTACTTCACACCAATGACTAGACTTGAATTCCCACCTGAGCCCTTCTGTCTGCACACAATTCTTCTGTCACGAAGATAGTGCTAGCACCTCAACCTTCCACACCAAAGCACTTCAAGTTTCACACATTTATTGTGAGTATAAAGTGTCTCAGTACTGATGCCTTACTCCCTGCTGGAAACAGCTAGGAAAGAGATGGATCATCTCACCAGAGAGCACTTATTAACAAGACACTCCCTGTGCTTCCATTCTCTAGGAACTGCTTTCCTTCCATTTTATCCAGAGTTCTAGGTCACAAGGCTTGTGTCACTGTAACAAACAAAAACCCAACTAAAAAGCAGCGCTAGAAGAACTTTGTCCTGCCAGTTTTTTTTAAACATCCTTCACACCTCCACCACCACCTCCCTGGAAGAGCTACTAAAGAAAGGAAAAACCACCAAAACAAGTGGCTTCTTTTACACCATAGGTTAGATTCCTTTGTGGGGTTTTATTTATGTACTTATTTTTTAATCCAGAATGTCTCAAAATGAAACCGCTAAGTCAACACAGAGCACGGAAGATAAAGCAAGAGCCAGAGCAGAACTGACCACGGAGCATCACCTCTGGTACCACGCTCCACGGCCGGGCCTGTTACAGCAGGAGGCTGGCTGAAAGAGTGTCAGACAGGTCGCTCACTACCACAGCCTACAGGCAATTAAAACTAAAATATTTTCAAAATTAAATTACGGTCCTCAACCTTTACACCCACGGCGCCGCTGCTCCCTCTAAGCAGCCTGGGCTCAGGGCAAGGTCTGGCTGCAGCCGGGGTGGCGGCGGACAAGGAGCGGGCAAACTCCGGCTGCAGCACTACGAAAGGCCTTTTTCTATTATTTTAATTTGTATTATTATTTACACCCCTCGTGGCACCTCAACGAGACAAGCCAGCGTGAACTCTCAGAGGAAGCCTCGCCCGGCCTCTCGGGCTTCCTTTAGCGGACAAGGACAATGGCAGGGGCCCGCCGTAGCCCCGCGCTGTAGGGAAGCTCAGGCAGCCCGAGGGCTGCTCCCGCCCGGCCCCGGAGATGCTGCAGGGAGCACACTGCTCCGGGGAAAGGGGGCAGAAACGCCGGCGCTGCAAGGCGGGGAGAGAAAGGAGCACTCCGGAGCACGGCACGACCCCCGGGGCAGGCGGATACCCGGGTGGGGCGGCAGGGACTCACCGGGGCAGAGCCTGCTCGCTAAGTTTCGCCGAGCTGGACGGAGGGCGAGGCGGCGGCGGGCGTAGGCGGGGGTCCCTCCGCTGCCTCGGCTAGTCCATGGACACGGCGGACGCTCCCGGAGCCTCCTCCCCCGTCAGTCAGCCCTGCTGTCGAGCCAGGCGCGCCCCAGAGCCGAGCCGCCCCGCCGCTCTCCCGCCGGGCCGAGGCAGCGCGGAAATGAATGTCCCGGCCACGCCCGCTCCGCACACAGCCGTGCTCCACACAAAGGGGGCGTACAGGAAGCCCGGCCCTGCCTCCGGACCCCGCGGCTTAGCCCGCTGTGACCCGCTGGCAGGCACTCCCCCCGAGCACCCCCGGGGCCGGGCAGAGCGTAATGGCCCCAGCGGCCCCCGCCCCTCACGACCCCGCCCCGCAGCCCGGGGAGCGCGGCCCCTCGGCGGGGCCCGCGGCTTTTTTACCTTGGGCTCGTTCCCTGGCCGGCCTGCGGAAGGGGCTCAGCCCTCAGCGGCGCCTCTTACCGCCGCAGGGCTTCGGAGCACGAACCGGCCTGTCAGGGACAGCACACGCGGAGCGGTACGGCACGGCCGAGCCTACCTGGTGAGCCGGAAGGCGAAGGAAAGACATTAAGTAAAACGACCCCCAAGAGTATTTTGAGTCCTCAGGCGTGCCAGGGCTTTTACACCTCCCGGGAGAAACGCTGAGAGAGAGGGCTGAGCTGTTTAAACCCGTGCAGTGAGCAGGTGGGAAATACTCCCCTGCCGCCTCGCTTGGCTCCCAACCTCCGCGCTCTCCTTCTGTTTCCTTACCACGTCTTGAGATCTCTCTGGACACAAGGAAACATTTCTGTCACCTTCATTCTCTTTCTCAGATATAGAGCAGAACTAATGTCTTCAGTGCCTCGCTAACTATGAAAATACATTTGTGTGCGGGAAGGCAAGGCCAAGGGAGGTAAGGGAGGTAGTGCAGCACCACGCGTGCTCTTACAGGCTGCTTCATATTGTCTGCACTTCTTCACCCTGTTCCAGCCCTTGGACTTCGAGGAATTCCTTATTCCCTCTGGATCAGGAGCAAGCCCGTTCACAAAGACAGCAGCAATCGCACTGAAATGAAAGGAACTGTTGAGCAATCGAATGGTGTGAGCTTAGCACTTCTCTAGTGTGCTAATTCTCCACTCATCAAAGCCGACAACCAAAACCGTGCTGGAATTAATGGCAAATGCACGGTTCGCCTCACCCACGCCCTTCTGATGTCTGACAAAGCAGATACACACCAGCGTGTCACCCACTCACCGCTCACATGATCAAGATTCCTTCTCTTTTCCCACATGCAGTTGTTTAAATAAATGGGGGGTTGGGTTTGGTTTGGGTTTTTGTTTGTTGTTGTTTTTTTTTTAAAGGGAGAGGGGGTATTTGCCAGCCTCCCCCAAGCTTGCTCGAGCCTTCTTAGGAAACCAAAGCAAAATTGAACTGAGTGTTAAAGCTGACAGAAGAAGCCAGAATTTTGAATAGAATCTAAGAAGGGAAGGGGAGCTCGGAAAGGTCACTAGATTATCGGATGGTAAGAACTAGAAGAGATCCTTTCTCCATTTCAGAAGCACTGAAGTAATCTCACAGAGCAGTGAGTCACGCCTTCAGAAAGTCCAGAGCCAAGGCAGAAAGCTCTAGTATGCTGATTCTGTAACAGATAGGACGATGGTGCAATAGTAACTGCTAAGATTCAACGGGGAAAATGGGAAATTTCAGGGAAATCCAGCAGCTTTAGGATGTAAGGACTGTGGAATTAGGAAGGACATTTGTCGATAAAATAAGGTTCTCTTGCAATTTACCATTTGTAAAATGGTTAGTGTTAGCAGTTGACAGCATACTTGAATTGACTGTGTTCACTGTTAGCATGGAGCTGGTTCGAACAGCCTCTCTGTGTCCCATTTATTTGCCTTTGACATTATCTCTGCACAGTGCTTCACTGTGTTGCCAAGAAAATTGGAGTAAAAGTCTCATCCATCACAGAAATCATTAACTAAGTGCTAGGGCAAATTGGAAGACTCTTAAAAGACAGTCACTTCAGCAGTAAGAGGTGTAATAATCCTGCAGGAATGAAAATAGGAAATCCGAATTTTTAAGTGCACATTTGCAGGCACTCGTGTATGGTTTGTCAATGCTGCTTTCCTGTGACTACTGCAAAACGTTTTTTTCTAAAATTAATAAAATCATCATGAGCTGTTGCTGGTGGAAAATGGCCTGACCAGAGCTGTTCACCACTATATATGTTCAACATTATCACAAAATACCATTTTTCAGTGTAAAAAAAAATCTATTTATGGAGGGAGGCATCCAGAAATCAGAGTTGTAGTTGGAATTGTCATGTGGTTTTGGTAATTACGAGGTTAAGAGAGAGGAGTGTGCAAGGAAACAAAGCCCATAGAAGCTACTGAGAGACCTTAAGGAACTTCAAATACAAAGAAATCAGTAGCTGGATCTAAAAGAGAAAGCAGAAATATTTTAGGGAAAGCCTTTATAACACATTCGAAATCGATTAGAAGAATAATAAATTAGGATGGAACTGGTCAGATATTCATAATATCGGAGGGGATCAGGCTGAATCAGTGATTAAAGTTTGTCCTCAGTCGCAGAGCGTTTCCCCACCTCCCCCTGCTGTTTCCAGCGGATGTCGCACCTCTCTGCTCCGCTCCCCTCGAAGCAGCCACGCACACTCCGGCAGCAGCAGAAATTAGTGCCACAAAAGCGCAATAGGTTAAATTTTTTAAGTCTTGCAGTTAGTCTGTTAATAATTTATTCTCTCCACTTAGAAATATCTGTATACCACAGACCGTGTCAGTCAACACAGTATATCCTGCCTCCAAGTTTCTTATTCTTAAAAGGAAAACGTCCATACAAGTGAAAAGATCGCAGGAATAGATGTCTTTTCCAAGAGCTTTCTTCCAGCCGAATGGGACCCTACAGCGCTCTGTTCCTGGAACCTGTTGAGCAAATCTTCTGCTGCAGAAAAGCCCTGGAGTTCACGGCTCACCTGCACTTTGGCTGGGTAGCAGTGACATCCAGCGGTGCGGAGAGAAAGATAAACTACCTCTTTTTTTTTTTTTTCATACCACAGTGCATCACAGGAAACATATCAGAAAATAGCAGGGATCCCTTGGCATTCCCGTCTCCTTGTGGATATTCGCGAATGGCACCAAGGGCAGGCAATCTGACAGTCATGGGAACAGAAAACGCACATGGGGAAACAAAAATGCAGAACTAAAACCACCCTCTGGGCCAGACCATCTTTCTAATGACCCTAAAACGACATTGCAAATAGAAAATGCAATTGGTGATCCCTAAAGTTCAAATAAAAAGCACTTTTCTATATTACACTTACATCATTGACATCACAGCATTTTCATGCTGGAAATATTTTCATTAACCCCAGTCATGTGCTGAAAAAAAGATAAATGAGCTGACAAACAAGGAAAAGTTGATTGAAGAGAAATTACTACGGCAGAGTTTTGTTTCTCAAGCCCTACCCTTGCACTTCGTGCACTTTCCCACTGACTTGATCCATCTGCAGCCTTAAAAATGAAAATAAATAGAATATCGTACTGCATGGGTGCAAAATGCACATCTCAGAATAACAAACTTTTAATTATTAGTTTCCAGTAACCAGCTGAGTGTTAAAATATATTTGATGCACTGAAAAGTGATTTAGATTTTGGGTACATGTCATGTTAAAAGAACAAAATGTCAAAACATTAAATGCATACAAGGAACTGGGCCAGCAGAGGTAGCTGTTAGCACAACAAAATCAACAACTGTATTTATTTTTTTTCAGTGAACATTCTAAATTCAGTCTGCAGTATTGGAAATTCACTTAGATTTAACTTGTTCCCTGTTTACTATTTTGCTCTAATTTGTTATTTGGGTTAGCCTGTTTCCAATGGCAGTTATCTGTTCCTAGCTCTTATGTGCCACCTATTTGCAATCCTTTGCATTTTTATTTTGTCAATATGGGGTTCAGAAAGGATGAGTCAACTCCAAAGAATCCCAAGGTTGGCTTGAAAAAACTAATCAGATTTATCGATAACAATTTTTCAGAACAATTTCAAATGTCATTTTCACCTTCTAGGGCTCCAAATATTGACTTGATTTCTGAAAGACAGGGTTAGAAAACTTTGAAATGCAAGTAAGCTTATATAACTTTCAAACAAGAAGTGCACTAACTGTTTACAGGAAATAATGCTGTTCAGAGCAGGAAAAGATCTTGGTCTGATATGGTTTCTGTGTACATCCCTCTGGGGAATCTGACAGAACAGAGAACTTTCAGTTTCCATGAGTACTTTAATAAACTTTAAAAGACTTCATGGGCCTTTCTAAAAATGTTTTTACACTATAGGAACACTTCAATATGTGGTAGTGTTAGTGATTTATATGTTAGACAGCCATTATACTTCCAATGAACATTCCAAATGCTGGACGTCATAGCTTCCTGCTTCTGTTTCCACTCCCTTTGGGCAGGCTGAGAGAAGGGCTGCAGTCCCATGGCATCCTTGCCATCATCTAAGGCTCCCTGCAGTCTGACTGGGCAGCCAGAGCTGACAGAGTGGGTGGAATTCAGCTGCTTGTACACAAAATTGTAAAGAGATACTTTCCAGATTCAGCAGGTTCTACAGGCACCTCACTTTATCTTCAATTTCTTGGAATTTATCTGGCTTCCATCCCATTCTCCAAGGACTGTTTATGCCTTTCACATGTCATGTTTATGTGAAATGCACAAACAGCCCTTGGGACAAGGCTTGAAATGCAGGTCTAAGATCAGTACCTCCTTTGCTAGTCCTTGTGCAAGATCTATTATCTGGAAATGGCAAAGCTTTCTATTTCCCACGGGAAAGAGAACTCAGAACTCTAAAGAAGCCACCATCCCGAATACTCCTGCTGTAAGGTCATTGTTATTCATTAGCCTCTTGCAACTATAGGAAACTGTAGCTCACACCCATTGCTTTCAGCATCTGTGTTTCCTACCACTTGCACTCCCAAGTATCCATATGCAGACTACACACAAGTGGACACTCACACAATGCTCTCAACTTTTTAGGGCCCTTGTGTCAGCACACGATGCCAGTACTGCCTTTCAGGGGTAAAACCCAGGAAAAGAATCCCTGAGACACAATTCTTTATTTCATGGTTCTCTGTACCTGTCCATGACTCCGAGGAGAGCCTCTATAGAGGAAGTCCATATCACAGAATCAATTTGCTGCTCAATTTGTACTCTCCAAATCCTGTTCCTTCCTCCATTCCCCAAAACAGTCAAACACAAATTTCAGCTGACAGTAGCATACATGAGTCCAATTTTTATTTAGTTTCCAAATGAAACATGAATCACTCAAAATCCTCACTGCTAGTGTTGTTTCTGGGAACTGTGAAGAGACCCTGAAGAGCATATAAATATTTTTTGTTAAACTCAGTTTTACCTGGACATAAATACTAAGGAAAAAAGGTCAGAATTTCATCCATAAGGATGCAATTTTTTTAAAAATAATCTTAAATACAAAAAGGAACCTGCCCTCGAGCCACAATTATCTTCCTTGCAGGGAATCACATGGACTTAGAAGATCTAGAGCCAGTAGTGAACTAACAAGAAATTCACTGTTCAGACATAGTGGTATGTCTTGAATGCAAAATATCAGTTTTGACAGGGTGTAGTCTTCTAGAAACACAGATATATTTACATGTTAATGAAAAAGCAAAAACCAAAGGCAATTCATTTACATAAAGTTTTATTATCTTTTCCCCTCAGCTGGTACTCCATTGCTACAGCCTTAGCAGAGCTGTGTTTCCCCAGGTAGACAGGTTTTCAACCGACTGTCTCTGACTGAAAACATCTAGGCAAGGTCAAATTTTAGACCCAGCCTTTCATAAATACAGTCAGATACAAAGGACCAGTCGAAATCCTGACCACCTGGAAGGCTACAAAAGAACCAAAAACAATCCAAGAGGATTTTCATCATCTTCCGTGTTTGAGTAGAGAACCTTTCCTGTGCACTGATCCCTAAACAGTTAAGCAATTACACTACACATTCAAGACATGGATACATTCTACTTTTCAAGCTCTAATCAGAAACATGTGCAACTGTTTTTCCACTTATGAAGCTTGTGGTTTTATCTTCTCAGCAGCTTCAAGGACAGATGGAAGGCTGACTTTGTCTCCAAATTCTTTCTCACGATGCTCCAGTAAAACACCCTAGTCAAAGACACAAGAGAAAAATTCAGACACGTGTCCCTGCAAAAGATCCACTGCCCAACCAAACAACTCCAGGAAACAAACTTCTGATTTATAGGAGAGATAAAAGCCTCCTAGATGGCCTGCAGTACCTGTCTTCCTGCCCCAATCACATATACACCTCCCAGTGTGAATCCTTCTCCTTCCAGATTTCCACTATATCCACTTCTCCAAGCACGGAAGAAATTTTGCCAAACTCCCAAGCGGAAAAAGCCTGACAACATCATTTTTCGTCTGCGTGGACCATAAAAGCCTTTCTGCAGGGGAACAGAAAATATGTCAGCAAACAAAGGGAAAAGGACTTTTCGCTCATGTGGATTTTAAGCTCATCCACAAGTATTTAAGCCCCACATACACCTACATCCCCACCACTGACAGCAGTGGTGCTTTGTGATAAACACTTTTTTTGGTCAGTTAGTTGTCGGGTTTTGTTTTAAATTCAGCCTGATTCTTTCACACAGGCAGGGGAGAGAGATAAAATAAAAGGATCTAGTAGATTTTGAGTATTACGTATTCTTTCTTCAGAACCCAAATGATTTTTAAATATGTCTCCTGGTTTAGGGAGAAAGCAGGGTGGTGGTTCTGTAGGACATGAGATTGGCAATCCAGCACATGTCAGTGTACCAGGACAAGCCATATCACTGCAATCTGGCCTGTACATAATGAATTAATTATATGTGTCCCCTTCAAACCTTGATTTGCACGTGATAAACATCTGTGACTCACACAGTGAAAGAAAGGAATAAATATTACAGGCTGTATTGTTTACCTGTTAAAGGGGAGGAATAATCCTGCAACAGCATGTTATCAGTGCATAGCTACACTGCAGTTTGTAAGCTCAGCAGGATGTATAAATATAGAAAAACAAAGCCAATTAACTTCTTAAACTACAGTGTTACTAAATCCTTTTTCAATCAGACTACATTCTACTTATTTATACAAGCTCCTCCAAGAGGACATTCATAGATTTGTTTTCAAACGAAAGGAGAACACCAACTTCACTGTACCTTTTCATCCAGAAAGATTTCTCCTTTGAAATAATGCTGAAAATCCTCCACTTCAGTCCCTATCTTCTCTTTCACAACAGCATAGAGAGGGACACCCAGCTTGGACAGCTGGGGTTTCAGAGAGGAGAGCTCAGAAGCCTCCTAAGCAAAGGAAAAAAACCCAGACATTTCAGTCAATAAATGGAGGTTGGAAAGCTTCACCTTGAATTTCAAGACCATCAGAAACACACAAATTCTAGCTTGAGGCACAAACCAGAAACAGACCTGTAACATTTAAGCTAGTTGTACTCCTAGGCAGCTCTTCATCAGATTCATTAAAATTTGTTAAACAAATTTTCTTTGTTTAACATGGAAGAAGCAGATTCTTCTGAGAGTTTACTGGATTAAACATATTTTTAACTTAAAACTGTAGATATACCTTGCCTGTAATAGGGCTTCAATTATCTTTTGAAGTATTTGAGAATGGTAAAAATATAATGACTGCATATCACTCAACTTTTTCAGAGTTTTCAATCCTTTTTTCCAAGTTGACAGCCATTATTATCAGTCTTTCTGCCAAGTATTTTGAGGGCTCTGTGCAGCCGCAGGCTATACAAGTTTAAAGCAAGTAATGAAGATACACTCTCCTTCCTAAATCCCCCAGTAAAAAAAAATCAGGGAATTTCTTCATAGACTTACAGCATCCTAGAAGCAAAACCACTTTTTCTGGTGTGTAAGGTGTCACCAATCATCTGCTGGGTTTTTTGTTCTCCTAAAGGAATCCCAATTCCCACAGTTTGTACAAAGATCCCTGAGGTTCTGAGCAGATCAGAGTGTGCACTGAAAATATGTTTCCTATCTCCCATGAAGAAAGGCCATTTTCACAGGACAGAATTCCCATCAAAAAACTCAACTCCACACTTTAAAAACATGGACACAGTTTACATGATCACTCTCAGTCACCTAACTGAAATACCCTAACTGAAAGGCTGGCAGGACTTGTAGAATCCACAGAGAACCAAGGAGCAAACAGGATGAAGAGACAGGAAAATTTCAAACTTTCAGTAATACTACTACTACTACTACTAAAAAATCACTCTTGGATTCCTGACTGACTGTGTGTGAAAGTTACAGCATCAGGCACGTAAGTGCATTCTCCTCCCGCCTACGCTACACCTGTTCAGAGAGCAAAGCACTTTAACCTTCCATGAATTCTACACCTATTTAGGCAGTTAGTACTGATGGGAGCAGATGTAATGAAGAGGTTACAATATTAATTACTCTATTTATGGACTAGTGAGTAACAACATAATAACTATTTTTCCCTATAGCTATGAGAAACATAACGTCCAAGGTGCAAACTATGGCTGTTCCAGGCACTTGGTACATTCAAATCGTATTTTAGGTGTCTGCTTCCAAGGAGCTCCACCCAAGGAGCCTAATGTCAACTTAAGGATCAAAATCTGTTTTCCAACCCACCTTGTTATGGAACAGGAACTCCTTATCTTCAGATTCTGTACCTTCCTGCCTCACATTTAGCACCCAGAACAGAGAGGTATTCCCTCTATGCACACCTCTTTTTTTTGTATATGAGCTTTATCTGATGGCTTTTTGCAATCCAGTCTTGGGCTGCATTTGACCAGAGACCACCTGGCTCACAGAGACTAATTTTGGACTCTCTCTATATATAAATAGCCCATAAGACTCATTACCAACTGAATCTTGTGCAAGCTCCCTCTCTAATTGTCATGGGCTAGGTCCCTGGCAGATGTAAAAATCATGTAACCATCACGTTCAGAGGGAAAAAGCTCAGGACCTGGACCACACAAACCAGCTGCAAAGGAAACAGAGTATCCTGGTAGCTGGTGACCAGTTTCAACCTTGAAACAAAACCTTTCAGACATTTTAAATGTGTTTGATGACTGTCCTATTCGTCCCCCCCTTTATTTACAGACTATCTATACAAGCAGATCTCAACTCTTCTTAATTAATCCCCAAGCCAAGCAAGTACCTCTCTGCACAAAAATCATCCAGGTCTTCGTACAGCCATGATCACTGCACCATTCTCCTTCCATAGTTCACCTGCTTTGAATATCCTTTGTTCTGTTTGTACAGAAGAAACAACACCAACAATAATATTGGTCATTCTTGTTTATAACAATTAATGCTTTAGAGGTCAACACGAAGCACTGCAGACAATTCCACATTCAAATACAGTTCTAACAGAAAAAAAAATCTATATGTATAAGAGAAGATTACTCCATTGTTGATTTTTAGAAGTGTGTCTTGTTTCATCCAGAAATAACAGTTTTGGTTGCTTTTCCTTCACCGCAAGTACTGGATATCAAGGGCACTCAACTACATGTCATAACTAGGAAAGACTAAGAAAACTACTTTTAACACTGGCCTTAGAAAGGTTCTTATAAAAGTCAAATTCTTGAAGAACGTGGTCTGAAACAGCCAGAATCTTACCTGGTCCCAGAGATTTTAGCTCTATCTCCTCTAAAAACTCCAATGTAGCCTTTTCTGGCTTGGACAAAAATAAGTCAGTGTTAGCAAGGACGATGCCTGTCACAGCTGCACCAATGGCTCCAAGGCCAACAGACCACATGCCCATGGTGAAGGCCCCTAGGTCAGGCAGGAAGGACATTTCTGGAAAGAGAAAGAAAGAACAGCTCTGACACTGGACATCAATGATGCCAGAGGAGGAGGAATTGGATTAAAACAACTAAAAGCTCATGCAGGTATTTTTGGTTTAATGCAGATGATCTGTATATTTATTAATGTACTGAAATGGGTTTTAAAAGATAGAGATTACATTCCAGTTCTGTGCCTGACCCACATCAAAACTAGGTATTAACAAGATGTTCTTGTCCTTCCCTGCCACCAGACAAAATCACCAATATTTAAGTGCTCAGATGCAATGAGGAGGAAAAAGATAATCAAAGTGTATGTGTGTAATAAAGAGCCTCTAATAATATGACCTGTACATTACCAGTAACCTAAATTATTACAGCAAGATAGCAGTTTCTTTCATAAAAGAGAATCATTTGTAGATTAAATGTTTTACACGCACTAATCTATATTAAACAGTGAATTTCACAAATATACTATAGAAGACTTGGAAAAAAAATAAATCTAAACCTTCTATATCTGGTTCATCATAACTGGTAACCTTTCACATTCCTTACAGTTCCCCACTGAGAACCAAAGCAGGCACAAAGCCAAACTTAGAGCTCATGCCTGCAGACAGAAAAATGTAGACTTGCAACCATTTTATTACCCAGTGATCCGACATTATGAACATGCCCGGGACAGCACCTCTATGCTAACTCACTACCACTCTTACTAAAGCAGAAAGGACAGCAGGAACAAACAGCCTAAACTCACAACCACCAGCTGGAATATGCTGATAGCATTGCAGTGGGAGCCATTATGAAGTACAAACCCTATTTGTGGTTTAAAACTGGTGGCTCAAGTTAGAAGGCAATTTTCCTTCCATCCACAAACCCCCCACAGCCCAATCCTGACGCCTGCAAGTGTTTCACAAGCCTGGAAAGGGCTTCCAGTGAGGCAGTGTCAGTTAATCAGGATGCTAGAAATCACAATCCCTGCCTCATGGACAAAGTTCAAGATCCAGCTCTGAGTAACAACTGCTACAAGAGTCACTGGAGTTTTGGCAGTATCAGAAGTCACTGTACACTTACATCACAACCGCTGTATATTTGCACTTGCATAACTGCAGCATTACACATTATGGACAAAAACCCTACTTCCTGATAGAATATTTTGGTAAATATTGCTGTCTGCATATACTTTTGTAGGGGTGAGGTTCCCACCCCAATAAATGTAAGAAAATATTAATTACTCTTTTGAACTGTGGCTGGCAATAAAACAGACATATGCATGATCTATATCCCCAAAGCTATCTGTTGCCAGAATTCGGAACCAATTAGGAGTAGCTCCTCACTTTTGTGCCTAGAACTTTCTGTGAAAAAACCCCTTTCTATCCTTAAACCCAGCTCCAGAATACTACTGATAAACAAATGCAACACTGGGAAACAAAACTAACAAACAAAAAATAAACAATCACATTTTTTTTAACAGTGTACTTGGTTTCAAGGAAGGCAGTATCATAGTATATCATGGTATCTAAAAACATAAGTAATCCATGATCCTGAGCAAGAAACAAGGCCAGTTTACACAAACATCATGCAGATAAGAGAACAGATCCTACCCTATTTCACCATGTATTTCTAACCAAGGCAAAACTTCCTTGACTGTATCTGCTTTCTTTACATACTTCTTTCAACCATGAAGTCACATTGTAATGACATTTTTTAATATCTGCCTCTGACACCTATCAGAGACCCTCCTGACCCCGGCCTTTGGAATTATGCAAATGTAATTCCAAATGTATGCAATGCAGCAATATCCCTATGTTAAGACTTAAAATCTCTGTGGCATATCCAAAAGGCTAAAGCCCTGCTCCCTCCTAGAGTTTGATTACCCAACTGTTTGGATTTCAATCTCATCAGGTGAAGAAGTGGGTGTTTTTTAAAATATATAGTTATGGGCAGTGGAGGGGAACCCAAGTATTAATCCCTTGTGCACATCATTTATGTACAAAAATGTTACAAAATTTGTGGCAAGTGATTAATGAGCAGCTCTCACATAGCTTTTCATTTTCACTAGCACAAACAGCATCTCTAAAAGTAAGCTTCCAATCAGTAGTTATTGATCCAGGAGATCATTAAGTGTAGTCAATACACCTCTACAGTTTAGTTGGACTCTGGTCTCCACATAGTGACAAAAACCCCAACCTTATTAAAATACAGGAATTTTTTGCTATTTATATAAATAGGAAGAAGGAAAATGCAGCTCTGCAGGGTGATACCTAAATTCCTCCCATGCTAAGCAAACACCATAATGAGCCACTTTGAAAAATATGCATGGGAAGCAGCAAGCAGGATTATTAAAACATTTGCTAACAAGACAGGCTGAGCCCTGATGCATCATGTCATTGAACCCCAAGTGCCCAGACTGTCTGGAAAACAGCTGAGCATCTACAACTAGCAGCCTCATTTCTGGTTAGCTGCTGTTTACTAAGGAAATCTGAAGCTCAAAAGGACTTCACAACCCTCCCTCCTACCTTGAAATACAAACACGACTGCCTTGTGATCAAGTTTTTAAGCACCGAGCAGCAATAAGAAGACACAAGAAAGCATCCCACAAGCCATAATCCATGAGAAGAGACAGGAGAGCATCCCGCAAGGTTGTAGCAGGGGTGCAGCACTCACCAGAACCCATGCAGGCTTCTGAGCCCGGCCAGTAGCAGGGGCCAGCAGCAGGGGCCAGCAGCAGCTCCCGCAGGCACAGAGCAGCGAGCTGCGCTGCCCGGGTGAGCGGCAGGGCTGGGGAGGAGCCCGCTCCGCAGCCTCTGCCTTCCCACCCTGCCAATCCCTGCCCCAGTCACCGTGCAGTGACAAAAGTCAGCACAGCTGTCCAATCCAGCCAAAGACCCATTTAAAGCTATCTTAATCACGCGGCGCTGTTTTTTCTTTTTTTTTTTTAATTTTTTTTTAACTGACCACATGGTTACTCTTTTTATGGGTGGGTAGGTACAGGGAATAGGAATTACAGAAAGCTTTTTTGAACCTGGGAACACAGCACAAAACTTTTAGATCTGCATGCTAAGCCATGCTCTTCTGTAGAACTGGGCATTTTTACAAGGAACGTTTTCCCTGTGTTTAGCCTATTCTACATCTAACCCCTTCACACACGCACGCCGTATGCCAAAATAATGCAAACAACCCTGGAAAAAAATTGTAAGTCATCACAATGCACAGTATTAGCAAAAAAATTATTAGTATAGAGGCTGTACTAGAGAATGAACCCAGTGCTTCTATGGTCAGTTACCTGCTTGAATGGCAACACCCCTTTGCTAAAATGTGTCATTTTCTCTGGGACTATCAGATTTTCAATCTCTCAGTTGTTAAAATTTCCAGAAAATAATGAACACTCCTCTTTAAACAGTACAATCCAAAGAAAAAAGAAAAACATCTTTCTGTGTGTATGTTTTTGTGGTGACCACCAGAGATCTACAAAATAACATTTTATGGCCTGTCAGTACTCAGTTAACTAGAATTTAAACAAGCTTAATCTTAGTCCTGTTTTAAGTGCTAGGGGATGGTCTTCACTTTCGTCAAGACCAGTTAAAACGTTGTTTTCTAGATGTCTCATTTCCCTCCCACTCACAACCAAAAAAAAAATTGTCATTCAGAGGACAGCTATCCTTAAACATTTATTTTAACAGTGTAAACAGGACCCATTGCAGCTGTGTCCAAAAAAAAAGAGAGAAAAAAAAACAAGAAGAAAGCCTCTGTTTTCAAGATGCTAATAAGACTCAGAGTAGCAAATAGATTTCCTTACATACTTTTCCTAAAAAGAAAACGCTCTTACAAGTTCGACTGCACTAGTGAATACTCTCTAGTCTAAAGAGGGTTTGACCATTGCTTGTTCTTCCTTTCTCTCTCACTCTAGCTTCCCCAAGATTTTCCATATCAAGCCTAAAAATGTTTCAGAGCTTTGTCAGAACTTGCGTATCCCAAACAAGTTGAGGTGATTTTTTATAAGACATTCCGTCCCCCCCAAATGAGTCATGATTACAAATACCTTTGTAAGATAAGTCCTATAAAGAAAATTTACAATTCACAATAACCTGGTAACATCCTCATCAAGATTTCACGAGCATTTAAATAGCATTAAGGATTACAAAATACAGCATCCTGACAGACCTTCAAACTTAGCCCTGCTTGAAGCAGGGATCTGACTAGAGAAACCTAGGAGGCACTCTTCCAACTTAAATTGGCCTGTAAACACCAAAATCAGTGCACAGCTTGTGTGCAATGCTCGTAGCATTTCTTGTGGCATAAATGTAATTTTCAAACACAACGGATTATTTTCCATTCTTTTTACCATTGTAAAGACCTAACAAACCACACATTGTGTTGAGAATAACAATAATCTTTTCAGGTTTCTTCCCAATTTGTGCATAGTTCACTACTGAATTCTGTGCCCTTCGCTGTAGCTGTAGAAAAGTTTGCTGTGTCAAGCAAACAAACCATCCTCCTTCCTTTGAAAGGAAGTTAGTTGCTGCTCCCATTCTCAGACTGTTTTAAAGAAACCCAACATCTCAACAAGCCTTTTCTTTTGAGCAAGGGAGAGCAAAGCGCTCTGGCACACCACTTTGGAAATCTTCCAGCTCTCTTGGTGTATTGAGAGGAAATAGGCAGCTAAACACTGTGTATGGAAAAATTCAGATCTCTGAGCAATCAGTGAATGAATATCATGGAGATGTGAGATACTTCATGGAGCACAGAACTGCAAAAAGTACCTACCTAAAGATAATACAGGGTGAACTCCCTGCTTGGCCTGCTGGTGATCCAGAGCAGGAAAGCTGCACTCTGTATCAGTCTGTAGACGTGACAGAGGAAAGGGATTACCAACAGACCCACTAATGACACAAGTCAGCATTTGCTGAAAGCACAGCAGGTGCTAGGCAGCAAGTGAATCCTCCTGTTCCCACCCAGCAGATCCAAGAATTCTAAGTCCTGCAGATTCAAGCTTAAATTAAGATTTTTCCACTTTTTTGGGTTCTTAGGCCTTGCTTGTATTTTAACTTTTCTCACACTATAAAATTCATAATAGCAAAATTATTACTAAAAGCAAAGACACAAGAAAATGGACACATTTCAACTCCACCCCATAGGGCAGAGGGGCTCTATGCATAAACGAGGCTGCAACACATTGCCATACACCCAGTGCAGAATGATTTCACCCAGTTCCTTGTTTCCCCTTTCATTGCCTGCTATGAACCAGGTCTGATAGGAACAGTGCCCCTATGGTTATAAAAGTCTGGGAAAGCGCCAAGCTGGTCCTTCGAGCACCTCAAAGGTGGATAGATTTCCTGAGCTGAGCCACTGCACCCAGGATGCAACCAGCGCATCACGAATGAAACGAGAAACGAAGCATGGAGCCCCTTCGTCCTTCACGGATCGTGATGTGCCTACACACGGGAAAAGTTTGCTTAGCAAGCAGCGATCTCGCAAAAGGTTAAACCGCGAGGGCAGCCAGCCATAAGCAGGATTTCAAACCTGGACAGCTCGGGATTGGCAGCAGAGGTCCGATGGCGAGAGCCGCGGGGGTTCCAGGCCGCCCCTCGGGATCGCCGCCGCGCTGCGGTCGCGACCCGGGACCAGAGGGGAGGGAAGANCACTCACAGCGCGACCCCTCGGCCCCGCACTCACAGCGCCGCCGCTCCGGGCCCGCCGCCGCCGGCACCGCCCCCGGCGCCCTCCACGCACGCACCGCCGCCGGCCGCGCTCTGCGCCGCTGCGGCCAGCGGGATTAGCCGCGCCGTTAGCGGCCGGAATGGGTGAAAGCCTTCAGCTGCCTCTCGGAACCCATCGTCCCCTCTCGGGGCTATTGTAGCGTCTGGCTAAGCAAAGAAAGAAGCGAAATACATTATGGGATACAGTGCTTAAATATGCAAGGCAAAAAAAAGCACCCAACCCATAACGACCTGAGTCCAAGAATGTAGTGAGCTTATCATTCAACTAATCTGATTAATGGGGCATTTAAAATGTTTGCATATATATTGCATTCAAGAATATACTTGTTCAGATAAGCCAGCCAATAACATGTCACAACGTCGTTTAACAAACACGCTCTTCAGATGCTTGTGGTCATTAGGCACCACTCCAACCACAAACGCAGAGGACTCGTCTTCACTACCTTGGGACTATTTCCTGAGGTCTTCTGTTAACCTGGCACCTAAAATCCAAATAAAAAGTGGGGGGAAAAAAAAGAAAGAAAAAAGAAGAAAAAAGGGTAGTAGCAATGACANGGGAAAGCGCCAAGCTGGTCCTTCGAGCACCTCAAAGGTGGATAGATTTCCTGAGCTGAGCCACTGCACCCAGGATGCAACCAGCGCATCACGAATGAAACGAGAAACGAAGCATGGAGCCCCTTCGTCCTTCACGGATCGTGATGTGCCTACACACGGGAAAAGTTTGCTTAGCAAGCAGCGATCTCGCAAAAGGTTAAACCGCGAGGGCAGCCAGCCATAAGCAGGATTTCAAACCTGGACAGCTCGGGATTGGCAGCAGAGGTCCGATGGCGAGAGCCGCGGGGGTTCCAGGCCGCCCCTCGGGATCGCCGCCGCGCTGCGGTCGCGACCCGGGACCAGAGGGGAGGGAAGAGAGCAGCCCCGTGGGGGGACAGCCCGTGGGGGGACGGGACAGCCCGCGGGGGGGATGGGACAACGCGGTCCCGTGGCCCTCCCGCCCGGCGCACGCCCGCTCTGCGGCCCCGCGCTCCCAGCGCCGCTGGCCCGCCCGCCCCCGACGCGCCGCACGCACAGGCGGCCCCGCACCTGCACTCACAGCGCACCCCGCACTCACAGCGCGACCCCTCGGCCCCGCACCCACAGCGCACTCCGCACTCACAGCGCGACCCCTCGGCCCCNAAGCGAAATACATTATGGGATACAGTGCTTAAATATGCAAGGCAAAAAAAAGCACCCAACCCATAACGACCTGAGTCCAAGAATGTAGTGAGCTTATCATTCAACTAATCTGATTAATGGGGCATTTAAAATGTTTGCATATATATTGCATTCAAGAATATACTTGTTCAGATAAGCCAGCCAATAACATGTCACAACGTCGTTTAACAAACACGCTCTTCAGATGCTTGTGGTCATTAGGCACCACTCCAACCACAAACGCAGAGGACTCGTCTTCACTACCTTGGGACTATTTCCTGAGGTCTTCTGTTAACCTGGCACCTAAAATCCAAATAAAAAGTGGGGGGAAAAAAAAGAAAGAAAAAAGAAGAAAAAAGGGTAGTAGCAATGACAGAACAGTCTGGTCCGTAACACAACAGTAGTTCAGGAGAATGAACCCTTTTGGTGGTAGCGACGTGTCTGCATTCCACTAATCGCTGTTTTCCACCACAGACCAAACTTAACTAGACAAAATGGCCTTTTCTTATCACTCTGCTCCTACAGCGGAGCACAGCAGCAGCCGTGTGCTGCCAGAAAGCCACGTGGAACAGCAGGTTCTGCAAGACAGAGCCTATTGCACCATGTTGCATTGTACATGTCAGAATGGCACGGGCTCAGGCAGTTACAAGGAAAAGATTTTGAGTCTTTTTGCCCAAAATTGTGGTAGTTATGCTTTTATCTACACATATTCTTTTAGAAATCAAATGGATTATAAAAAGCACTAGTCTTAGCAGCAATAAAAAAAAAATAACCTAAGCAGACCTCATGGCAGAAACAGCATCACCAGACTGCCTGAAAGAGATGGGAAATTTGGAAGGATTAAGCATTTGTGGCTGCCTTTTTCCTGGAAAATACATGAAACAACATCTCTGTTTTTTCTCCTTAATCAGTGTGGGTCAGTTCTCTGTCAACACCAAACATAATATGCTGAAGTGACTTTGTCATTTTTTAGAAAGTCAGTCAGCATTGGAATATATATATCTGCCATGCTGACACAACAATCCTTAGAAAAACATTATGAGCAAAAAAAACGACTGGCAATTTTTTTGTCCAATTGTCAGCTGTCATTGTATAATTAAAACCCTGATTTCTGTGGGTTGTCAAAATTCCTTTCTTCTTAATTTTATGATGGTTGTGGACCAAGCTGACAACATTTAGCAATGGTAGAATGGCAGCTCCATTATTTTTGTTTCCATGCTAAGCACACAAAATTAACTTTTTTCTTAATGATACTTCTGCACATTACACCTCTAACAACCTGGCAGCTGGCCTTCACAATTCCAAGGTAGCCAATATTGCTGGGGAGGAAAAAGCCCTACTTATCACAACATTAAAATATCAATTTATTCTTTGCCCTGGGCAGGAGTCCATGACAAGGCACCAGGCGAGAATAACAAGAAGTTCATCTCAGAAGTGACTGATAACATTTGTCTCTATTGTAAAAATGTTGCAAAAAATGCAGCAAAATCTGAGCCCACACACCTGGATTCCATCCAGGAATACCCTCCTACTTTACAAAGCAGCAAAATCCTTTGAATGCGTGCACACATCTATTAGACCCAGAATTCAAAGAAATACGGTGTCATGAAAATACTGGAATCTAACCTTCCCTACCCTACCCACACCTCCTTTTTTTCAAGGAAAGCTTGCTTTCCTTGAAAAGCTACTGTGTTGTATTAAGTGGAGTTGCAACAACAATTACTTTGTCTTTATTAGAATATCTTTGCCTCCATTGCTTCAGAAAAGTGGTGAAATTTTGGAAGGAAAGCTGAATGGGAATTTGACTTCTTTGGTTTTCTGGTTTTCCTTCTTGATAAAATCATATTAAGATTGATCTATTATATTTGAGTTTTTCCATGCACCTATTCACATGTTATTCATGTATTTTTCATCTTCAAAAAAGAGACTAATAAACTCTCTAGCACACACACACTTCACAAAGCAACAGACACCAGTATTTAATCTTCAAGTTCTCTGGTTTTGAACAGTGTTCTTAAAAACAACATTCAGCCCTTCTCTTTCTGCCTTCATAATTCAGTTTTATAGCAGTGAAGGAGGAGAATCAGTCTGTAAACTGCTTGTACATCAGTTAATTACATTTCCCTGGCATGCCTGTAAGTCAGAATGTGCTGTATCGGTAGATATGCTAAAACATGATCTAGTATTACGAAACTTTCAATTCACGTACAGAATGACAAAGCTGTGCATTATTTCAGGAGTTGTTCTTGTTGGATCATGCTTGTATAGAACAGCCTTAGACCAAGGGCATTGTTAGAACAAATGGCTTATATTAAAGAAACTGTCTTTTCTATGAGGAAACAGGAGATCTCTAAGACAAGGAAAGACAGTGGTGGGATTTAGGCCCTAGGTCTGTAAAAGGACTTCCAGACTCATTCAGACTTTTGATACCAAGCCAATAAGATTAGATGTAGATATAAAAAAAAATTAAAAAAAATACAGCTTGAACTTTTCACCTATGTGCTACTAAAGGCAAAGCCACACAGATGCAGACTGACACAGATCCCCACTAGGCCAGGCAGAAGCTGTCTCTTGTTTGAAGGCTGTCCAGTGACATGTACAGGTGTTCTCAACCTGGACACACAATCTCAGATTTAAATTAGCTAAGATCAGGGTGCAGTAGTCACAGAAGAAACCAAAGGAAATACAGATCTTTTGAAATTAGTTCATTCACATAAGCAGTTCACAGTGGGACACCAAGATGAGATTGGTGCAATACCCTCCATCTGGACAAGAACAGGAAGAAAGAATTAGTAAATCTTTTCAGCGGGTACACAGATTCTTACAACAAATCTCTTTTGCAATAACCTAATAAACACTGAATCACAGTAAAGCCTACCATTTACAAGACAAAAGATAACCAAGGCATTTGGAAAGTGCAGATGAGGTCATTAGTCCTCCCACTGTCCTTTCAGTCTTTAAATATCCTTGTATCAGGTAAGGGTATAAGTGTAAGCAAAATAGAATCTGTGGTCTATAGTTTGTCTGTCTCTTGTTTACTGCAGTGCTACAAATAAAGTTACTCTGATTTTTAAAAAATTCTCGTATTAGGTACGACACTGAAGACCAGTGAAAAAAAAAGTTGTTTTTAATGACTATTCAAGCCACTGGAATAGTGATCAAGCCTCAGGCTCTACAAGCAAAACCAGGCTCTTGAACATCCCAAATCACCCACAAAGACATCAGTGAAAAGGCAGTAACTGCACTTCTGCAAAATCAGGACATCAGAGGAAAACAGTCATTCTGCAGTGATCCTGGTTAATCACCTCCAACTACTGTGTAGTTTCTATTAAAATCCAGGTACTCAACAGGTTTCTAGGCTCTTTCTCTTACAAGTTGTGATAAAACTGGCACGTTTAATTTCTCACTATGGACTACAAGAGTAGCTATGCATCTTACAATCTACAGAAGTCATGAGTAAGGACAAGACAGCTTATGTTGTTAATACAACCAAGGTAGTTGTATGTAGCTAGAAAATCTAATGTAAATACTTTTCATGTAAGCATTGGAGGTGATCAGTTTTTAAACCAAACTCATTGTTTTAAACCAACCAGTTGATTTAGCTGTTACTCAGAAGTATTTGTCCAAGCTCTAAGCCAAAAACTGGTCTTTCTAACAAATTTTACCTTGTCCAGTGAAAGTTGAGCTGCTCTTGATATTTAAAATCTGGGAGAAAAATTCCACAACCTCTTTTGCTAAAGAACAACATGTTATAAAACCAAAAATAACTCTGGTATTGGAAGTGTTGATACCAATGTGAGTCCTTTTGACAGAGCTTGGCTAGGAATCAAATACACATGCCAGCAAGCCACAGTTCCAACTCCTGGTGGCAAGGTTGTAATGAGTAGTTAGGCACAGTAAACTTCTAATCTAGCAGAACTACAGACACATTTTCTAACCACAGCCTCAGAGCTCAGCTCTTAATCCTCTTATTACACTGAACTATTTGTCTGTGTAACTTTCTTCTGCTAGAGCAAAACACCAATGTGTTACTATCAAACTGAATTTCAACACTGCATTTCTGTATTTTGTGAAAGTATTTGTTCTTGGTCTTTATACATCAACCTAGGAAGGGCCACAAGCTATGTAAATAGTGTTTTCAATGCCATTTTCTATTTAATTCTTGATGAACTTTCTTTTTGAGAGGTTATGCTCATCTCTCGTAGGCATATGAACAGTTTTCATGTTGACATCTACCATTTTTACATAACTTGATCGCAACAGCTTGAAAGAAAAAAAATATAACAAAGTATCCAATGCACAATCATAGAGTAGCTGAAATAAACAACTCTAAGTAATGACTTAACCTGATGAGGGTGAACATCATGGAGAAATGCAACAGAAAAGATGTTCTACGTACTTAACAAGGTACATTTCAAGTCCACAGCATCCCTTCTGCAAGTCCTGGTTCTGAAAGTATATGGGTTTACGTGCCTTTAATGGGAATGTGGAAGACTTCCTACAGAATTCATAACTAAATCATGATCAGCCTTTCTTCCTAGAAGCTAAAATTAGACTCCATAACCCTTCCTCATGACTGGTTTAGAAACCAACACAGAACTAGTTTGCAAAGATATTGTTTAGATTTTGCCTGAATGTTTGGTTTGTTAGATAAAGCCTGTCAAATTGTAATTGGTTTGAGGTATGTTCTTTTGCCCAAGTTAAAAAAAAAAAGTGAGTATTGTCTTCTGTTAGTAATGTACTTAACTGTACTTCTTTCAAGCATTTTTCCCCACACCCATTTTGTTCACATCCACTGTAATTTTTTTCCACTGTATAAACTCTCCAACAAACTTAAGTGTACAATGATTGTGTAGGGAATAAAAGCCAAGAACTTTTTGGTTATTTAATTTTGCTAAATTAATAAAAAGCATAGTTTTAATGCATTTTGTATCCTGTTCTTGATTTAACTGAATTTGTATTTGGGTGATAAGTGGGTGACAGTGGGACAGTGATATCAAATAGTGAGCTGATTATGTTGAGAACTTTCAAGGTTGCAATTTGCTGTGCTGCACTACCAAGCCAGCATTTTAACAGGGATTGTTCACTTTTATCTTCCAGTTTAAGCTTGGAATGTAGGCTTTTGGAACTGAAAGGAATTTGCTTAGGTAAAGGGCAGTAGTAAGGCTAATTTCATTTCAAGCCACAACTATCCAGCAAATGATCTATGTCATTGCCCATTCCTGTGGTTTTATTGTTATAAGAACAATTCACAAAAAAAAAAAAAAGTTAGCACCCTGAGATAATTTGGCAAATGCTTTTCTGCCTATGCCAGCTATTCTTCCAATAAGAGACAACCTGCAGAGGCTCTGGGTAGCTGGAATTAAAAAAAAAACTCTAGAGAAGAACAGCTATTGAAAACCTGATTAATTTACAGCTTCTCATGTGTAGTAAGACAGACTACAGACTTGAAAGGTTTATGAGGTATGAATGAAAATCACTTCACCTGGGAATGAGAGGTGAAGAAAGATGACTAAAGACCTACCAAGCCAGATGAGCAATGGCCTAGATGCTAAATAGGGAGACCAATGAAATTCACAAAGAATTCTGAATTGCAGCCATTTGACTCACATGGAAACCATTAGAGTTGTACTCTTGTTGAACAGGGGAAGCCCTAGGTAAGCACATTACAGATGACTCAGAGGAGCTGGCTCTGAACTGAAACAATATCAGAGATGCCAAAGACAACCCTATCATCAATTGCCATAGGCTGAGCTTTGGATGAAATACACAATAAACAGGAAAAAATATGTTTCCACTTTAATTAAGATGGTATTCAGACTTATCCTAATTAGTTCACTTTCAGTAATTTCCTTTAACTATTGCTATTAAACCATTCAGCTTATTAAGAACCACAGAACATCACAGATCTAAATGACTGCCTAACAGCTGCAAGCAGTTCATTAGGTACCTACAATCAAGCTTTTCTCCCACAGGAAGAAGGCATCAGTAACTGCCCTTCCATTAATCTGGGGTTGTCTCTCTCAGAACAGTAGCAAATTCCTCACATACTAAAATTCACTGAGAGCTTACCCTTCGTAGGGCAGCACCTCTATATGCATTGGAGGGACTGTTACACAAAGAAGCCAAACATAGCTTTTTTCAGAAATGCTGATTTTGTTAAATATTAGCAAAGCTCTATGGCATCTTTATGCTATTACTAAAGAAATCAGTGTCTTGAATCAAGAAACACATGGCTATTATTGTGATATCTTAATCACTATGTCCTTCATACTACCAGGTAGGTAATCTCTTAGGGAAAGTGATAATGTCCCTGTGAACATATTTTTGGTCTTATCTGATCATCTGCCTTAACAACCCTGTGATTCTTTCATGCTACACCCTGCAATTATTTTCTGGTATTCTCTACCTGCATTTCTATTCCCAAATTTCATAATATATTAAATAATTACTTCATGTCACTGTATAAATAGAGCACCCAACCAAAATAAATGACCCATGGGATACTTTTTGCTACCCCAAGTAAACATGGATTGTTTGAAATTTTAGTAACTATGAAAACAAATACCTGCAGCTCACAAAATGACCAGTTTTTAAAAGAAGACCTAAGTAGTTACGCTTCAAAATTCAGAGCTAATGAAAGCTTCTAAAGACCATCTTCCCATTAGTCAGAAAATTCATGAACATAAACAGGGCTTCATAACCACAAAGGTGAGTCAAAACACGCTCCTTAAACAAAACAACAACAAGCTGAGCAAATAAATAAGGTAAGTTAAGAACAACCAATGAAGAACAACCAGAGCCTAGTACTCCATTTAAAAAAAGGCTTTTAATATAAATCTGAATACAAAAATAACCAAAACACTCTACAGTCATCACAAACAAATCCTCAAGGTTTTTCTTATCAGTTCCCTGACAGTTTGGCAAGGGCTTGTTTTCTCTGTTGTGAAGTCATATGTTCACAGGCTTCCAAAATATTTACTATAATTAAAGTCTGTTGAACTGTTTTTGCTTTTACCCATATTCTTCCATTCATTCCCAGCACCAGCTCAAATGGGTACAATTGTGACAACTCTTGAATTATTTCACATTTGGGAGCCAAGAGCCTGTGAACAAGAGAAAAAAAAAGTCAGAGGAAGAAGTGCTCACACTTACAGACACCACATTATTATTGACCAGTAACTCCAGCAGTACTGCTATTATGGAAGCTATTTAAGAAACACTGAAAGATGATAAATTTGCATATACCCCCAAAATAGCAATATAGTATCAGATTTTCAAGGCTCCTGTCATATAAAATACATGCACCTAAAAAATAAAAACCGTTTTAAATTTAGGTTTTTTCGCACTAGATTCAGAAGCAGTCCCTGACAGGTTTAAAGCAAATTGATACTTTTACAGCAATTCTATGATCTAATAAATTCTAGAAGTACACTGTTTGATAAAATTACATTTTTGAAGTGTTATTTATAAATTTGACACCCCAGAGGTGTCTTTCAAAACAGGACCTCCCTTCTGCTTCAGGAAACAATATTAACAGCAATAAACAGACTACTTCATTTTTATTAGATGACAGCATACTAAGTGCTGTAATGTGTCTAGGATTAAATCAAGGTTGAACAAGTATTCACAAAAACTAAAAGCATATCAGGAATTAGCAATTTACCTGTACTATGATGCTATTTTTTTACTTGCATATAGACAAAATTTGGAACACAGAATGGCTGCAAAAAGTTTTTGTATCAGTTCACACTGACTTCTGATAGGGCATATAAATCAAGACAATTACAGGTATGAAAAAGCTGCTCTGCACCACCAGATTGCTTATCCAGAGAACGACAAAAACAAAAAACTCCACCCAAAAAGCAACATCAAAGTTTGACTATTGTTTATCCATGTAATCTAGTATTCTTTGACAGCCACAAAAAAATCTACTATTTACATCAGCATAAGCAACTCCAAAGTTCACAATACATCTAAAAGCTCATGAAACAGTTCCTGAATTAATGTGTCAGTTTTAAACTAAAATCCTACATTTTTTAAAATCCCTATCTTTATTTCAATGCTATTTATTTTTCTTTGGAAGTCAGAAAATAATGTATACTGATGTGTAAAGATCCCGTTAATCAGCTGTCAGCCAAACATACACTCTCCACTACCCCATGAAACATATAAACAGGACAGTAAGTGTTGACAAGTTTTAAACTCCAAGGTAATATGTGCATACCTGAAACACTATCCTGAATGTTTAACCTTCCCATGTCACTACTTTTATTTTCCATACT
The DNA here is from genome assembly GCA_013397075.1 of Rhabdornis inornatus. Lineage (NCBI taxonomy): Eukaryota > Metazoa > Chordata > Aves > Passeriformes > Rhabdornithidae > Rhabdornis > Rhabdornis inornatus. Next base: position 2,203,975 of record VWZS01004141.1, on the reverse strand, counting down.
ACCTTGGCAATCGCATCATTTTTTTTAAACAGGTCGTGCAACACCATACAAAAGAGCTTCTAAGCGTCTCAAGAGGAAAAAGAAACTTTCCTCCTAGATCAATCCATGCTCTATTCAGTAAAACTGGTTTAAATGCAATACAAGAATTACACAGCCTGGCCAAACTGCCCACACTGCTCAGAAGAAACAGTTGTGGGAATCTTACATGAGAGAGTAACTACTCACATTTTTTAGTACTTACTTTCTTATTAGACCTAAGGAAACTTTAAAGAGGAAGCCATCTTGTCCAATTATTCCCATTCCACTTGATTTTCCACTGCTGTCTATACAGACCATCTCTGGTTCCATGTCTTTATTTGCTACAACGAACTGACCATAAATAAGATCTCCCACCTAAACAAAACAGTGTCAAAGAACAAAAGTATAATCTCTTCTAATCATGTAGCAGGACAACAATAAAAAATATCAAAGCAGCCTATTCTGTTTTTCTTCACAGTTCCTTTTACATTGGCATTTCATCTGAGTGCAGAAACTGTGGTATGCATGTGCAACACAACCATTCATAATACTGCTGTTAAAAAAACCACATTTTCTACCAGCATCACGTTTTAAAACCTTATCACAGGAGTGCCCTTTCGGATGCACCTTACTCATGAACTGCATCTGCTCCTGGCAGCACTATGAGCAAATGTAAACATGAGAGTGAAGCACGCAGGCACCAGTGAGAGAGCAAACCACGCTACTTACAGCGCTCCTAAGAAACCCCAGAAAGGCCGCGGCCTAATGGTGCAAAACCCTCCGAGGAGGACCAAGGCGAAACCATTATAACCAGACCTGCATACCTCCTCTAACGTGGGTTTACCCCAAAGAAAAGCTACCGAAACGCAACAGAAGCGCCACCAAACGACGCGGCTCAAGCGTTACCAGGGCCAGCTAACCAGGGCACTCACATGCACGTTGGGCCTGTTCCTCTTCGTGGCGCCTTCGAAGGCCAGGTAGGACAGGGACGCCGGCTCGCTGCCGCCCACGTCCAGTCTGAACACATCCCCCGCCTTGGCCGTCACGATCCCTATGACGTGGTCGCCCTGCACCGGCACATACTGCAGCGGGGGAAGGGGACAGAGGGTCAGGGCAGCGCGGGTGAGACGGGAGCTAACACACGTACACACACAGACACACACGGACACGCGGGCCCCGCCGCGCCCCTACCCGCTTCTGCTGCGAGTCCACCCAGTAAGCGCCGCCGCCCCCGGGCCGGTGCCGCAGCAGCCCACACTTGGTCACCAGCAGCCCGGCCCCGCTGCGCCGCAGCCCCGGCCCGCACAGCAGCCGCCCCTGCGGGGCCGCGCCCGCGCTCAGCCGCAGCCGCTCGCCCTCCGCGTCCTCGTCGTAGTGCGCGGGGAGCAGCAGCAGGTCCCCGGGCAGCACCACCTGCCCCACGAGAGCCTCGGCCGCCGCGCCGCGCTCCGCCGCCATGGCTGCGCCGCCGCAGGGCCCCTCCGCCTGGGCCGGGCGGCTGCGCTCTGCGGCCTGCGCGGGGCGCCAGCGACACCCCCCGGCCGGGACGGGCCCCGGGCGGAATGGACAGCAGTGCCCGCGTCACTTCGATCCCCGAGCTGCTGCAGCCGCCCCTCGCCACTCACGGCACCTCCGCCAACTGCCTCTCCTTCAGGGAAGCAGATCACCCTCCATTTCTGCCAGGGAGCGGCCAAGATAATGTTAGTGCGCTTAGGCGTCGGAATTAATAAACACGGAGTTAATTCTTCCAGCTGCAGTTGTTTGCAGGGTTTTTTAATACCCGATTAGAAGTTGACAGTAAAACAAACAGCTGGTCAAATCTGAGGTGAATGTCAGCCGATGAGTTTGGCAGGGAGCAGAAAAGATCCCATGAGTTGTGCAGGGGAACTGCTCACAGAGAGATGGCATTAAAACAGCTGGAAAGGATCACAGTGGATCTGGGCCATCCCCCCTGCTTAAGCAGGATCGTCCTAGAGCACATTGCACAGAACTGCATCCAGACAGTTCTCAGCATCTCCACACAATTCCACAACCTCTCTGAGCAATCTGTTCTAGTATGTAGTCACCTGCACAAAGTGAAGAAGTTCTGCCTTGTGATTAGATGGAACTTTCTACGCATCAGTTTCTGCCCATTGCCTGGGGTCCCAGTGGTTGGCAACATGGAGCAGAGCTTGGCACCGCCCCTTTAGATATTGATACATATTAATGAGGCTCCCTATCAATGATCTCTTCTCAAGGCTGACCAGGCTTAGTGCTCTCAGCCGTTCCTTCTAAGAGAGATGCCCCAGCCCCTTAATCATCTCCATAGCGCTCCGCTGGACCCGCTCCAGGAGCTCCATTCTCTCACTGGGGAGCCCAGAACTGGACACAGCACTCCAGGCAGGGCCTCACCAGGGCTGAGCAGAGGGGCGGGATCACTTCCCTAGACCTGCTGGCAATGCTGTTCCTAATGCACCCCGGGCCTTCTTGGCCACAAGGGCACTGCTGGCTCACGGAGATCTTGAAGGACCACGAAGGACCAGGCCCCCAGATCCTTCTGCACAGAGCTGCTCTCCAGCAGCTGACCCCCCCAGCTCCTCCCGGTGCTCAGGGTTATTCCTCTCCAGGTGCAGGACCCTGCATTTGCCATTGTTCAATTTCAGGTTCTCCTCTGCCCATCCCTCCAGCCTGTTGAGCTCTCTCTCAAGGGCTCAGCCCCTCCTCCCGGCTTTGTGCCACCAGTGACCTCTCCGAGCAGGCCCTCCACCCCTCCACCACCTCCTGCGGCCGGCGCTGTTACGGAGCAACCCCGCGCGTCCGGGGCCGGGCGGTAGGAGCGGGCCGGGCCGGGGCTGCCGTCCCGGGGCTCCGGGAGCCGGGCGGTAGGAACGGGCCGGGCCGGGGTTGTCGTCCCGGGGCTCCGGGGGCCGGGCGGTAGGAGCGAGATGTGCCAGGGCTGCCGTCCCGGGGCTCTGGGAGCTGCTACCGGGAAGGAGCCGGAACGGGGCTGCTCTCCAAGGGAAAGCGAGCGGCTACAGGCAGAGACCGCACTGGCTGGCAGTGACTGTGGCGGAGCGTGGGACGAGGCGGGGTAACGGGCCAGGCCCTCCCAGGATCCCGAACATTAAGAGTAGGGATGAGAAACGAGCCCGCCCCGCCTGTAGAGTAGGGGGAGGGGAGAGGCCTGGGTTGTGCTTAAATAGAGCCCGGGCGAGAGGGGAAGAGAGTGACGATGTGTGTTAGTTGAGCCCGCGTTGAGGCGGTGGACACCATTCAGGCACCCGGAGTCGCCGTGAACGCGGAGGATGGGACAGGATTTGCTGTTGTGCCAAGTGCCCGGGCGCTCTGTCCCACACGGCTTCAGCCCCCTTAACAGCAAAGGAAGGCTCGTGTTTACTTAAACTAGTAAAGTGTGTGCGCAGTGATCTTCTGTGCCTTTCATAACCACAGAGTGAGTGCTTCAGGCCCTCGCCTTGCATATGTCTTAAAGATAGCTTTGCTAGTTCAAGCTAAAATTACCTCTTAATCGTCCTCAGCACTACTTGCATGCTCTTCGAGTATCTGTGTAGTTGTTTTCTATGTCATGTTGTGGTTTTCAGTTTTTTTGGGGTTTTTTTGTTTGTTTTTTTTTGTTATCATGCAGACCTAGAATTAGCAGCATGTTTCCTATTAGTTTATGTATTATATGTATCCAAACAGTAAAGTGGGGTTTGAGTATTTTTCTTCTGCAGTGATTGGTATAACTGACCTGTCACTGGAGCTTTTAAGAACTAAACCACTGCTAAATAACTTCCTTGTCTTAGTAAAAAGTAATGTCATAGTCAGTGTTTGGTGCCTGAAGCAAGAGTTTTGAACCCCCCTAACTTAATTTTGACATTGATGTTTAATATCTGTTTATTGTCAGTAGATTTGGATGGAGTCTCAGTATCTGAAGCAATGCCTGGGAAATTGCTTGAAGAAAGGACTGGCAGAGGTTGTAGAGCATCGGCCAGCAGATCCAATAGAGTATCTTGCACACTGGATTTACAATTACAGAAGAAACTTAGATGAAGAAGAAAAGGTGGATCCAACTTAGGCAAAAAAAATATTGCTCCAATATAGTTGATGCTATTTAATGTATCTTTCATTTTTATATTTAATTGATTCTGTGTTACCTCTGAAATAGAGAGCCCTGGAGAGAGCTGAGCTGGAACAAGAACGGGAGGCAGCCCTAGCAGAACTTGAAAGGTTAAAAATCCAGGAGGAAGAGCAGAGGAAGCTTGAAGAACAACATCAGGTTATTAATACTTAATAGTAGATAATTCTAAGTAGCATACGGTGCTGTGGTATCTTGGAGCTCTTTGTATACTTCTAAAGCTGTAAAATGATTTTGATAAATGTGACATAAAGCAAGTATTTTAGACTCACTTTTCTGAGTAATTGAAATTATTAGTCAGCACATGGGTAGGAAAACTTACATACTAAGCAGTAAAATGTTATTAAAAATTATGGCTGTTAAGGTAAAAAGCAGCCAATTTAGGACTTAAGTGAGAAGTAACTGGAAATAGTTTGGGCTTATAATATGAGAAATAAACACAATATCTGTGTTTCTAGCCATTCTTTATAAAGGAGTCATGTGAAGTCAGTGTTGCCATGGTGATGTTGATGTGACCTGACTGGATTTTTTTGTATGGATGACTTTCATGATGTTAAAATCAAAAGCTTAATTTTAAACTTATGCTGATCACATTAAGCCCAGCTTTAGTGTAAAATGCATTCATTTAATTTCACTTGCAGTTTTAAAATTTGGAGTTTAGTAATTTGCAGACCAAAAGTAATGTGCTTAAGGGTTTCATGAGTGATGTAAAATAGTAAATGAAAATAAAGAGATTGTGTCTAGAGATAATTCATAGAGAATTAAATAAATCATTTTACGTAAGCTATGAGAAACATGTTGAACAATACTCAGATACATTTTTTTTAAACTAACTCAGTTTTGGCTGTAGTCAAATACTGAGGTAAGTTTTGCTTTTATGTACCAAAAACAAATAAAAAACTATGACCATACTTGTAACTGCTCACAAAATGCAGGAGCAAACAGTATTGTCTAGAGCTGTTGAATGTAAATACTTAGATTTGCAGTTTCTGAAGTTTTGATGTAATAGGACTTATGTTCACAATTAATAAACATTTCCTGTTAGATATTTCCAGTTGTAAATACTAAAGGTTGCTGATGGACATGATTAATGTTAATGACATTGCTTGCCAAATTTTTCCATAGATTTGGTTCTATATTGATTCATCCATCTCTGCTAGGTACTATACAAAGTATGAAAGAGTTTAATCTGAAGGATAGGAGATAACTAATGCAGACTGATAAAGAGCATGTTTAATGATAAAATATCTGAGGTGTGTACACTAACCTCAGTTGACTGTTTTTACTTCCTGTTGGTAGTAAGCCTTTTTATCCATGAGTCTCAGATCTTTGAAAATGTTAAGCCAGATGATACTGAAAGGACTTTGTTATTAACGTAGCATAGCAGTTATGTTTTATGCATACTTTGTATTTATTATTTTGATAATAAATATATTGTAAACAATGTGGTGAAAAAGATAAATGTGGGCTTTTTTCTTTCTAATTTGTCTCTATTCTTAAACTGGTTGCAGGCTCAGTTGAAGAAAGAACCTGAGGAGTTGGAAGCACAGAATAAAGAAGCTGAAATGCAGTTGCAGCAGGAAGAGGTTTAAGCCAATGCTTAGTTGCTGGTTTGAAAATACTATTTATCAGCCTTTTTTTCCAGATGCAGGCATCAATTACAAAACACAAAGCAGAAGCCCATGGGTGTTGAACTAACACATAATTAAAGAATCAGGGATGTAAATAGGAGGAAATGTCAAACAGGTGGCTTCTGCAGTCTGGATTTTACACTTTAATTTTGGTCTGAAGAAAACATAAATTTATTGCAAAAATCCAGCATAAGGTCAACTTAGCTGATACTTCCACATTCCTTGATGGTATTTATTAGGAAATTATACCTAATGTCTAATTTAAATATCAAGACAGTAATGTTTTGCAGGGTGTTAGCAGAAAATCCATTTACTATACCTGGAAAAGGAACTATGGTTTGGAATTGCAATGTGTCTGGATTCTGGTATCTTAGTGGTGTATGGGAATTTATACTAACAGAAGAGTGTGTATACATATATCTGGTTTTATGGTCTTGTAATGCTGCTTCAGAAAAAACATACACAGATAATTGGTATGCTTATCTCCCTAAAGCTTTTAAAAGTATGGAGCACAGAGTATTTTAAAAATACCGAAGTTTTTAGAAAAACCTGTTAAAATACTGACAAAGCATAATTGTAGGAAGATGACATAACGAAAGTGACAAAAAAAGAATATGTAAAAGTTTTAACTTGCTGTTAATTAAAAAAAAAGATAAAAAATAGGGTTAAGTATACAAAGACCATAATCCTATACTACTAAATTTGTATAGCTTTTATCTAAAGTATTCTGTTTATATTAATACATAATGTGATTTTAACACACCTGAAATGCGATTTCATGACATGGGACATTTTAACTGAAAACTGGTTTTCATTACCACAGGAAGTTGAAAAGACAGTAGTTGAAGATGGACCTGGAAGGCTTACTTTTGAGGAGCTAGATGAGAGTGAACCAGTAAGTATTTAGAAAGAGATTTTAAATAATTGATACTTACAGATTTCCTTTTCTATGCTGACCTGTCAAAAGGTTAAAACTGTTTAAGGGATGGTACTTTTGTCACAGCCTCCAAACTGCCCACAGCTGCATTCTGGTAGGAGTTAAGCCGTTCTAGGAGACTCTGTGATGTTAGCTGACTAAATCCTCAAGATTTAAAACACCCTTTTGTATTCAGGTATGTTACTGACCAAAGCATTAGAGAGGAGGCAGCCTTCCTGTGCTGTGTGAGCAGTTACATACAGTGTGTACTAAATCACTTCATTTCTGGTATCAGGAACGTCATTCAGGATCAGAATTTATGTTGTTACATTAATATGCTTTATACTTAAGACTGCTTTAATGGCAGACTGTTATACAAGTGTTCTCAATAGACTTGTGAAAATACTTAAAACTGTTCTTAGGGTCAGGTTTTCATAGGTGTTTCTTCCACTGAGGTAAATCAGATGAGTATGCAAGATCTCATATAGCCCCAACTTTTATAATTTTCTGATAATGGCATATTAAAAAATATTCTTGAGGCTTTGGGTATATTTTGTGTTCTTCAATAAGCAAATTGCAGAACCAGAGTGAAAATGAGCAGTAAGTAGTATCTGCTGCTTCTTGTATGTGCAAAGTTTTCATGCCTAAATGCGTTAGATTATGTTGGCCTTTGGGGATGTTATTTCAGGTTTTACAGTGATATGTTTGCTACAAATTAAGGACAGATTAATAAAATAAGATATATAGGCTTGTACTGTTGATTCTGCCCTCAGAATCACAAGGCTTCATCCAAATTTGCTGGATTTTATGACAGAAGTCTGGTGATGACATTCACTGTATTCATCGTATTGAATTGTCAAATACATGATTATACTGATAAGTACCAATGTGTCTGTCATGGGCAGTTTTTTCCTGTTTTTCTTTTTACAAAGTTCAGTGAATGCTAGTAAGTGATAGAATTTTTTTGTTGTTGTTTTTCAGAGTCAAACAGATCTCCCAACAGTAATAGAAGAAGAAAGTTAGAACTGACCTGAAAGCAGTAAATATATTTTCTACTCATTACTTACTGATCCTGAAGTGTAGTATCTTGATTTATGTATTTTATAAATAGAACTGATTTACATACCTGTTTTTCCAGTAACTGTTTTTAAGGTGTTTGTATAACGTTGGTTAATTCTGACAGTGATTCTTCCTCTTTGTTCTTAAACCATTGTAGCTAGCATGGCTGACTTGCAGGAATAAAACTGCAGCTGAAGTGAAAGCAGCAAATACATTTTCTACTTAGTGCATATTGAAGTAACCATAATAAATACAGATATAACTAATGTGTTAATATGATTTGAGGATAGATGCTACAGTATAATAATTTGAATCAATATTAAAAGAATAAAATATTATTGAAAATTATTTTCCAAGAATTCGAGTGGTTTCTATTGCAAAAAGGGAATGCTCTGCAGATTAAAAGATGGAGAGAGTATTCTGGACACCAGACTTGGTGCAAAAATCCAATCGGATTTCCCAAATGTATTTGAAAGCAGTAAATTTAACTCTGGTTTAGTATGTACTAGAAGATCTTGTCTCTTAGAAGCCATGAGGTGGTTTATGTAACATGAGATGTTTGCTCTAGGCTTTATTATTAGATAAATATATTTATTATTATAACCTTTTTTGGGTTGTGTGGTACTAGGTAAGCTGCAAGTTTCTGCATATTAGTTTTGATTAGTCAAGTTTTTAAGACTTTTCTGCAATTTTCTTGAATTTTTAAATCAAGAAACTAAATGTGTTCTTTACTAAATAGTGTTATTATTTCTCAAAACTTCACTTCTAAAAATTTAGAAGACTATTTACCTTGATCCATGGTTATCTATAAAAAGAAGGTTTATAATCCTCAAGATGCATTTTTACAAGAACAGATGTCTGTAATAACTGGTACAGGTTGTCAAGAATGTTCTGTGACTCTTCATTATAAATGGAAAAGACATCAGCATTAAGAAATCCTGTGCTTCTTCAATAAATTGTGCTTTTGCATCTCTGTCTTCTACTACAGGTTAAAAGGTCGTGGCCAGTATTGTGTAATGACAATACCTTTCATTACAAAATCAGTGCGTAGTTAATGCATTCACTGCATTCTTCAGCCTTGGGATGGAAGAGATTTTTCTGATAATTTTGCTTCCATTTTTTAGTAGTATTGCTGAGTCTGAGGGGTTTGCTGTCCTTGGCAAACTGTTAAAAATATCTATACCTCCAAAAAAACAAGGGTCAATCACATAATAAATGTTTTCCTGCTCAGAATAACGTGTTTTGATCATGTAGATCAGACTAAGAATAATATTAACAGATTTTAAAAACATGAGCACTATTGATTTTTCATATAGTAATACATTATATTTTCCTTTAAAGATAATGTACCTTTATTAAAAATTTCCTGTGCCCATTTTATTGCTACATTGCTTTTTGGATGCTATTAATAACCACACCTTATATGAGCGTCCTTAAAGTCAAAAGAGGAAAATGTCACTTACCAGGTACAAATACTTAGAAATGCTTGTGTAACTTTTGGAGTCATGAAAAAGGAAACTACTTTTGTGTCTCAGTGGTCAGACTTTGCTATCTACAATAATTCTGATTGGTTTGCAATTTCTATGATAGTCAAAACCTTTCCTGTGGCATGAATACACCCTTGTGGTTGATGTTCCAGTAAAGAGATTTTGACAGAGTTTACAATTGTATTTGTTAGTAACAGTTACAACAGAATCATTTAAGGACACACTTTGATACCACAGTTCCAGTTACACCTGTTAACACTGCATGCACAGCAACCTCTTGTGCCCGTCTCAAAGGGATGGAGTAAATGGATAAACAGATGGAGTTTGTGCATATACATATTATACCAATGTGTATAGCTGATTCTTAATATTTAGATTAACACTTTCAAAAATTGGTAACTCATGTCCATTTACACTTAGTGTCCAGTCATGTTGATCATAAAAATTTCAACCTTCATACAGCCTTCAAAATTTAAGACCATATTTTAAAATGTGCTAGAAATTAATTCTAAGGACGTGTTGCTTTCATTTTTTTGTTGTTTCATACAATTTGTATCTTTGTTTGATTTTGTTATATGTGTGTCCACTAGAGTGCATCCTAAATAAAGAGATGGGGGGCTCTGTCAATTATAGCCCATGAAGACTACAACTTCTGTTTGTCATTTTGTTTCAGCTTATTTTTAACTATGACTTTTTCTTTGTGATGCTGCAGTCCATATTCCATTTATTTCAAGGCAGGAAGTTTTGGATGGAAACTTTTATCAGAAAATTGCTGAGCAAGGGTCAAAATAAAGTGGTAGATTCTAATTTACCTGTTTCTTTATTGCTAGGTACAGAAAACATTTGTTGTTAAGATGTTATTTATAGGAATTCCCATTTTTTTCAGGATCTGGTGTGCACATACCTGGTGCATTATTCCCCTTCTACAGCTTTATAAGAATTCTTATCTTGGGTATGGGACAAGAGGTTCTTGGCTCAGTTCTTCCTTGAGGTGCAAACCTGCCTGTAGCTTACTTGAAAATGTAGCTCACAACAAAGATAACTTCTCCTTGGGTGTCTAAACCTGGAGGGAAATTAAGGCAGCTTAAAATAATTTTTGCCTTTCTGAACTTTCACTTTCTTTGGAGTATAGCAAGCTAGAGCCTGCAGGAGGACAGATGACTTTTAGTTACTGCACATGATGTGATTTCAGAAGTGTTAACACAATTTAACCTCTGCATAAAATGTAAAATTTTATGTTGGAAAGAAAAAAAGCAATTACAAAATGTAACTCCATCTGCAGCTTACACTCCCTTGGAATAAATTTTTATGGAATGAAGATAGAATTCATAGACAGATGATGGAAACTGTCACTGAAAATAAGGTGCTAGATACTGACAGAAGATTTATGAAATTGTCATTTTTCCTTTCTTCAGAGTAATAGCAGTCTTGTTTAGGCTGTGACCAGGCCATGTCCAGATCCTTCAGAGAACATGCTGATAGTAACATGCCCGTTCACAGCTGTTCTCATTCCAGCAATACTGAAGCACAAGGATGAAAACAGATATGAAGCCCAGAATAGGACAAAGTGATTCAGGTTAACTATCAGTCTGCTCACAGAGGTGAAAACAGCTCTGCAGGGTGAGAACCTTCTCTTGCATGCAGAAATATGTGTTGCAGCAAGCACATTTTTAAGTTATCTTTTAAAAGAATAGGTTTTATTAAGTTTGCAGTCCCCTTTATGATGAATGGTTTTCCTTCATAGTCTAAAGGAACTAACTTATCTTTTTGTAAACAGAGGTTTTATACAGCCATTTACTAATGGTAATGGGAGCCAGATTAATTAGTCTGGATTAAATGTTAAATTGAATTCCTCTAACTTTGCTGATACAGTTTACTCATATTTGAAGTCAGCTATTATTGCTTTACTTCTTTGAAGATTTTCCTGTACTTAAGTTAGAAAATGAGCTATTTTGCTAATACAGCTAGAAAAGAGAGTCCAATCCTGTTATTGCTGAAAAGGACTGATGTACTTCTTAAAATATCTTAATAGTAAACTTGTTTGCTTTTTTGGTTTTGTTTTTGAGGTGTTGCTTTTTGGGTTTTTTTGTGGGGGAGTTTGTTGGCTTGTTTTTTTTTTACTTTTGTTTGTTTTCTGGCACTGCAGTTATAGACCTTCATGCAGTCATTATGTTTTATACTTGTGTATTTGTTATAATTCATACAATGGAATAATTTACACTATTGCAAGCATTTGTACAGGTATTGGGCTAATAGTAATGGAAGAAAGGCCAGGTAGAAGAAAGTGCCCTTTTTTTTGAGCTGCCACAGTGTAAAAGATTTTTAAGAAGTTAAGCAGAAGATTCATTCCCAGAATTTAAGAGCCAGATGTATATGCAACTTCAGTGCTGTGGGTCTTCCCTGTTAACTTGTATGTCATAGAATCATTATCATTAACCAAAATCTCTGTTTAATTTAGATCAGAATTTTTGTAATCTAAAGTATTTTTATTTTAAATAAGTTAGAAGATACTATATCATGAAAAATTATGTTCATTAGAGCCTGTCTGAAGATACTGAGTGCTCTCATTTTTTTCTTTAGTTGTAGGTCATCCAAAATCAATGCCCAAAAATTCGAACAATTTTATTATTAATGCTAGGCATGTTTGTTTTATCATCTGAAAGTAAATGCACATTCATATTGTCAAGTAATCTAATGAGCAGAGAAGGTTGCCATTTGATTCTTGTTGATTAATCTTTTTTATCTATTTCAGAGGCTGTATTGACATTTCTGTACTGCTTCAGAAACATATGCTTCACTAAAAGTTCCAAGTTTTCCCCCATTATTTTCATCCATCACAATTTAAAATTTGGTTGTACTTTAAATGACGATGTGAAGCTTGGATTTGATTTAGAAATAAAAGTTGATGTTTAGGCATATCACACCAAAGGTATCTGACTAATGCCAGCTTCTCTAAGGACATTTAGAAGGTTTAGGAATGTTTTAAGGCATTCCTCAAGGGAATTCTGCCGTTTTCTCCATGTAGTCATTCACGGATATCAATAGCTTTTGATACCATAAAAGTTTTGGGTTTTTCTTTCAAAAATCTTGGGAAAGTACTTGTGAAAAATATAACTTTAGTTTGATGCAAGAACCAAGTGATGTTTCAGTTAAGCAAATTATTTTATTCAGCGGTTCCTCCATAGTTTAGATGTTGTCTAGCAGATGCCAGATAAAGAAATTGGCTTTTCCTGGTGGGGGAGGAGGAGGCATGTTTGAACTTGATCAGTATTTTGGTTAGTCTGTTTTCCTTAATGAACTGAGTCATATTTTCAGCTCAATTGTAGAGCTGATTGTTGCTGTCTTGTTTCAAAAACAATTGAGGCAAACCCTTTCTGTGTGTGCTGAACATGCATTCCAAGGATCTCAGTCTGGTCTCATTGAAGTTGCCGAAAAAGTTGTGGTTGAAATCATAAAAGGATTGAGCTCTCAACTAACTTGGAGTTCTACCTCTGAGAAGCCATCTCTTAGTTATGAAACTTTTAATGTACTTATAAATATTAAGACAGGAGAGAATAGATTACCTGAAACGGTATGCAAGGCGGATACCACAGAAATAAAAAGAGCTTAATTGTGGGGAGGGTTGTAGAGAGGAAGCACTCAGAAAATACATCATTCCCGTTTCAGCAGAGGGGCACTGCAGCTCTCTTTTGCTCTGTTTCAAGTCACATTCCTGGGAGTGTGTTAGATTTCTCCAATCATTCTGCTTAATTTCTACTCCACCTCTTGGGTATACTTTCTTGTAGAAATGACTGGCTGCACATAGACACACCTGTATTTGGTTCATTATCTTAAGCTATTGTGGTTTTGCCACTGATGTGTTTAGTAGATAAGTTTAAAAAATTCTATTTATTTAGCTGATAATTGTAACCCTGGAAATGGGATCTGTTTGTTTCATTGTAAGCCAGTCTGCACTGGAAAGTTACCCTTAGGCCCTGACAGCTGAAAATTTCTAGGTCTGGGACCGTGGTGCACTTCTGACACAGCTGTTCGTCAACATTTTTTCTGTGGGCATATGTATCTAAGTGGAGCCTATAGCAAAAATGCACCAGCATTTTTTTTCTCACTTGAATTTGGGTTAAGTGTTACTGTATTTGCTTGTATTTTAAAACTATTGAGTCAGATTTATTGGTAAGAAGTATGAACCCTACAAAAACTATCACTGATGGTATACTACAGCACTATATTGAAATGATAACTATTCTCTTATCTCAAAAGTTTGTGTTTATGGACACCTGCCACTTAGTATCTTTAGGATAAATGGTTTTGCTGCTGCTCACATGTAGGTTGCTGTTAACTGTAGTATGTTTTCCCCTTACCCTCCTTATGTGACTTTTCTAGGTTGATATTGATGCTATCACTTAGAAACTCAGCATAGTTACAGTGTGTGAATCTGTCTGTGAATTTGCCCAAGCTCTTTGCATGGCACAAAAAATCAGGAGGTACAGCCAGACTTACATATTTCTATTTCTATATACTTGGCCTGTCTCTTGACAGAGTAAAGGCAGGCTTCTTTATTTTGGTGCACTTTCTTCAGAAGTCTCTCAAGCAGCTACAACTCCTTCATTATTCTGTGACTACAAGAAAGTCCCCACTCTTGTGTGTAGTGAGCTCATGCAGCTGGCAGCAATACACCAATATTCTTCTCCATACTTCTTTAAATCAAAGGGCCATCTAACCTTTAGAGAGAGGTCAATTGACTTCTCTCAATTTTGCTTTGTTTGATAGGATAAGTAAATTCCTAGTTTTTATTGCTTACGGTATTTCATTGTTATAAACACCACAAAAATGAAACCTGCAGCTTTGAATAGGTTCCCATATTTGTGAACTCAAAATCTGGAATGAATTTCATATTTTAGTTTCCAAGGAGATCAGGTCTGTGCTTACTGAATTTGCTGGCAAGAATCCAACTCGAGTCCTAGTAAAACACTCATGCCAACTGCGTGGGAATATCTGTATGTGTCTTTAAAATAATTACACATTGAAATAACCTTGCTGACCTTGCCTCTAAAGACTTACAGAACCCCAGTGACATGTTTTATGGTACTGCAGAGGTGGAGAGGGAATGAACTAGAACAGATTACCCAAAACCTCTGACCGTTGCTCTTGGGATTCTAAGCAATTGGGAAGAATTTAACAATAAGCTGCAGTATAAACTTGCCATTAGTTATCTCATTAGCCAAGATTTCTAAAAGCACAGAAAAGAGGATACCTGCGAGGAGTTGGCTTATCCTGGGTGCCGATTTCAGTACCAGTTTTCAAAAGCAGAAAATGACATGCTCCACTTCACTGGCTAAACCTTCTAATATGTGTGAGTCAAATGTTTTTTCTTCTCAGAGTCAATAGGAGTAGTTGATAGGTTTTGATTGTGGCAGGTTTGGTGTGATCTCTGTTTCCTGGATGACTTATCAAACTGTTGAGAGGCCAAAGGCAACACTGGTGTTTAATTACAAGCAACACAGATTGTGGACATAAAAAAGAAGCAGCAGGAGGAAACCTGTAAGCTGTCAACCTCCCATCAAGAAACAGGAAAGAATCCTCTGCATAGAAATAGAATCAGTAATTGATATAAATGTAGGAAATTTAGGTACTCCTTAAATTGATTAGTAGGAAAATCTGGAAGAGGGAAGAAAGAAGAATCAAGGGGTAAGAAAATATTGGAGGAGAAGAAAGATAGAGATATACTCTAAGAGGAACTCTTCCAAATAATTAGCTATGAGCTGTTACCTGTGGGTAGCCTATATACCTATGTAGGGTAGGGTTTAAGGTGGTAGAGAGAATAGGTTTGTCCTTCTCTTTCCCTGCCTGGTAGAGCTGCAGGCTTCAGTTTCTGCTTAAAGGACTAAAACTGTCTTCTTCCTTGAGATGATCTAGTGTTGCTGGTTTATTTTCTGGAGTACAGAGGTCTGTGCATAACTTGAATACTCTCCATTGCAAAAATGAAAATGTTATCTTGAAGTTTATAGTCTTAATTGACATTGCAAAGACTGATCATATTCAGGAGGTTTTTTGGGGGCTTTTTTTGTTCCTTTGAATAATTTTTCATGTTTTAGTACAACAGGTAAGGCATAATATTTCTCATTGCTAAAAGTGTTCTTGTTGCTAAGGGTCAAAGCAAGATTGTAACACATCACAAGTTTTGAGCTTTTTGGTTTGTTTCAGGGTAAAGGACTAGGAAGTAAAAAAAAGAGGAAAAGTATAATAATTAGACTGTGAGAAGGCTGCTGTGTCTATAAGCCTTAAGATCTTTTCGTGAGATCCATTTTCCATTCCATATTCTGTTAACAGGAATCTAAAAATATTGATGTGTTGTGATTGCTGTATGAATTTTTGTGTAGTACTGTATATATACTTGTGTGAGTTGATCCTGCATATTCTTCATCCATTATTAAATATCCCCTGTTTAGACAGATATCTACGAATATTTTTCGCTGTGTTTTTGTTCAGACTTTATCCAAAACTGCTCAATGACCAACTGCAGTGAATCTTTCAGACATAGATTAAAGATAATAACCTTTGCTGGTTGCTAATGTATTTGCCCAGGTGAGGTATGTGAAATTGCTACTTAAGTGGCAACCTTCCCAATCTGGATTGACTGTGGTAACAAGGTCAGTTTGGAGGATTTCTGAAAGATGTCACCAATCAGTTGATTTAGTTAAGAGTTTCCTGCAGACCTTACAGCACCAGTAGTGCATTTGAGCTCTGTAGCAGTGACAGTGGGAGGATTTCTGAAAAGGCTGTGAATCACCACAGATAGGAATCATGGCTATAATGGATGTTGGATGTGTGCAGTATCTTTTTCTCCTGATAGCCATACAAGCCTAATTCTTGAGCTCACAGCATTGTGTAGTTATTTTCTGTCATGCAAAATGCATGTAAAATTATGCTATGCATTATTTACTAGATTGCTACTGAGTGTTTGAGTAGATGTTTGCCTGTATCAAGCAGTTCAAGTAGGTAAATATTTTCATTGCAAGCATAGAAGAGATGCATCTGCAAATATTGGTTATTGTTTCACATACATTACACATATAGGGAAGACTTGTAAAGGGTTTTGGTCCAGAGGAGTAACTACAGTTTTATACCAGATGAAGGAGAAGTATCTTCTGGCATTATATCTCAAAAAAGTCAAATGTGTCTGAATTTAACCTAATGTTCCTTGTCAGTAAGCCAGAATTAACAAAATTCCACAACTGTTCTTGCAGATAGGTTTCTGAAACTTGACTTTGTGTACTAAAGTCAATATTTGTTTCAAAGTCCAAAGACCACCTGTACTGTAAACATCTATGAAACACTGCAGCAAAAACTCTTGGGTAATAGCTGTTTAAATGCATCAGTCTCTTTCCTGAGGTACTGAGGAAATCCTAATGGTTTACATATATACACTAATAATGTCACAAGACACAGGAAAGCAGAAGATTGTACAGAGCCCAAGCTGCTGGAAGCCAGCTGAAGTTCCCTAGCCAAACTGAGATACAGATCTATGGCTGTAATGAGGTGTAGTCTGGGCAGGTGATCAGACCTGTCATTCACAGCAGAGAGCTCTAACTACTCCCACAGAAAGGAGCTGTGGCTGCCTGTGGATCTCATGGGTGGTCACACCCCATGCAGTTAAAATTAAGGGTTGTGTTTTGTTACATGTCATGACAATCTTTCCCTAGCCAAACAACTGACCATAGCAGCTGGGAAAAACATCCAGTAAAGTATATAGATGGCTTTCTGTAAGGTTAAGGAGAGACCATTTCTAATTGAAGACTTTTCCATACCTGTCTAAGGCATAATTTTAACAATAAATGGCTTAATTTACTAAATTTGCTATAATGGCTTAGGATGCTAAATGCTAAATCTGTATGTTGTACACTGGTACATTTGCAAACTGAAATATTTAATTGTGTGAGATGAATGTATTCCCTTCTACCCTTTTGTCATTTGTGAAGGATACAAAGAACTTGTGATTCTGTTGAAATAGGCCTTCACATAAGCATGTAACATCAACAAATGCTTGTGCATTGCTCTACAGAGCTTATAACTTAAACAGGAAAACTGCCAAAGTCTAAAGGCAGAACTACTTATATACCAGTATGGTTTAATGCTGCTTAAATGAAACAGTAGTAATAGATCAGTACATGGAAAACTTTAGCTAATCTGGCTATTTTTGCACTGTTTCTGGTACAACAAGACTTATTTATGAAGAATGATTAGAAAAAAGATTTTTAAATTTATCATCTCATCATATTTCATTATATGATATTATCATATCTCATTATCATTATTATATTATTATCATTACCTCAGGGTTGAGACATGAACTGCTAGTACATTTATTAGGTGAATAAATAGAAAATTAATTTGTATTAATTTCTGCTTAGTTTTAAAGAAATAATGCTCCCAGTGAAATTAACACCAAGATGTATTTTAATGAAAGCTCTGTTTAGCCCCATTGTACCTTTAATTATTTCCTGAGTAACTAGAAGTTGCCACTTCACATGTAAAGGCCTGGCACATATTACTTTATAACATGGCCATGAACAACCTGTTCAAGTTGGTCCTGCTTTGAGCACAAGGTTGGAGTACAGACTGTCCAGCTTCAAACACTGTGATTCAGTGAGGTATTGGAGTAGAGAATTTGAGGTAAAACAGATGCAAAAAGGACAAACACTCGGGAGATAAGCAAAATTAGTTATTTTCTCTGATATTAGTAGTGGAAGAACCTGGAAAGACTTTTTAGGAAATGGCAGGGATGGCAGATGGGAGATGCAGCAGATGATCTCTCTGAAGCTGAAGTTACTGTGGAATGAGTTACATAGAATGCACACCAAGAAACTGCTCTGTCTGGAATTGGTATTTATTCAAAAAGTCATAAAAGCCCTCCAGAATGAAAGAGCTGAATTGCTCATGGTCATGTGGAGGAGGTCCCATAGTCCAGTCCAGAGAAGGTGAAAGGTGAGATGAAAAAATAAATGCTGGATGGTAAACACCCATCTCAGGGCACACACTACTTACTTTCCTTCTACAATCACAACATCTTTTCTCTGCTCTGCAGTATTTATTTTACCCTGAATGTTTATGGGCCAGTGAAATCTACACCTGCACATTTGAGAGGCCTTGAGCCACTCTCATTTTCAGATAATACTAGATAGAGGTGAGAGTTCTGAAGCAGGTGGGAAATGAGTTTTGAATTCCCCATGTTCAAACTCTATTGCTTTGATCTAGTTTGTCATTCTTCATGCAAAGGAAAGGACACATCTTAACTAAATCTTCCTTATGTTAACTCTAAAAACAAACCAAAACAACTACCTTCCCCTGTACAGGCTAAGTCAAGGCTTTTCACCAGCCAACCAAAAAGCTCTTGAGGATATTCCCATGAGGCTTGCATAATTTATTGCTCATTTCCAATAAGAAAAAAAGATGGAGTGCAGTAATTCCTTGAAAACACATTATTTGTATCATGCAAACTACTAATAGTAAACAGCACAAATGAAACTAGTATTAAAGTAGTTTTTGTAAACCTGAAAAATTGTTTCCGCAGGCATTAATTTCAAGTAAATTCCTTGCATGAAGTGAGAATAAAATAATAAATTTAAACTATTAGCCTGTTAACTTGGTAAAATCATATCTGAAGATAAAGGTGAGAGAACAAAACAGAAGCATTTAGGAAAACACTTTTCCTACATGTTATCTGTATACATGAAGTATTCCTGTATATTGCTACACTTAAGCATGTTTTGGTTCTTTAATGTGGAGTTGTAGTTTTAAGTTGCTGTAGTTGGAATTGTGATTTTAAGTTACTATAGTAAGTGTGTAATCTCTACATATCAAGTCATTATCCTTAACATTTGAAAGCTGTAATAAGAGAGAGAAATTGCACAGCTTATGAAGTGGTCTTCCCCTAACTGATTCTAGTAATGCAGAAGTTGTTCCAAGTTCTTGATACAATCCTCACTCCAAAGAAGTCACCAAAAAGTTACCATGGTGGTGAAACCTTATGAGCGAAGGAGCCTGTACTGCTTGCTGGGCATACTTGATTGTCCTGCAGCTGAAGTGAGGATGCCTAAGTCTTAGAGATACCTGCTTTTTTATTTTCTCTTCTGCTGTCCTTGTGTTTTGTCTGTTATTTAGTAGTAGTTAAACTTGTTTTCTCACTTTTACAGATATCATTCACCCATGTAGACTCCATTTTCAGTGGTTTATAACCTGAATGAGATATCAGTAGTGACAAGAAAGGAGATGGAAGCACACAAGTAAAAGGAGAGAAAAAAACAAGGAAGGGTAATGTGTTTTATCTAAATGGATATGAGCAAGACAAAATGAGGGAAGGGGAGAAAGGCAAATAAATGTAGAAAAGGAGTAAATGAGCAAGTAAAACAATCTGATGAGAATGTGAGGTCTGGGGTCAAGACAATTTATCAGTCATCTTTCTAGAGGACGAGCACCATCAATAGCAATCATTCATAAAAGTTTCTGTCAGTTAAGTCTCGTTCACTGATTTTCAAGGCTTTCTCAAGGCTGCAGTAAATCTCTGCCTTCTGGTCAGTCTTTGTTACATGAGCTAGAAGAGGGGTGGTCTTGCAGAACTGCTGTGAGTAAAAGCAGCAAAACTATAGGATAGTGCCAAATATGAAGACTCTTACAGTCAACAGAAAGATTCACATTGCTTTTCCGATTGAAACAGCGGTTTCAATTGGCCTTATAGACAATACAGAGAAATGCAGAGGGGCAGTGTTGTTTTTCCATCAAGTTTTTTCCTGTGTTTGGCCTCATTTCAAAGCAAAGGAGTCATACTGATTTGGAAGATTTTATCAGTAGGTATCTTCTGAATAAAGATCATAGAATATGGTCAAAAGATAATACAATGATGGGCAATACATGAATTATAAAGAGATGTACAGAGAAACTTTATTATGGCTCAGTCCAGGTGAGTATGGCAATAAAGTTGACAGAAAATTTGGAATCCTGTTACATTGAATGATGAGTCATTATCAATAAAATGGAATAAGGAAAAGTGCTGATATCAATCATTCTCTTAGGATAATCCTTTTTTTTTTCTTAGACAGAAGTGCTATGCCAAAAGGACATGATGGTAAAGCACTATCTTACCTTTTTACAAATATTTAAATAAGTCAAATTGTCTGGGAAGAGAAGCCAAATTAAATATTACATAACCCTACAATGCTTTAGCATTTGTCACAGTTGTCCTAGAAGAGAACTTGCTGAGGTGCTTCATGGCCATAAAGCAAATGTATTGCTCTTGATAGTAAAAGCACAGCTGGAACAGGTTCAAGGTGGAGGTTTTACACAAGTTAATGCGAAATGCAGCTGTGCAACACTTCTGGAGTACAATACCAGAGAGGCTTTTTAATGAAGGGTGACCCTCCAAAGGTCACAAGGACCAATGCATTTAACTAGACGGCAGCAAGTCCAAGAAGAACTGTGAAAGCAGGATAAACAATGGTCCTGCAAACTCATTCCTCTTGTATGTCAAATACTTGTGCTCTTCAGCATTTTGAGAGCTTGTGTTTTTGGTTTTTTTAATATGTGATAAGAGGATTATATGAGAGGCCTGCATTCTCCTGAAGGGTTACCTTAAAACCATGAATGCTGATTCCCAAACTACAATTTCTCTCCTTAAGTGGCATTGAAAACCAAGAAGAAGCAAAACTAAAAGCAAGAGAGAGTGGAACTCACAGGCTGATGATAATCAGTCTTGTCTGCTTTTGTTGGATGATTGTAGAATCAGAAAGAAAACTCTTAGTATATACAAAAAGTGTTTTTTGTTTCATTCATTCCCATTGTATCTTGTGGTGCCTCCATAAGGAAGAAGAAAACATTTGCATTTAAGAATGAGCGTTTATCACTGGTATTATTTTACTTTAAAAGTTAATATAATTTTTGAATGTTACAGATTAACTAGGCTTAATATGGTTAGTTACTCTTTGGTCTTATATTTTTTTATTTTTTTTTAATAAATTCTATTTTTCTGGATGGCGTTAATGTGTAATTTATTTAGGCTGGGATAGTATCTTCATGTCAGTGGGGTGACCACAGTTTACTCCAGAAAAACCTATTCCTCATAATGTGTATCTGATGTGTGAATTTATGGAATTTTTAAAGTGCAACCAGTGCTTATCATTCCATGAGATGAATTCTGTACAATAGAAAACCAAGGAAGGGTATTTGAAATGAATGATTCCATGTCAATGACAATTAGAGAGGGGCCGGTGCTGCAGCAGATTACTGGTGAACATTCACAGGCATTGGTTATTGTTTTCAGGAATGTAGGCAGAAAGTGAAAATTCTAATGAATTCTTTCATAAATATGTAGCAGTACAGAAATTTGAATCCAAGGAACCATCTTGGGGATTTTTAAATAATAATGATAATAATAATAATAATAGTAGTGGCTAAGAGTTTGAAGTGAACTAAGTTTTTAAACTTAGTGATAAGAATTAGAGTGATAAGGAATTCATTTTTTTCATAGACCAGTGCTTGGGTCAAGGATTGAGACTAATGGTTTCTGTAGAGGAAATAAGGAAAATTACACCTATTTATAATGGTGTGGTAGTGGTGGGCGTTTTGTGGATCTGTCCCATGGGTATATTTACTTGTTTTTTATATACTCACTTAAACACACAAATACCCACTGAATGGCCTCTGCCTTCATACCTGACATACCATCAGCATATTCCAGACATGAGTCATCTGACTAGAAGAAATTCTCTGCAGCAGAACTGATTACTGAGTTCTGAGATGTGACAGTTATTATATTTCGAAGGGTTTATGGAATATAATATGGGGATATGATACAAAAATGTAATTAAAACAGACCTGAATTAATAGAAGAAAGGACAGGGGAAAAGAAAAGCAAAGGCTGAATAGCGAGCTCTGTGTAGCAGACTGTGAAGCAGCCGTGGTGCTAGATCTTATCAGATGTTTTGTCTCTCAAACGTGCCTGAAAAATGAATGAAAATAAAGAAACAATTCATGAAGGAATCCCACTTTTCTAGAGATGAGAAAGTAAAAGGAAAATATGGTTATATGATGCAGAGCAAACTTCTGGTCTTTCCTGAGGAAAGATGTGTGTTTATACATTTTGTATCTATCCCTGCAAAATCACAACACAGAGTTGGAAGTACACCATAGATCCCAGAATGAGGGGAGAGCCAAAGAGAGTGGCAGCTGAGCTGAGCTGTCACTAGCACTCCTGTGTTACTTCATGCTCAGTGGAGCTGCTAAGGCAGCCAGTCTTGCGCAGGTTGAATGCAGAGTGCTTCCAAGAACTGAGTTAATTAGTGAAGTATCCTAAAGTTAACTAACTCCCCTGCCAAGAAATGGGCTCTTCCATTTTCCTCACATGATTATCTGGGCACTTTCACTTTTCCATATATAGGAGCAGCTCAGGGACTGACAGATCAGGCTAGGTAGGGATACAGACTTCAGGCACATGCATACTCCTGGCATGCAGGCACGGATGCAGGCACATGCTGCTTTCACACACTGAAATTCAAGTCAGCCAAAGAGGTAATAAGTGAGGACAGCAATAGTCCTGCTGATAAAGAGCCTTCTTAAACAGAAGACACTAAAGGTAGAGCTCTTCAACCACCGTTTATAACAATCCATCAGGAAAAGCATCACAGCCATGAATGGGCCAGTGGATGGTTTATGTGATTACACGCTTGATGATGAAGGGGCTTTCATGTTCACATCGGAGTCCGTGGGAGAAGGGCATCCAGGTAAGAAGCCAGCTCTGGTAAAAGTCTAAAAAGTATAATATTTTCATTTGAGGTGTTTTAAAAGCCTAAAGAAGAATTCATCTGGTGTTAATCTTACTAGAGATGTTATTTGTAACAGGGTGCATTTCTACTTTATTTCTACTGGACTTTGTCCGTACAGACTGTAGAACTGCTATAACTAGAGTGCTTCCAACAGGGTTTATGTGCTTTTGCAGGGTGTGTGGAGAAAGGCAGTGAGGTTTGGGGTTGCTGCTCCTTCCTTTTCGTCTGAATTTCTTTCAGTATTCCTGTGGAGACATTAGTGTATCTCTGACAAGCTCAAGTTTCACATATGGATATGAATGCATAGCTTGCTTCTCAAGTTCCATGTCTTTATGGGCCCTGTGAAACTGTCCTGCACATATGGAATGCTCTAAGACTGTCAACCATGACAGGAATATCCCTAAGTAGCCTATCTTAGAGCCTTTTCATAGTGGTCCCAGCAGCTGTACATGGCAAAGTCATCAATTTGCCCTTGCCTCCCACCCCTTTCCATCATCTGATGCAATATATGGAGTTGCTTAAGCAAAGAGTGGACAGTTATTTGCTAAACTTTAGGTATGGTCAGCAGAGATTAGTTCAATTTTATTGAAAACAAATATTCATCCACCATAAACATACACCTTATGTCAACAGCAACTGTTCCCTCAAGTGAGGCCAGGGCACAATGGGCTATTTGATGTCCTGAAAAGTGTATTTATTTTAGAAGCCAATTTGGTGGCCTGTACTTTTTGCTGTAATAAGGCTTTTCAGGTCTCTATTCATGTATAGTGGAGGATAAAAAGGTCAGCAATGAGAACTTTATAGTTTGATACTTTTCTCTATTAACTTATTACTGCAGATCAACTCTATGGCTGATGCAATTGAGTACATCTCCATCAATGTGAAGGCAACTACATCAGGTTAAACCAGTTGGGGTTCTTTCTGATGTAACACAGTCAGAAAATGACAGCCATGTTTTGTCCCTGGAACATATGTCCCATGTCGAATTTATATATAATTATACACTACATCCAGTGTCTGTAGTGCTATGTAGTTTCATGGGAAAAATAACATAATGCAGTATGGTAAGTTTTGGAAATAACATGGATGATGTTATTTCCAAAGACAACTGGCCACAATTTATGCCACTCTAATCATTATTTTTTAGGCATTTTGGGGCAATAATAGGAAAGTCTCAAGCAGAGAGAGTTCAGCTGAGTCCCCAGATTTAACTTTGTCCCTTGGTCTCTTTACCAGTCCTCTTTATCTTGTTTCTTGTTTTAGGATTTGGCCAAATTTTTGTTCTTATTCACATTCCTTATTCACCGCTTTATTTCCAAACCCTCTGTTGGCCCTCAGTAGCTTTCTTTAAAGCCCCACGAACAGTATTTTTCTCCCGTGCTGCAGTACTAGTTGGCCCTTAAGAAACACAGTTACTACTTGGATATCTCATCAGCTTCTCTCCTGTCAGAGCTTTCTGGCTCCCTGGGTACTATGAGATACAAAGTACCAACCTGGGAGGTTTATTTTAGAGCGAGCGGAAAACCGAAATTTACATGACTGTTTTCAAGGCTGTGATGCTTATACTTTCGTAAACAGCCTAGGTCTTCACATAGGGTAGTGAAAACCCCAATGCCTATGGCAAAGGGAAGATAGAGATTTTCCAGATCAAAGGAGGACAGGCTGGCAGTAAGTAACTCTGAGTTGTCCTGCAAATTCTTTTTCCTGAGCATCAGCAATGGATCTTAATGATCTCAGTGATAGCTCTGGCTGCTGGCAGCAAATTGATCACCTCTACATCCCTAGCCAAGCCCCCCTTCTCCCCTCTGTGGTTTTGCACAAGAGGTGTAGACATGCCATTGGGATTTTATCACCCAGGAAAATCTTGACTATTTCTTAAAATGAGGCCCAGTGCCTGAGGCTGTAGTTGGTCTTCTGATGTTATCTGCAGCAATAGAATTTTATTGTGAGTTTTGATTTCCTCTGTTTATACAAAATGGATAATTTGCGTGTTCTCGATTAGTTCTCTTCCGTATGTGATAGTATAATTTTGCTAGAGGGCATTATGTGAAGTGAA
The DNA here is from genome assembly GCA_013397075.1 of Rhabdornis inornatus. Taxonomy (NCBI): domain Eukaryota; kingdom Metazoa; phylum Chordata; class Aves; order Passeriformes; family Rhabdornithidae; genus Rhabdornis; species Rhabdornis inornatus. Next base: position 2,178,883 of record VWZS01004141.1, on the reverse strand, counting down.
GATCCTGAACCAGATCTTTGTCTGGTGGAAATTTGAATTGTTCTGATTATATTAACTGAGCATTGAATGCTTTAATGGAGATCTTCTTAATGCACAAAGCAGGAGAAATTACATGCTTATTTATTTGAGTGTACAGAGAACTGCCTTGTATCTGTGCAATGCCTAGAGCTGGGTTTCACTGAGGAGTCCAGATTCCATAGAAGCAAGTAGTAGCTGTCAATTATTAACCTACAGGTATTACCTGTGCAGGACATTATAGAAGACTTTATGCCATCTTCTCACTCAAGAGATTCTTCAAAATCTCTTGGATATTACATTTGGGAATTCCTTTCAGATCTTTAATCATTTAATCATTTAGTGGTGTAAATTCCAAACTCTCTGAAGAGTTACACATGACTTCTTCCTTTCAATATTATAATAATAAAAGCACACAGACAGAAGCATGAAAAAGAGAACTTTTTTATTTTTGGTGGCTGTATTTTGTCACTGCTTCATTTTCCTTAGTTCAGTAGTGTCTGTCATGCTGCGCAGGTTTCATGGTGCTTTGAAATGTGTCATGTGTTTCTGTGCCCCACAATGTCTTACAGATGTCAAACCACCAAGGAGTGATTCCTCCCCCTATCTGGTGTGGCTTCAGGTGGAATTGGCTGCAAACTGACTGCCATTCAGTTTTCCAGAAAGTATCAAGGGATTTCTTTAAAAATATAAGACCAAGCATCTTCTAAAAGCACCCTCACGTTTTCAACTGTATTAAAAGCATATGTTTATCTTGTAGATATTCACAGGAAAAAAAAATCTTGAATGAAAAAACCTCCAGAAAATGCAGATCTGTCCAGCTTATCTTATATCTAAGATTATGTATACTTAAAGATACACATTATACTTCAGTAAACTGTGGATTGAACACGGAGAACAGATGTACAAGGCATTTGAACACTGCTGATATTGCAGCACCACTGCAGTTATCGACTAGCACTCCGCAAGGGCTTTTTTTAAATAGGAAAAATGTACGGTGCAATGCAGGTATTTGAAGTCTTTCTAGTGAAAGTCTTTCATAGGAAAGCTGACTTTTTTACAAAATGCTTATGATAAGTATCTGCATTTCTTCCCTGTTTAATTTTTTCTTTAGCAGAAAACTGAGAATCGCTCAGTTTGCCATATTTTGAATATAAAAGTTCAGATTCTAGTTTAATTTTTTTCTGCTGATAAAAATAACGTATCATTAAAAATACTGAATTTAATGTTGATGATTACAGGTTTTGAAGAAAACCAACTTTGCCATTTCAAATGTTATATGTTTTTTACGTTTACTACACCATCAAAGCCAGAAGTTTGGCTGTACTTCTTTGTTGTGCTTTGTGGAGCTTTTTTGAACACAATACTCAGTTTTTACTGCTGTTCATAGTTTTTTTCCTCTGTGTGGTGTGTCTGTGAAACTGAATTCCTGTGAAGGTCTTGAGAACTTTTGTTAGGCTCTTACATACTCTATATTCATGTAACAAACTTGTGTCTAACTATCTGGAAAACTGTGATGTTCCTTCTAATTATCAGAGATCACCTTTGTTGAACACCTCCTTTCCTTCCTAGTATTACAACTGGAATTTTGAGTAAGGTTTATCATCAGCCTCTCTAGACTCATTTTATGGTTAGCAAAAGCTGTTTCATGGCTAGTTGGCATCTCTGCCACAAGGCTGGCCCTGTGGGATAACTGGATTTCATTAAGAGTCATGACTGTCTAATACTTGCCTGCTCAATCATTTTAGATATCCCTTTTGCAATATTCATTCTATTGGATAGTAATTCATGACATGAAGGTATTCATGAACTGAATTATGACCTATTAAATGGTTTTTTTAAGATTATAGTGTCTCACCAGGTGTTCCATTATGCTTTCACTGTTTCTAAAAAATAAGGGAAAATTAAAAGGAAAAAAATAGTGGACAACCAACCTCTCACACTTAGCAGATAATAAGAGAAATGGGCCAGTTGATATGAGAAATTTAAATAGCATAATAAAGGGTGCACAAAGCCTGCTAAGCATTCCTAAAAATAGAATGCCTGGTTTTATTTTACACCAGAGACCTTTGCTAATAGACATGCCTTTAATTTAACACATTAATCAGCCAATCATCCAGCTGGATTTCTCTTTCCCATCTTCTTAGATGTATCTCTATCTGGATTTGGATTTAGTTGCACTAGAACTGCTGGTTGTTGCACCAACCATCAGATATGACATTTATTATCAAACTGATCTGCCTTAGACGATTTTAATGTAAGAGTATGCTCCAAGTATAGCAGATTAAATTATTCTAGTATTTATTTTATTAAGGACTCACATAGATATTACAGATCAGAAGGGATCTCCCAAATATAATCTGATCTGACCTTCATACATAGATAATAATATTTCATGCAAGACTTCTTCAAATAAGCTAGTAAATGGCAGTTGAATTTCATTCATACCTTTTAAAAAGATATCCAATTTTCATGTAGATATTTAAAAGATAAGGAATCCTACATGCCTCTACATGAATGGTTTTCCTGGCTCTCACTCTTCAGATTTTCCTTTTTGAATCTTTAACTGTGTCTTTTATTTATCATTTATCAACTGTACTTACATTATTTCCCATCAGGAAAAAAAACAACCTTTTCTCTCAGCACAGTATTTTTAGGTTCTTAGGGACCAGGATCTCAATGCCGTCAGGGGTTTCCTCTGGTAGGCTGTCTTTCCTTCAGCCTTTCAGAACCAGATTGCACTTGATTGATTTCATCCTGTAATAAGATAGACTTTTCTGATCTCGGGCATTCTTCTCACTCTGTCCTAAACCTTCCCACAGCTTCTTAACACCCTTCTTGAGTGTTTTGGCAAGAATGCATATAAAATGTGTGCCATATAGGGAGCTCAGACATGTGGGACAGTGACATCTAATGCAGGTGAGACACACTTCATGTGGAGCAAGGACAACAATAAAGGTTGTTCATTGAAACTCTGGGAGGTGAAAAAAAGACTACAAAGCAGTCCCAGTCACTAGAGTTTGCTGCTGAGTATTGGACCTGCACTAAGAAAACCATTCTAACCCCAGCTGGTCTGTTGTCTCACCCAGGTAATAAAAAATTGCCTATTGTTGTCAATATTTCTTACTTTTATGCTTGAACATGTGGATATATTTCCTTATAAAAATGAAAACCTTGAAGAGAGAAAGCAAAGATACATTTTAATCACTCATGCTCCTTTCTGGGTTTAAATTGGACATTTAACTAAATTGCAAGAATGATGTCTGATTCCTGTTTGGTAATAGTTGTCCCAAATTTAGTAATCCTGATCCATGTACAGTCCTTGCAAGGCTGAAAGTTCCAATGCAGCCTACATTTTCTAATTGTGTTTTGTGTTCATTCTTTTGGTGTTGAAGTAGTGAGATGGGAGTGAATATGGGAGATCAGAGTGTCAGAATCATATTAGTTCTCCAGTCCTTGATTTGTCCCTCTTAGCTAAATGTACACCTTCATCATGAAAATTAGTGAGAATTTATTTTGACTTAATCTTAAGTTTATTAAAAGCCTCTAATGACAGATTCTTCCAAAACATTTCCAACAGACTGTGTTGCAAATGGCAAGGCAGGAGATTAATTTATTTTGCCACACAGCTTTTCATGTCAAAATCTAAAAGCAATACAAGACCTTTTTTAAAGAAAAAATTAAATAAGAAAATTAACCATTTTCATGTGGAAGACATTGCTATGGGTGCTGCCCTTTTGTATCTATTAGATTAGCTAGATCATTTGATTAAGATTCAATATTTGTTTAAAGATTAGAAAATAAAGAAAGAAAAAGATAAAATATTATTATGACAAACTTGAGCTGAGGCCTTTGTATTTGGCATGTAACTAAAGGTTTATCTCAGGCAAACTTCACCTGGTAACCCCTTCTTTGTTTCTGTGTGTGTATTCCCTGTGCTGCCTTAGTGACTTGCAGGGATTATTAGGAAATGACATTGCCAGATGGTAGGTAGTGACAAAAAGCAGCCCAAAACCCAGCCCTCCACTGAGCTGTTCATTATCTCTATTAATCTAAACACTTTCTCAGGCTTTACCACCAGTGTTGGGCAGGTACATTATAACTTTCTGTTGGGGTGATGGAAGTTGGTGGTGGAACATCACTGTTCCATTAGAACACCACTGGTTTGCAGAGCTGGTGGTGCTAGAGAAGGAGAAAGCTGTGAGTAAAACCTCTTAATCTCTCAGGTTATTCTGTGCATTACACACTTGTTTCACACCTAAGCACAGAAAACTACAGATAAAGTTCTAGTTAGTTTACACTGGTAGGTAAATTCCCCACTCTGTCTACTGAGTTTGCTGCAATGATGTTTAATATGTCTTTCTATTTAGCTACGTTAAATATGCCAGTAGTAAGCAATGCAAGAATTCCTTTCTGAAATGCCTCCTGAAAGTGATGCAAACACTCCATGTTTTGTATTGAGTGCTGTGGTTTTGAATCACAGCTTTGATGTCTTGCAGATAAAATCTGTGACCAAATCAGTGATGCTGTGCTAGACGCCCATCTCAAACAGGACCCGAATGCCAAGGTTGCTTGTGGTAAGTTTTTTGCTGCTTTGCTTTAAGTCATCACACAGTCACATTCTTTTTTTAGGATGTTTGCAAAGACCTAGCTCGTTTCACTCTCAAAAATGACATAAGAATTTCAGTTTTCAAGAGGAGAGATGAGAAGAAACAGTAGAAGTTTTTGTAAAGACTGAAGCCCAAGCAGGCTGTAGAAGAATAGAGCCATTGATTTTGTGTGTAGACTGAATTGCCCTGGAAGAAACAGGTTTGCATATCACTGAATCATGCTCAGTGTTTTGACTTTCCCGTTTGTAAATTGGACATATTAGTTTTTTCCTTGCTTTCAGACAGATGGGTGAATATGGAAAGAACTTTTTATCAATGGAGTTATAATGGTAAAAAAATGGATATAAAGGATTTGCACTGTACACATCCAATAGATTTCTCAAAATCGGCGTCATCACAAACACAGTTCTTTGTCTTAGTGGCTGGCTAATTCTGCTACTGTAATCCTGTTTTCATCTCTCTTTTCAGAGACAGTATGTAAGACAGGAATGGTGTTGCTCTGTGGGGAGATCACTTCTCGTGCTATTGTGGATTATCAGCGAGTTGTCCGAGATGCAATTAGACATATTGGCTATGATGATTCAGCTAAAGGTTGGTGGAAAAACTCATGAAATCGTGGAAGAGCAAGCAATAGGCAACTGCAAACCAGATCTGTCACCACTTCCATACAGGGGCTTTAGCAAGCCTGATACAAACTGATTGTGCTGTGTGAAAGCTGTTTACATGGTGCTACATGAAACACTTTCTGGCTTTACCCCAGTAAGTAAAAGCCTTTTATTAGTTAAAACTGAATTGAGAGTAGGCGGACTATACTTTGAACTGTGGTATTTGGCCACAATAGTTAACTGCAACATGAACCATAGAACCTACCACTCCTCCAAACTTGCAAGAACTTGACTCTTGGTTTTTCATTTGGCAAGCTGATTGTTGCACCTTGGTGCAAAAGAGAGAGAAGAAACCTAGTTCATTTCATTGTTCCTGTGTATTTTTGTACTGCAGTAGCATTTAGAATTCCCAGGTAAAGGCGGTTGTCACTGCAGGGTGCTTTCTTAGCTCTGAATAACTCCTTAACACTGAGCAGTGTGTGGTCCAAACCTAGGCTGTGAGATGTGCAAATTATAAAAAAGACAAAATGCTCTGTGTGCCACACACATTTAGCTTTCTGATTTGCATGTATCTGTTTATACAGTAGAAATATTCCAAGTATTCTGTTACAGTGAAGTGTCTCTTTTAAGAGCTTTTGGTTTACAAGTTGTTTACTGCAGTCCTTCGATTGCAGTTGAATTTGCAGGGGGCTGTGGTGGGAGAATATTACAGCAGCTCAGCTGCAGGTTGCCTCCACCATCACACAACAGCAGTGCTTTCAGAAAACAAGGAAATCTAGGAGGTCATAAACTGCCTTTTTATCCAAACTGCCAAGAATGATGAGGGGAGATTCAGTGACCCAGTAAAAAACAGTTTCTAGAAGTGAAAAAAACCACCCTAAACCAAACAATTATGTACAGAAATACAGTTTTCTTCTCTACATAGCCTACTAAAAAGAGGGTGAAGAACATTCAAGTGGTTCATATGCATATGGGCGTGTATATATGTTGTACTGGCTGAACATGAGTTTGGTCAGCAGCTGTCAGTAGCTACAGTTCTAGGAAAGGTTGGATTTGGAGAGAAGCATGTCACTATTAATATACCTAGGAACAGGTGGGAAATTTTGCCACAATCTTCTACAAGTCTTTCAATTTCTTTTTCAAACCTTACTTTTGGTCTTGGAAAGTCATGTCAGTTCCCATTTTCTGATTTGTTGTGAATCTGACATCTGAATCTGGTGTTTTTCTGTTTGTGGTTCATGCAAAGTCCCATGAGAAATTTAAATATGGACATTGCTTTGCATTGTATTAAAAACAATGTGGCAGAGAGCAGAGTCTTCAGTTGCTGAAAAACTCAGCTTCTGGAAATTCATGTAAAGGACTTTGTTAGTATTCATTTGGAAGAGGCTCATTATTTAGCTTTTTGACTACTTTTCTGCAGTTGACAATTCATAATCTGAATTGGCTTGGCAGAGGGAGTCAGTGCAAGAAAAAACAATCAGTAACAAGCAAGAAAGGCAACCCAATATATCCCACCCTATCCTAAAAAAGGTTTCAAGTGTGGTATTGACAAAAATTTTACTAAAAAATAGCAGTTTGGTTTTGAGTTCTGAATGCGGGATCCTTCAGAATAAAGGTTTTCACCTCTGGTTCCATGTTCCTTTCCTTAATTGTGACAGAAAAAGCTAATTCACTGCTATTCTTTTTTCCAAATAGGCTTTGACTACAAGACTTGTAATGTTTTAGTGGCACTGGAACAGCAGTCACCAGATATTGCCCAAGGTGTTCATCTACACAGGAATGAAGAGGATGTTGGTGCTGGAGATCAGGTAGACACAACATCACATCTAAAACACAAAAACTGTTTTAATGGAAAAAGTTTACTTCATCTTAATGCCCTATTTTTTATGTCAAAACCCACATCAAAATATTTCCACACTTCTCTTTACCCCAAAAGAAAACCCATAATTTTACTAAAACTGCTGTAGGTTCCTTGAGAGCAGACTTTTTTGTGGTGTTGTTTTAGCACTCCAGGTAAATCAGGAGAGCTCTGGCAGTTTGTAGTAGCTGAGGAGGTTCCCTTTAGAACTCAGCAAAGGTTTTTTGCATATGTATTTCATGTTTTTGTTGTGTAGCTTTAGGTTCATCAACCATTCATCTTACTGCCAGACTTGCTGTGTAACATGGAATAAACAAAGGATCTTTTCACATTCACAGAGCTGTTGAGATTTTGTGCAGCAAAAAATTAGGGGATGTTTCACCTGCCCTCAGCATTAGTACAATAAAAACCAGAGTACTTTTAATTCTCACTTTTTTCCTGGAGGCAGCTCTTGTAGTAGGTGTTCCATGCAATTAAGGCTGTCCAAACTGCATTTCTCTGAGCTAAAGAACACATGTAGGCATTTATGGTGTGTTCCCAAGAGAAAGATACTAACATAAAAACTGCATGATGTGACTGATGCCATGTGAGTGAATTTAACATTTACTAGTTATCATTAAAGGTAATACCTAGTTTATACCAGTGCTGTTGAGAACCACAAGTGCAGGTATTAGAGTCCAGGAGCCAAGCTAATATTGTTCAAAAAATCCCTTGATGACTAAATTAAAATGCTTTTCTGCTGTCATGGGGACATAATACTACATAAGATAAAAAGAGGTTTGGCTTTCTTTGACACTTTGGTGGCCTCACTTTCCATGTGATCTAAGTGCCTTCCTGTCTTTTTTTCCTTTTTTTTCCCCCCACAACATACACTGGATAAGGAGAAAGAAAATGCTGCTAACTCTATCTATTAGCAAATGATAATCTGATGCAGGGAGCATGAGAGAATTATTAAAGTAATATATAACAGTATAAATATAATATATAACAGCAGAAGCTGTGTCTCTAAGCATGTGGCATTGAAAAATCTGAGGCAGGTGCCTTAAACTGTTGAAGGGTATGTCTTTCACGGAGTGCTCACACCCCGTTCCACTGAAATTTCAGATGTGAGCTGCAGTAAGTGTGTGTCTGTATTCATATATAAAAGCCTCTGGAACATTTCCAGGCTACTGGAAACATCTTTCCCATGACAGAATAGTCCTGAAATGTTTTCTCCAGCAGATTTTTTTTTTTCTGTGAAAGAACTTATTAGGCTTTTTCACAGAAACGTCTTCATTTTTGTCCAGGTTTCTAGCTCAACATGTAAGCCTTCAGGCTAGTGAAACAATTCTAGGAACATGGTCTGCTTCTCATTACACTGTAACATGTTGAAGCCTGATCTGAGTTTTGGCTTCTTGCACTGTGATGTAAAACAGTAGAAAGTAAACCTGAGGATACTACTGACTCTTTTCTCCAGATGAAATCTCATTGCCTTTGGTTGTGGTGCCTTTAACAGTGATTGAAGTATGTTCTCTCCTCCTGTAGGGTTTGATGTTTGGTTATGCAACAGATGAGACAGAAGAATGTATGCCCCTAACAATTATTCTTGCTCATAAACTGAACGCCAGGTTAGCAGAGCTGAGGCGTAGTGGAGAACTCCCTTGGCTGAGGCCCGACTCCAAGACACAGGTAAATACTGCAAGGGATTGTCCAGACAGCTGGAAACCAGCACCTTTTCCTTCCAGAAATACTGATTTTTTTTGAAGACAGAGGTTGATGTGTTTCAGTGTATCAGGACAACCTACAAGGAGCAGATAAAGCTTTTCCACTGCTTGTGACATTGTCTCCTTGGCTGTTGGAACATGGTTCTCTTGTCTCAGAGCACTTTACCACCTGCCAGTGACAGGACATTTAACCCTTCAGAACTACAGTGGTTTGTGCTTGTTGGAAAAGTGACATCCAAAGGATTTATTTGTATTTAGGGGTTCAGGCTGACATTTTCAAGATGCAGTAAGAACATAAATTTCTGAGGCTTGAGAGTTTTGAAGGAAATCCCATCTGAAAGGCATATTTTGATTTCATAGAAAATCAAGTTGTCCTTATTGAGTTGGGTGGGGGTTTTGCTATTATTTTTTTTCCCTTTCTTTTTTCGTATCAAAAATGTAGTGAAGAAATGACTGCATTTCTCATACCCTGGCATCACTGTGAGCAGTGCTCACTCTAATGTCAGCACTGACATTTTGCTACACTTTAGCTTTGGAGCAGCCTATGTGACAGGTATGTGATGAATGCCACTAAGACATTTATGGCAGCTTTGTTGTTTTCCCCGTTGTCCCTGTGTCCTCCAGGTGACAGTTCAGTACATCCAGAAGAACGGAGCAGTGGTTCCCGTGCGTGTTCACACCATTGTGATCTCCGTGCAGCACGATGAGAGCATTTCCCTGGAGAACATGCGCAGGACCCTGAAGGAACGTGTCATCCAAGTCGTGGTCCCTGCCAAATACTTGGATGACAAAACTGTCTATCACCTCCAGCCTAGTGGACGTTTTGTTATTGGAGGGCCTCAGGTTTGTGCTGTATTATTTTGGTGGTCTTATGAGCTTGCCTTTCACTGTATGTGTGTCTTCAGTGCTTCAGGTTTTGGCATCTCTGTCCCAGGGTGTAAGGAACAAGCTGCCCAGTGGAAGATTTTTCCTGCAGCTGGATGTGGGAGAAGGGCCCAGGGTTTCACATGTCCTTTGCCAAAGTAATCTTTAAGGGCCTGGTGGCACTGTACATGTGTTGTGGCCAGGCAGGCAAGTCTGCATCCAATCTTCCATTGCATGTAGAGCATAGAGCCCAGTTCTGGGTTTCCTCAAACCCTCTGGGGACCAGCACTGAGTGAGACCTGCAGTCCTTCCTCATGGGAAGCACTTCTTACAGAGAGATGGACAAGAGAAGCTTTACTTCTCTTACAGTGAACCTGGTTTTCAGATCTGCATAGCTCTCACTGTCCTGCCTGACACCAGTAAGAGCTGAAGGTGTTCATCTGTCCTGAAAATCAGCCCTAATAAGGCTTCTTCTGGTGAGAAAATAAATGTTCCTTTTGCTTTCAGGCAATGCAGGAGATGGAATTTATAATTTGATCCTATACTCGCCAAAGTCAGGAAGAACTTCCATTCTCTGTAGGGCCAGCAATTCCAAGATTTAGTTTTTGAAAACAAATTTACCATTGTGAATGTTTTAGTCTTCAGATGCCTTTAGAAGTACCACAACAAAGCTTCAAAGCTCCTTCCTGAAATTAGGTTCAGTTTTACAACAAATCCAAGCAGACAGTGTTTTCCCTTTGTTTTACAAATTCATTCACTTACTGGAATTTTCTATAAATATTTCTAAGGCACTCTGTCGTTTTTACGTTAGTGCCATGTAACAGGTAGGGAGATGTTGAGATTATCATTATAATTATCGACTCTACAAAAAATGTATTTCTATACAGTAGAATGGGTTGTATCACCATAATTTTGTGTATCATTAACATCCTAGACTGTGCACAAAAGGAGAGTAAAACCTGAGCTCTAACTTAGAGTGAATGAACCAAGGCAGCAATCATAGCTACATACAGAAAGAAGGCTACACATAGGAAAATTTTTATGTGTGCAGTGAACTGCACCCATTAAAATGTAAATCTTTCAGATGTGTACTGAACTGCATCCATTTAAAAATGTAGAAATTATAAGCCAGCTAGGAATACCCTGGCTACTCTTGTGCTGGAGCTCTGTTGCATATGTTTGCACATACAAACTGAGGCAAGTCACAGTGTCCCTTTACAGCTTTTTAAACCTGGGCTAAGTTTACTCAGTGAGGGTCAATCTGCCTATGTGTCCATGACCTTGCAACTGCTATCATCACTTGTGCAATTTACAATGGCATTGCAGCAATCAGAAAATAACTATTTCTCCTCTTGACTTTAACAGCTTTAGCTTTCTGCTTATTTTTCAGAAGAGTCTTACTCAGTTTTATTTTTAACAAAGCTAGTACAGGAGGCTTTCTTACCTCCAGCTCAGTTCATCTAAGGAAGATACAAATATTTCACTTGGGATTTTCATCTTATGTTTTTGAGTGTGGTGGGACCTTGAATTCTGGCTATGCCAAAAGGAGTAGGTTTGCTGCTGTCATCCTTTTCCTACCAGCAATACCTGCTGGTGTGATGAGGACAGACATTACAGCTCATCACAACAATGACTTCCACACACATCACAAGTGCATTTGTACTTGTTCAGCACCTTTGAAACAAGGGCTGGGTTTTTTTGCCTGTCAGATGTCCATTTATTCTTCCTCTCACTCAGTTCTGCAGCCAAGCCATGGTGGTACACAAGGTGTTCTCATTGCAACTGTCTGCACCATCAAAATTAAGGTTTGAGACAAGCAGAAAAACCCCAAGAACAGGATCCTTTAACACATGCTCAGCTACCTAAAATCCAGATTTATACCTCAGTGCTTTCTTAGCAGAATGGAACAAACAGTGCCAAAGGTTTACTTCTGTGTATGTGCAGTCTTTCTACGAAAAACTTTGACTCCTCTGTTGTGTTTGCCATGCAAACATTCCAGCAGTGGAATTTTAGTGGCATGATGTTCCAAAGCAAGAATTTCAAATCTGCCTGCACAGGTGGCAGGGGAATTTAAAATTTGAACATGTTTTCTTTCACACCAGGAAGCTTAAGGATTTAGTAAATTGCAGGGATCAGACAATTAGTCCAGTGCTGATCAGCTAACCCAGATCAAATGAAAACATGAGGTATTTGTAAGGAGCAGTCAGGATAGCTTTAGGCAACTAGAATATTATCTGTACTTCCTTATTTCATATTTTAGAATATTCATCTATAAGTATCTGTTCTTAGAAAGAAGTGATCCTTTCTCAATTACCTATAACTACCTGTTGTGCTATGTGTGTAGTACTCCATACCTGTTGTGTACAGTTTAAATTAGACTATATAAATATTTTGTGGCTGGAAATGCAGTTTTTAGTACATATATGACAATCTCTGATACTGCACTGGAAGTGCTGGGGACCAATGTCCATATAACCATCTATAAGGTACCACTGACATACCTATGACTGTAAATAAAAAAAGAGAATCTACTATTTAGTATTCACAGAATTTGTGATTTTGACTAAAAGCTACCAAAGCCTGGATCGGACTTTTTTTCATATTTTAAACAGTCTGAAATCTCTCAATAGTTCATTGTGGAATGTTTTAGCAATATTCTGTAATAGGTTTGGACACTTAGTAGGTCATTTCTAAACCAAAGTTGCCATATTTACAATTAAAACAGGCAGTGCATGCTGTAGCTATCTGGGTGTAAACCTGTTTGCTTGATTAACCAAACAAATTTGTGAATGGCTTGTCTTGAGAATCTGGCTTTAGAAACAATTAGGGCCACAGTTGTACCTTGGTGAGACAAGTTCATTCCTTCAGCTGTCCCCCAGCAGTGCCCGTGTGGTGAACTTACCCGTTGCTGCAGTGTTCTGAAGGCATGCACAGCCTTGTCTGAGGCTGAATGGAGGTGTAATGCACAGCTCGTGTCCCTGGTGCAGGGTGATGCAGGTGTCACTGGGAGGAAGATCATCGTGGACACGTACGGCGGCTGGGGCGCGCACGGCGGCGGCGCCTTCTCCGGCAAGGACTACACCAAGGTGGACAGGTCGGCCGCCTACGCAGCGCGCTGGGTGGCCAAGTCTCTGGTCAAAGCTGGGCTCTGCCGCCGTGTTCTGGTTCAGGTATGGTTTGATAGGGATGTTGCTTTTCTCAAAACAATTTTCCCCTTTTTAGATTTTCTTTGAATAAGGCCCATCGTACGAGCCGCTGTAATAGCAGTGGTTTTGGTGATGGTTTTTTTGAAGAAAGGAAGACTTGATTGCTTGGTTCAAGCCCACCATAATGTCACTAATAGCCAGTTGGCTTCTTGAAACTGGAACTTTTCGTTTGGCTTTCGTTTTATTGGCTATTTTTCTGGATATTTGTTGAGCCCTCAACACTCACTGTCATTGAAATGACCATGGGGTGACTGGATAGTAGGGGATAAAGTAACCCAGAGACCTCAGCATTTTCAAAGTTTTCTCTTCTTTTTTCTACAAATACAGATTGTGCAAACATGAGAAGTGAAGGAGAGGCCTTAGTTTTCATATGATTCATAAATTAATGCTTACTTCTGCCGCCCACTGTTGCCCTGAGGTGCTGTGTTTATTGGCTGACTAAGGTGCCTTTTTCCCCACAGGTTTCTTATGCCATTGGGGTTGCTCATCCACTGTCTATTTCACTGTTCACTTATGGAACTTCCCAAAAAACAGAGAAAGAGCTGCTGGACATTGTGCACAAAAACTTTGATCTTCGGCCTGGAGTCATTGTCGGGTAAAGAAACACACAGAGAGGAAAGTATCCCAGTAGTTGCATCCAAGAAATTATTTCTTGCAAAATCTTCAGCTGTTGCTGAAGGTCTGGCCTTCTATAGTATGTGGAAGTCAAATAAAACAACTTCTACATTCCAAGAACTTTAAGTTACTCTGCTCTGATAAAAAGGTTTTGTTTACCAAAGGAATTTAAGGTAATTTCTTTTGGTTTACCAAAAGAATTTAAGGTTATTTCATCTTTGCATTACAACTAATAATTCTTAATAATAAGGCCTTTTCCTATAGCCCTAAGTACATGAAAGACATTCAAGTAGTGTTGTCACTTTGTCTCCATTGAACATATTCACTGGTATGCTTGCATTCCCAGGATATACTTGCTTGTCTAAGGCAGTGGGATGGGTAACAACATCAGGATTTTAATAGTAGTTATCATGAAGTATCTTAATATGAAAAATATTTCTTTCTTTTTATTATACACACAGGGATCTGGATCTAAAAAAACCCATTTACCAGAAGACTGCCTGTTATGGTCACTTTGGAAGACAGGAATTTTCATGGGAAGTGCCTAAAAAACTTGTGTTTTGACATTAGTGACATGTCACCTTTTAAAAACAGAAAGGAAGACCAATAATGATGAGGATACGTCTGAAAATAAAATTTGACAGCTTTATATTCAACATAAGGAATTTTAGATTTTAAATGGAAAGAAAGAAAAGGTTATTTTCTTGGAAATTGATTTTTTTAACCCTCAGTGGCTTTCATTATCTAAGATATAATGGACAGATTCTGTTTTTTTAATCAGAGTAAGACAACAAAATACAGTTTACTTTTAACTGCTGCTCTGTTGGTTCTTTGGATAAAAACAAAGTGTGACTCAGGTACTCAAACCAAAAGCTGAACCTCAAACCTTTGATGGGCAAAGGTGAAGATGATTTCCCAACTCTGACTGAGATCTGTTAAGCAGATCTCTTGCTTCTAATTAGACAATGGGAAATTCTGGGGTCCAATTTCCTTACTGGAGTTAGCATTGCATATGGCTGGGGGCTGCTTTGATGGGAGAAGGCTGAATATCACCTAACAGTATCATGGCCTCCTTTATAAAAAATGTTAACATATATATAATATTTAAATCACCTTCCGTGCATATGTGCTGTTACTGTGGTGTTTCAATTACCTGCGTTCTTGAAACATAAGTGCTCTCCTATGAAACAACAACCATAGAATAAAAAGCTTTTTCCTACCATGTATGTAAAGGTCTATCTTTTTCTATGTTCTTTTTTTCAATGCTGCTGTAAAATGGTCCATCTCAACTCAGCTACTTCTACTCTTGTAGGAATTTAGTTGACCAGCATAATTGATTTTGATTAGATTTTGAAATTGTTATATGAATTTCCCTGTTAATACGTGTATGATCACTCTTTAGTCCATGTGATTAATGGAAATTCAGTGAAAAAGTATTCGATTTTCATTTGTAACTCTTAGGTTTGTGCTAGACAGTACCTTTTCATAATTTTTGCTCCCAAGCGTCAGGTTTATTGCATGGCTTTCTATATTGGATATTGGGAATAAAATATAGCCAAGAGAAATAACTTCAAAACTTCACCAAACACTCGTAGCATGAGGTTACATCTGGACCAGTGCTCTCCCAGAGAGCTGGCCCCAGCTCAGGGTGTGTGCCCAGCTCTGGAGCGGGTCTGTGTCTGCACTCGGCTGTCAGGAGCGATCCCAGTGGCTGCCAGGGGTGATCCCAGTGACTGCCAGGGGTGATCCCTGTGGCTCCAGCGGTGATCCCAGTGACTGCCAGGAGTGATCCCAGTGACTGCCAGGGGTGATCCCAGTGACTGCCAGGGGTGATCCCTGTGGCTCCAGCGGTGATCCCAGTGACTGCCAGGAGTGATCCCAGTGACTGCCAGGAGTGATCCCTGTGGCTCCAGGGATGATCCCTGTGGCTCCAGGGACTGATCCCGGTGTCCCGTTGTTCCTGCCGGACCCTCTCCTTCCCGCAGGTCAGTGTCGCTGCTGCAAGTGGGACATGGCCAAGGTTGAGGACAAGGACCTCTCTGTGTCCATGTGCTAAATTGCCCTCGACATGGCAAACTCCTCTCTGCAAATGCCTGAGTTGGGCACAGGTTTGTTTAAACCGGGAGGGTGTGAGACCACGTTTATCTTCTGTGATCAGTTTTGTCTGTCAGTAGGCAGCAGCTTAATCCTCCAATGTATGCCTGTGTATGGCCCCCAAGAGGGACTTAATGCTTTGTGGTTTAGCCAGCATTGTGATAAATCTGCGCTGGAGAAGTGCTGCCACCCCGTGTTTATCTCCTAAACAAATGTCTTCGTACAGTGCCTCCCGAACAGATGTGGTGGTGGAAAGAGAGTGCCTGTGATGAACATTAAAGGAAAAGCTGCCATTTATTCCTTTCAAGTATGTCATAAACACAACTTCTATCTAGTCAAGCCAGAGGTCTCTCCACTTGTATTAATTATGCTTATGTGCTCTGTGTTCTGTGTAAGTTGAGGTAAACAGGTTTATGTGTAGCTTCTGATCTCCCAAGGACTTACCACATTAATCAGTGGGCCTCATTGGGTACCCACCTGGGTATATTTTGGCAGGAAAATATCTTAAAGACCACCTGCGTCTTAAAGAATGAGTTGGCAAAGATTTCCCAGGGACTGTTTTCCTAGCTGCATATTGCTTATCTTCCAAGGAATACAGAATATATGTGTCAGCCTCAGAAATGTAAGCTGTTTGGAGCCAGGTCCTGTTGGTCTGCCTAGAAACATAAACCTTGACATTTGTTATTAAAATCTTGTTTTGCTAATGATCTTTTACCTGTCAGCAATGTATACAGAGGCATTTTGCTAATAAAAAGGCAGTCACCATTCATGCTGACACAGAACAGTTTTGTGGAAGCATTACAGTCCTACACATACCTGTTCATCAAGATGTCCCCGAGATAGCACAAGAGGACATTTCTTTGTCAATGCCCTGGGTGCCTCCCTTTTGGCTTAACTTCTTCAGGAGCTCCAGGTCATAATGTAGTACACTACAGCTAGAAGAAGCAAGTGAATGAAAAAATAATAAAAAGAAATTAATAGAAATCAAATAAAAATAAATAAATAAATAAATGTGTTTCATAACATAACATGGAAGCAGAAAGTCTGTGTCTCAACAAAAAGAAACATCTGCAGACAAAAGGAACAGTTCTGCTCAGGTGGTGACAATAACAACTATTAAAGGTTTGTTGGAGAGGAGGGCGATATGTGTGTCTCCAGCTGGCTGGCAGGCAAGGGAGTCTGGCCTGAGGCTTGGGAGTGTGTGGAGGTGTGTAACAGGCTCTCAGGTGAAAGGCTCTGAACCCTGCATCTCACACGTGGGTCAGGCACCCTAGGACAATTGGATTAATCTGCTAGTAAATGTGTAGGGTAGATAAGGTTGAACTTCTGTGGCAATTTTGCTATCTACTCAGCTCTTCCCATAAATGGATTTAAGCACATGAGGTTCATGGCTCTATCAAAAACAAACAAACAACAAAAAAAAAATTATCAAAACCCTGGATGCTACAGGATACAGATCATACCCCCTTTGGTTCAAATCAGTCATCATTTGATGTTCTGAGCTTTCTCTTGGAGCATGCCATAGAACTTAAGGCATTATTATGTCTTCTTTATGAAAGTATATTTGTATATGTGTGTGTGTGAGAGAGGCAAACACAGACAGATGGGAATGTGGCAAGAGAGCCAGAGCATTCAAGAATGTGCAGACACTAAACATGTTTACAGTAAACAAGTTAATCTGAAAATTTCTGGCAGCAGCAGAGCCAGTGTGCCTCAGTGCCCTAATGAGAACATGCCCTTGCCCTCCCCCAGACTGTTCTGGCAAACTCTCCCTGGGCTTCCCAGCAAGTGGGGCAATGTGTGCCTGTCCCTAACCCTGAGCACAGCACTGCTGCGCTGTCAGCAGCCAGCCACACACAGCACACAGCTCTGTGCCTGCCTCCAGTGCTTATGCTCTCAGGCACCACAAGCAACAGGTAGCAGAGAGAAATGTTCAGCTCCTGCCTCCCCGGGAAAACACTGTTTGCTCTAAGTTTAGCAGTTCTTCTTGCAGGTAAGATATTGTCGAATATGACTAACAACTATGTAAATAGGTCTTTCTTAGAGAAATGAAGGGCCTGCTTAGGAACCCAGCCCTGAGTGGCCCCAAACAGACGCTCACATTGCTGTTTCCAACAAATCAATATTTGTACAGATTATTCACATCTGAGCCCTGATTACCTCAGGTGTACAAGCTAGTACTAGGACTGTGGGATAGGATAGAAGTAGGACAGAAGGACAGTTCCTCTGAACAAGGGGTATTTGGGATTTGTTCATGTGCCAGGAGGGACTGTGACCTAGCTAAGTACCTGCTTCTGCTTGTCTTTTAGATTTTACTGAAATCCGAGCTTTTGGTGGTCTAAATGAATGTGAGAGTGCAACCATAGATGATGTGAATGAGAGTCTCAAGGTAAGAGGTTGGCTGCCCCAAGGGCTGTTCTGCACCCCCCTCCTGTGCTGGGGGGCTCCTGCTGTGTCTGCCTGCACTGTCAGGGTAAGCACAGCTCGTGTATGGCTTTGGCAATGTACAAAGTACATGCTGGGGAGGGGAGCCACATGCAAGAGCAGAAAAACATTAGTGTCATCTGACTGACCACAGCTTTGGTCCTGCTACTGCTAGTCCAAAAAGTCCCCTATATTTTCCAGTTTTACCCTGCTCCAGATACATGAAGTGACTTGAACATAAGCAGTATAGTGAGATAAGTAACAATAGCTACCTAGAAATACAGGAGCTTCTTTATTTACATATGTTCAGAGATAGGTTAATTCTAGGGCTCCAAAGTCTTTCCTTTTCGACTTGGACTTTTTCTCCCATACCTCCACAGAAATATTCAAAATGCTTGCCTGATATGATTGCCAAGGGTGAAAAAGCTTCAATCAATTTCCTGGCGTGGACACTGCAAGAAACACTTGGCCTGCTGCGCCATGCTCAAGAGCAATGTGAGGCCCCTCCTGGACCAACACTGCCCTTTGCTGGGCATTGAACAAAGTGGCACTGGAGAAGCACGAAGGGAATTTTTTCTACTACAGAATGAGCCAAGTGTCTGCATCTCTTTTGGGGAGGAGTGGCATCATATAAAAGACATCTCAGCAAGAGAGCACTGGGACTGGGGAGGCAGAGCAGCACAAACAGGGGGTCCTGCTGTCCCTGCAGCCCAGGCACTGGTGCTGAGCAGCAGCACAGCCACAGGGCCAGCAGTGCCTGCTCTGCCCTCTAGCCACAGCCTCTCTGCTGTCTGGCATGCCAGCCATATTTTTCCAAGAAATACTTGCATAGTTTGGGCCACGATAGCACTGAATGTCGGTGCTGTGAGTGAAAATGCCACAGTGAGCTGCCCCTAAAGTGTAACTGGGGTTGACTCTGTTGTCACAGTGAAAATTGAGGGGAAATTCAATGGGTGTGGCAAAAAAAAAACCACAACAAAAAAACCCCACAAACCACCCAAAAAACAAAAAAAAGCGTGGGAGAAGAAAAAAATTAAGCAATCAAAAATGCTTGCTTTGATGATGCCAGCTAGTGGAGACAGGAATTTGCTTGTGAAGGGGAGGCTTTTTACCCACTTTCACTCTGATATATTATTTTCTTGCTCTCTTTCTTCTTTTTATCCACCCAAAAGTTTGCAAGCAGCTAACTCCGTGCCCACGCCCAGTGGCCCCAAAGAACGGGGGGCTCGTGTGTGTGACCATTGACAGCACCCAGTACTGCAAACCCATGTGCAACAAGGTAACATTGCTGCCTTACTGCTGCTGTGTTGCTGCATCTATTCTATTCTATTCTATTCTATTCTATTCTATTCTATTCTATTCTATTCTATTCACTCACAACTGCTTATTTGGTAAAGCCTAATTTTGCTTGCTATACCTTTTTAATATCCTTCAGGGCTGGGAGAGGTTGTAGTGTTTGTATTTAGCTGCCTTGCCTGTTTCTTCCCCCTAAGACAGTGTTTGTTTCTTTTCTCCCCCATCACTGTTTCCCCAGGGCTATGACTTTGAGTTCCTCAGAAGCAGCAGGCTGTATGAAGCATGTGGCAATGCCACTGGCTTTTCCTGGACCACGCAGCTTGTTGGGGGAAAGGCACTGGCTGTCTGCAACCGTGAGTGCTTCTCAGATAAATCTGTCCGTGATGACATGAGGCTCCCTCTCCTCTGTTCAAAAAAATAGCAGGAAAGAAAAGTTTCTCTTTTCATGACAACTTGTAGTGTGTGACATTGTGAGAGCCAGTGCTGAGCTGGCAAACTGATGAGTAAGAAAACACATTAGCGTTAATACTCTCATGAAGGCATTGCTGTTTCATCTTGGGGTACCAAACACAACATTTATGCAAATGTTTGTGGGCAGATGAACCTGTTTGTCAAAAAAACCAGTAAATTGGTGTCACCCTAACACAAACCCCATGGGGCACAAGGGTTGTGTGACCCACTGGACAGACGGCAATAGGACATAAAACTGTTTATCTTTCAACAATACTTGAAGAATCACAGCCAAATTGTCCAACACCTGGATGCACACACAATTAAGGCCAGCAGCTGAGCCCCAGCCAGCAATGCTGCCATCTTCATGGCAGCCCAAGGACTGTAAGACTGCTCCCATTGTATCCACTGCTCAGTCTGTGACCCAAAGCATGCTGTATGACTCTGTTGTTATTGCCTTAATTCAAAAACAAATGTGCATATAGATACACAAAAGGGCCACCCTTCCTCTCCTATGCTCAATGGAAAATATTTTACTGTTGACAGAGCCTGGTTGCTAGAGCAGTTGCAAGTTGTTTTCCAAGGCTTACTAAAAGCAAGCAATCATCTAGGCACTTTTATTCCAAGTTGGAGACTTTAGTCTAGAAAATGGGAATGCCAGCAAATGTTTAAAGATCAGGAGAAATCTAAATTGAGTAATTCAGCTGCTTTTATTTATTTATTTATTTATTGTCATCTTTATCTTTTCCAGCCTCTGAGATGGCCATCAGTGGAGCTAAATCTGCCTATTTCCCCAGCAACAGCACCTGTGTGCACACACTTGCCTTCCCTGAGGCTCAGGCAGAGCAGCTGAACATCTTCCTCAAGGAGATTGCAGAGCAAGGCATCGATGTCTCCAGCAGGGACCAGGAGGCTGATTGCATCCTCTGTGGTTACTGAGCACAGCCCAGCTTGGACTGCAGAACACAGCAGAGAAATCATGGCTAACACATATATAAACACACAGCTTTTACCTAGTTAAAATACTGGAGATCACAGTCATGACCTCTGGATATATAGGCTAAATCTGATCCCACAGCTCATGGCAGAAGAGTTTCAAAGAAAGAAGACCACTTTTATGGCTTAAATTTGTCTAGCTGGAATTAAATAAGTGCTGAAGTTTTTTAATGATGCCTTCCTATTAGCTTAACTTCTTCAGGATCTCTGAAGATAGTGATGCCACTGATTGTTATAAAAAGTTGTCCTGTGTCTGGGATCATCTTTACTGAGAAAGGACCATAATTCTACTCACTTTTACAGTTGCCAGTTGATCACTATTATTGCTTTGATGACCATTAAAGTTGTGTAAGTGACAATGGTTCCTGGCTGTAGGGGAATATATTTTAAAATAATAATATTTTAATCACTTGCTTGCTTGGCTGAAGCTTAGAACAGCAGCAGAAAACCTGTCTATTGTCCACCTGGCACTAAGTGAAAGTGAAGATCAAAGGCAACTTAGCACTAGTGATCCAGCTTATTTGTGGAGCTGTAGCTACCAAACAATGTACATGTGAATTATTATGAAACATAAACGAGAAATTTAGTTACTGGTTGCTTGGTTTTCAGTGGAATCTGTGCTTGGGGTAATATTTTAATTCTCCTGTGTTGAGCAAACAGTGAAGCTGTAGATCTGAAGACAGACAGCTCATCTGTTTGTGTTTCCTTTCCCTTTTCTCACCTTTTCCCTATTTCTGTTGATCTTTCAGACACAAACAGCATAGTTTTGTGGTACATTATATAAAATTGACCTTTACCTCATTAATCAGATAAATGATTCAAATATATATATTTACATACTTATATTTCAGACTCAGAATCGAGTCATTACAAGCAAAACCCCATAAGTAACCCCAGTTGCTTTAGGGCCCAGAAGCAGACAGTCATATGATAATGAGTGGAGCACATAATTACTCCAGAAAAGGGATGAGTTGGCTGCTTTGGCTGCTTATAAACCATGTGGCAATAAATTAAGTCATTGTGTTGGAGACAAAAGTATTGTCATCTTAAAGAAAAACAATGAGTTTTGAATCACTGGGTTTTTGGTTTTTTTAAAAATTTATTTGTCTCTGGCAAACAAATGATCTCTATCAAATTAAATTGTAATGCTTTTAGGTCTTTCTAGCAAAATCATTATCAACTGATGCTCAGATAAAATATCTGGAGTACTTTGCAGTGTAATTTTTCTACTGGTGCTAAACCCCATTTTTTTCTCTCAATTTTGTTAATCTATTCTAGTGACTTTCCAAACCAACCAACAAAAAAAAAAAAAAAGAAAAGTCACTTATATTTTCATGAGGAAATCAAGCCTGTAAACTGATAGAAACTGTTTCATTTGTGGGTCAGAAATCCTCATAGCGAGTGTCACACAGTGTGGAAGAATTAGGCTGGAAAGCTTTAATATCATCTGTCATGGTATTAAGCTGGAGATTGGGTGGAGATTGGGTGGCTGGGGTGTTTTTCAAAAACTTGCAGAGAAGTTTTGTTCTATTCCCACCACCTGAATTCTTATTTATACATGAGACAGGGAGTTGACTCAATAAGTCCATATGACACAGTTGAAAACTAAAGTAAATTTAATCGTGTGATTTCCCAGAGGACATTTGCATAATTTAATTCATGTAAATGGTTGCTGTGTGTTTGCATTAAATTCTTGTTGGTGTCTGGCCTGGCCTGCCTGAGCATTGGACCATTCCTTGTGCTCCTGCTCTAGCCCCAGGATGGGGTAGGCTTTGTTCTGGCACTAGGGGTTGGGGAGAGAGGAAAATTCATACAGAAGGAAAGAATTTAAGAACATTTTAAACCATTAAGTTTTCAGATCAAACAACAGAAGCAGAGGAGGCTTATTTATTGAAACAATCTCTGAAATTTAATTTTTTTTTAGGTTTTGCAATACAACCTACTGCCTCCCCAGAGTATCCTGCATGCTTTTGATAAGTCCACCTGTCAGTCAGCTGAAGGCTTTGGTAATATTTACAGTGTAACTATAGGGAGGGAGGCTTTCCTGATATTAATTAAGGGAATACTTTATCCTTGCTTCTCTTTCAGTCCATTATAACACAAGAGGAGAACTCAGTCTGGGACCTGAGCCAACAACAGTAATTACAACTCAGCCAAGAAATGGAAGGCAAAGTGCCGAGAGCTGCAGCTCCTGACGACAAAATCACACAGGTTCCTTTCTCACAGGAGCTCAGTAGCAGCAGACTGGTAGAGCCACTGCTTGTGGGTGGATCACAGGTAGTGAGAGTGACCCTGAGAGATGCCATAGGTCCATAGATGTCATGGAGCATGCTGCCAGGCCCTGGTGGGCAGCAGGGCTGGCTCACACCGAGCCGTGCAGCGAGATCTGCGGCGCTCGCTTCATCCTCCAGAGCACCACGGCAGCGGGCGGCAGCAGCATCAGCAAACTCATCACCAGCACTGCAGCAAAAATGACCAACAGGATTTCCCATGGGGCCAGGACTGTATCCACCATGATTGCCTCCATGTCAAGAGTCTGAAGCTGTAAAGCAACAATTATGCTGCATTATTTACCTGCAAATAGGAATCATGTCTGAATAGATGTGTTTGTTTTAGCCAGCAGAAGGGTGTCAGCCTCTTTGGCCTATTCCTTTCTCAGCCTGAAGAATAAACCCATTTCCTGGACTGTAGACCCCAGAAGAGCTCCTGCTCTCTCTCTCTCTCTCTCTCTCTCTGTGACCTCAGAAGCCTCCACAGAGCATCAGCCTTTCCCCCTTGGCTCAGCTGCAGTTGCTGATGCTGGTGTAAGACACCCTCTCCACCCTAAAGCACTGTTCCTAACCCTTGGGTAAGCCTTTCTTTTTAAACTTTTGATTTTTAAGGCCCTCCTCTCCCACTTAGAGCATCATTACACAAAATGATTACTATGCTGACATATATCAAAGCTAAGGCTGAAAGTAAAAGAATATGATGGAAAGGAGAACTGGAAATTGAATTGCAATCAGAATACATATTTTATCTTTTTCCATGTGTAACGCTCTAGAAAGAGCAGGGTGCTTAGGAAGGAGTTAAATCATGTTGATTTTGTGAAGTGTTAACAGGTGTGTCCTGGGGAATGCAGTGTTCAACACAATTCCTTCCACAGGACCCACACACCTGAAAGCTGTACTGTGGGTGAATAAAAGGAGGTGCCAGGGGCTAGAGAGGTCTTTTTTTCTCCCTCTATAACCCTTTGTACCAGTAGTGGAAGTTTCTGGTGGGGCTGTAATGCTGCCTATGCTGTGGGAATTGGGGCTACAACTCACCAGAGGAGGTCTCAGGTTTGTCTGAGCACATGCTTTACTGGGTTTTTGTTCTTAAGTCCTCACCTTTATGTAAAGGTGAAGATGGAAACAGGGTTGATAGAATGTATATGTCTAAGGAGAGTAGAAAATTTGAATATCTTCCACAACACATGACTCTGTTAAAATTGCCATTAGCTCAATTTTTTTCTTTTTTTGCTGTAGTTTGTGAGTTTGTCATTATATGTCTGGTAACAAATCTTGGAGGATTTAGGCCATGATATCCTTAATGAAGCCCAGCTATCCATTAGCAGACTCCTGATGGAGTTCTCCTTGACTGCTGTGTCACATTCTAGTTAGATAAATCTCAGCTCTCACAAGCACAGAAGAAGAACAGAGGATGCAGTTGGAGCTCTCCTAGCTCAGGACCTGGAGCCCTCTCTCAGCTGCTCTTCTTCCAGTGAATCCCACAGAGCTGTGGCAGGAGGGTGACTGGAGCTGGGATGCTGCCCACCAGGCTCATTCCCTGAAGTGGGCTGTGCTCTGTGTCTGTTTTCATGCAAACTACAGAATAGATGCTTGATTCTGTGTGTGTTTATCTGCTCAGATATCTGTATTTATCTGTAGTTCTGATGTGGGCTGTGCTGCACAGCCCATCAGCCTGGGTGACACTGACCTTTCCTGTATTATTGATATCATTCTTTGGTATTATTCTTCTCTTCCCACTGACTGGTGGGTGCAGGCTGTTTTTAACCTGGAGAGGCTGTAGAATTTTTTTTTTTTTTCCTCAGGGAGCTTCCTTGTGCTGCTTCACTGCTGCTGCTCAGGGAATGTCACAGGTTGTTGAGCGTTAATGGGGTGTCCTAGGGAATGCAGTGTTCAATGNGGGGGGCGGGGGGCAGAATCAAGTGAGAGCATGAACTGCTCTGCCAGCAGCCAGATCTGCTGGGGGTGAGAGCAGAGCATTGCCCTTTCCTTAAATCCTGGCTGTCTGGGAAGGTCACATTAGTGAATTTTTCACAAAACAAAATTCCAGAAAGTTTCAGCTGAACTGTATACCAATCTGTGTAAGAAATAGAGATCCCAAGAGGCAGTGGATGCTGAGGGTGAAGGAAGACTCTGCTCTTTTCCTGTGCTGAGAAAGCGAATGCCGTGGTTTGAGGTGTGGAAGGTGAGGTGTGTGAGCACACACCCCTCTCCTCCATCCCTTGGTGGAGATGATATAACATATGGATAATGCTTGGATAGTTGCTGTCCTTCCAGCTGTACCCCTGGTAGTGAAATGAGGGCTGGACAAAACCTGGGTCTGTGGGGGAAACACTACTGGGTTTCCATCTGCCTTGGATGACACTGCAGAAGAGCTGGGAAGTGATGGGAAGGTCTGTAATAGTGTTGAGGCAGCTCTGAGGATTCAAGGATGTGTTATTCAAGGCTGTAAGAGCAGCAGTTCATCTGTCAAGGGCCTTTCTCACCTTTTGGAGCTGTTGGCTGCATTGGCTTTAGCTAGAAAAGCTGCTGCTGGCTAGGAAGAGATGCTAAGTGTTACATAAAGTCTCCAAAGTGTGTATTCATTCTGCATTAACCTATTCTAAGCTTTTCCTGTACTTCTGTTCTCATGTCCTAAGGTTTTTCTTAGCTTGAGTGAGTGCTGCACAGCCTCAGGGCACAACATGCAGTGTGCTTTGGTCTTTGGGGGGCTGAATATACAATATTCTGCCCGTGTGACATGAATGTTGTGTCATAAGTCAGTATTACTATATGCATAATTTTCAGTAAGATAATAAAAAGCAAGGTACATTGATGAGAGCAGAACTCATCCCAAAGGGAGCACAGGTGCTCTGCCAAGTGAAGCTGTCCAGCTGTGGTGCTGAGCATTCAGCAGAGGCTGCAGGGGTGATGCTATGCCCTTCTGAATGTTGCAGGCTATCTCAGCCAGCCTCTTCCCTTCAGCACAGATATTGAAGGTCTGGGATTGCTCTGTTAACAAGGTGTTTCCCACAGGGACACAGTATTTGATTATGGGAGGGCATAAATTAATTAAAATAGTGGTCAAACAAAGCATAGCTCTGGAAATAGAAAGTCTTTAGAATAAATATACTGTCACTGGAGCTTTGAGGGTTCTTGATCGCAACTAAAATCCTCATCAGTGAATGTGTAAGCATGTCAAATCTGTTCTCTAAACTACAAAATAATTTATATTGAAGTTTATTCTAGATCTATCTCTAAATTTAAGAAATGGGTAGATGAGTAAAGGTGCCTGCCAGGATATGAGCTGAACACATTGAATGATATGCAATAAATGACTTCTTTAGAGAAGTATACTATAAAGAAGACAGTTGGGGAAGGGCGAAAAAAGAGGCCTATTAGAGGTGTGATTGAACCTTCCATTTCCAGTGTTTCATTTAAGGTTTGCCTGAAGGCTATACAAATTGAGGTGGGTTTTTTTTTTATACTATAGTTGATGAAAGCACATTCTGGATGCTAAAGGTGGCTTAATCTTAGCACAGTGGACAGAATATTTTCTTAGCAAAACCACAATTCTACCCTTTAACCTTCCAGAGAAAACTAGTATAAACTTTATATATAATTCTGGAAATGAAGCTGGTATTCTTCACTAAGGTCATATATTTAACATAATCTAAAGTAGACCCTGTAAAAATGTGTCCTGGATTGTGGATTGCTTTGCTGCTCCCCTTATCTTAGCAAAGATTCACTTTTGAATTGCAATACCACAACTCTTGCAGAGGACAGTACAAGCAGGAAACAAAATACTTTAGTGTTTTTAGCTGAGGTACTGTGTGCTGGCTTACAGCCTGCTGCAATATAGAAAAGCCAGAAAATACTGCTTGATTTGGAGCNTTTTTTTTTTTTTCCTCAGGGAGCTTCCTTGTGCTGCTTCACTGCTGCTGCTCAGGGAATGTCACAGGTTGTTGAGCGTTAATGGGGTGTCCTAGGGAATGCAGTGTTCAATGCAATTCCTTCCACAGGACCCACACACCTGAAAGTTGTAAGGACTGCAAGGCCTCTTCCAGAACCCACACACCTGAAAGCTGTATTATCCTCCTGTCTGCTAATTTGAATGGCTTTGGCAGTTAACTCCTTTAAATAGCTGTTTCTCACTTGCTTTGTGGTCCTTTTCTCCTGCCTTGTTCTCTGCCAGGTATCTTCTTTTAAGCTCTTGTTACTTTTGCTTTGTTTTCTTTTGTTTCAAATCTTGCTGTCATTTCATTCCCTTCATTTTTCCCCTCTCAGTTTGTTGCAATTCCCTTTTTTAAAATTCAGTCATGGTTTGCATGGGAAATCCCTGTCCCCATTCTCCATTCTCTGCTCTATTGATTCCTCACCAGTGTCTGGATC